>CANJKZ010000096.1:5377500-5470000 GCA_947471745.1 Closterium sp. Naga37s-1 | reverse complement strand
AACCCTAAACCCTAAACCCTAAACCCTAAACCCTAAACCCTAAACCCTAAACCCTAAACCCTAAACCCTAAACCCTAAACCCTAAACCCTAAACCCTAAACCCTAAACCCTAAACCCTAAACCCTAAACCCTAAACCCTAAACCCTAAACCCTAAACCCTAAACCCTAAACCCTAAACCCTAAACCCTAAACCCTAAACCCTAAACCCTAAACCCTAAACCCTAAACCCTAAACCCTAAACCCTAAACCCTAAACCCTAAACCCTAAACCCTAAACCCTAAACCCTAAACCCTAAACCCTAAACCCTAAACCCTAAACCCTAAACCCTAAACCCTAAACCCTAAACCCTAAACCCTAAACCCTAAACCCTAAACCCTAAACCCTAAACCCTAAACCCTAAACCCTAAACCCTAAACCCTAAACCCTAAACCCTAAACCCTAAACCCTAAACCCTAAACCCTAAACCCTAAACCCTAAACCCTAAACCCTAAACCCTAAACCCTAAACCCTAAACCCTAAACCCTAAACCCTAAACCCTAAACCCTAAACCCTAAACCCTAAACCCTAAACCCTAAACCCTAAACCCTAAACCCTAAACCCTAAACCCTAAACCCTAAACCCTAAACCCTAAACCCTAAACCCTAAACCCTAAACCCTAAACCCTAAACCCTAAACCCTAAACCCTAAACCCTAAACCCTAAACCCTAAACCCTAAACCCTAAACCCTAAACCCTAAACCCTAAACCCTAAACCCTAAACCCTAAACCCTAAACCCTAAACCCTAAACCCTAAACCCTAAACCCTAAACCCTAAACCCTAAACCCTAAACCCTAAACCCTAAACCCTAAACCCTAAACCCTAAACCCTAAACCCTAAACCCTAAACCCTAAACCCTAAACCCTAAACCCTAAACCCTAAACCCTAAACCCTAAACCCTAAACCCTAAACCCTAAACCCTAAACCCTAAACCCTAAACCCTAAACCCTAAACCCTAAACCCTAAACCCTAAACCCTAAACCCTAAACCCTAAAACCCTAAACCCTAAACCCTAAACCCTAAACCCTAAACCCTAAACCCTAAACCCTAAACCCTAAACCCTAAACCCTAAACCCTAAACCCTAAACCCTAAACCCTAAACCCTAAACCCTAAACCCTAAACCCTAAACCCTAAACCCTAAACCCCTAAACCCTAAACCCTAAACCCTAAACCCTAAACCCTAAACCCTAAACCCTAAACCCTAAACCCTAAACCCTAAACCCCTAAACCCTAAACCCTAAACCCTAAACCCTAAACCCTAAACCCTAAACCCTAAACCCTAAACCCTAAACCCTAAACCCTAAACCCTAAACCCTAAACCCTAAACCCTAAACCCTAAACCCTAAACCCTAAACCCTAAACCCTAAACCCTAAACCCTAAACCCTAAACCCTAAACCCTAAACCCTAACCCTAAACCCTAAAACCCTAAACCCTAAACCCTAAACCCTAAACCCTAAACCCTAAACCCTAAACCCTAAACCCTAAACCCTAAACCCTAAACCCTAAACCCTAAACCCTAACCCTAAACCCTAAACCCTAAACCCTAAACCCTAAACCCTAAACCTAACCCTAAACCCTAAACCCTAACCCTAAAACCCTAAACCCTAAACCCTAAACCCTAAACCCTAAACCCTAAACCCTAAACCCTAAACCCTAAACCCTAAACCCTAAACCCTAAACCCTAAACCCTAAACCCTAAACCCTAACCCTAAACCCTAAACCCTAAACCCTAAACCCTAAACCCTAAACCCTAAACCCTAAACCCTAAACCCTAAACCCTAAACCCTAACCCTAAACCCTAAACCCTAAACCCTAAACCCTAAACCCTAAACCCTAAACCCTAAACCCTAAACCCTAAACCCTAAACCCTAAACCCTAAACCCTAAACCCTAAACCCTAAACCCTAAACCCTAAACCCTAAACCCTAAACCCTAAACCCTAAACCCTAAACCCTAAACCCTAAACCCTAAACCCTGAACCCTAAACCCTGAACCCTAAACCCTAAACCCTAAACCCTAAACCCTAAACCCTAAACCCTAAACCCTAAACCCTAAACCCTAAACCCTAAACCCTAAACCCTAAACCCTAACCCTAAACCCTAAACCCTAAACCCTAAACCCTAAACCCTAAACCCTAAACCCTAAACCCTAAACCCTAAACCCTAAACCCTAAACCCTAAACCCTAAACCCTAAACCAGCACCAGCAGCACCTCCAGCAGCTCCAGTACCTCCAGCAGCACCAGCAGCACCTCCAGCAGCTCCAGCACCTCCAGCAGCACCTCCAGCAGCACCAGCACCAACAGCACCTCCAGCAGTTCCAGGACCTCCAGTAGCAGCAGGGCCTCCAGCTGGCGGTACCTCAACACCAGGAGCTCCACTCCGGAGGCTGCAGCGCCGAGCGTACCACTCACGTAGCCGCTGAGGGGAGGGAGGCTCCGGCTGCGACACTGCACCCGCAGGGCTACCAGCCCCAACTCCAGCAGACCCCCCAGCTCCAGTAGCCCCACGACGGAGGCTGTAACGCTGGGAGTACCACTCACGCAGCTGCTGTGAAGAGGGAGCGCCAACAGGCGCAGTACGGTCAGTCTCAGAACCCCCAGCCTCAGCTCCTCTAGGCTCAGCACCCCCAGTCGCAGCACCCCCAGGCTCAGCACCCGCAGTCTCCGCACCCCCAGACTCAGCACCCCCAGTCTCCGCACCCCAGGCTCAGCACCTCCAGTCTCAGTACCCCCAGACCCAGCACCACCAGGCTAAGCACGCTCAGCACCTCGCGCAGGACCAGAGTCAACAGCTACCTCGACAGGCTCGACCGGGTCTACCTGGGAAACACCTGAGGGAGCAGCACCCTGGGGAGGGAGGGGGTCTACCGACGGGACACCTGGGGTGAGGAAGAGCGGCGGGAGGGGGAGCGGGGCAGTGCGGTAGGGGAAGAGACGGTAAAAGGGTACCGACTCGTCAAAGGTGACGTCCTGAGAGGCGAAGACACGGCGCGAGGTGGGGTGATAAAACTGCCAGCCAGGCGCGTCAGGGACAAAGCCAAGGAAGACACAGGGAACGGCACGGGAGGAGAGCTTGTCCGCGGACGTATCGCGGACAAAGGCTGGACATCCCCAGACTCGGAACACCGACGCATCGCCAACCTCCCCCGTCCAACGCAGAGTAGGCGAGGTCTCCGGAACAGAGACACGGGGCCAGAGGTTGAGCTGATACGCGGCGTACTGCACTGCAAACGGCTACAGGAAATGGGGGGCAGCCGCATGGATCATGGAGGTACGAGCGGCCTCCATGACGAGACCAATGCGGCGCTCAGCAACCCCATTCTGCTGCGGAGAGGCCGGGAGAGTGAACGTCTGGTGGATGCCGTGCTCCGCACAGTAGGCTGCCAAGAGGTCAGAGGAAAACTCGCCACCTCTGTCAGAGTGCAGACGTAGGACAGGAAAGTCCGACTGGAACCGCTCGCGGAGCTGGAGACGAGCAGCGCGGATCCAGGGGATCAAGACATCAGGGACCTCACCCTTGGTACGCAAGGGGAAGACCGTGGTGTAGCGCGTGTAGTCGTCGACAACCAGCAGAAAGTACCGCTCGTGGCCCTGTCCCCGGACGCGGGCGGGGCCCCACACGTCCAAGTGGAGAGTCTGCAGGGGAGCCTCTGTGGGAGGGAACGAGGAAGAGTGAGGAGCGGCGCGCTGCCGCCCCTCGACACAGGGAAGACAGGGAGGAGCAGGCGAGGGTGGCAGGGGAGGGAGAACCCTGGGAAGACCAGAGACAAGGTACCTGGAGTGCATGCCGCGAAGGCGCTGCACTGACGGGTGACCAAGGCGGTGGTGCCAGAGGACAGTCCTGTGCGACAGGGAGCGACACGAGCAGGGGGCCGACAGCTGACCTGACGCAGACGCAGATGCAGCTACCTGAGGGGACTCGGTGGTCAGTGTGTACAAGTCCGACCCCGGCTGCCGAGTGAAGGTAGCCAGGTGACGACCCGTATGGGAACACGTCCAGTGTGTCACACGCTCGTAGGCAGGGGTGAACTGGTGAACACCCGCGTCCTGGAGCACGGAACCCGCCACCAAGTTCGTAGAGAACGAGGGGAGGTAGAGGCCCGACAGCGTGCCAGACGGGACAGCAGGACAAGGGAGGGCAGTGGTGGAGGTCGCAAGGACCGGACCCCCTGAGGGGTCAGCCAGGGAGACAGCAACCGGTCTAGGAAGCTGCTCTAGGGCAGTGCGGTCGCGAAAGAAACAGCGGGAAGCACCTGAGTCTAGTGTGAAGGTGTGCAGTGCCTCAGTAGGTGCAGTGCCTCAGTAGGTGCGGTACAAGCAGACGCAGACGCACTAGCACCTAGGGCAGCAGCCTCACCAGGACCTAGAGCAGCAGACGCACTAGCACCTAGAGCTGCAGCCTCACCGATCCCAATATCCGGGTCGGGCGGTACACTCAGGTAACAGTCACCCTCAACACTAATAGGCAATGCATACATAGCAGCAAGGATAGCATCATAACCAAGAGCAAAGATATCAATCCCCTTCTTAAGCAGATCAGCCCAGCGGGGCAGCTCAGAGGCGTCAGGAAACTGCTCGCGCCAGGCGTCGTCGAGGCGAAAGAAACAGCGCTGCGCCGTGTGAAACCTCCCACAGGTCTGGCCAGTGCGGTCACCTGTGCGGATGACGTTGTTATAGTCACAATAGGCTTGAATGTGCCTAAAACGAAAGATAGAGAGCACAGACGGATTTCTGCACAGCGGCTTCAAACGTTGATAGCGTTCTGCTCACAGCTGCAAATGACTTGATTCAAATTGGATCTGGAGCGTCTTCACGTCGTCTACAATTAGCAATTTAGATTGCACGATTTGATAAAGAATTGACGACACAGCGTCGGTTTGAACGAACGGTACTATGGCAGCCACTATAGTCTTAGAACACAAGATAGGAAGAGTTACGAGTTGGGAATGACTCCCAGCTCCTACAAACCCCAAGAGCCGAGGTACAGTGATGTGGATCAGTGCCACACTGTCCCCAACCACGAAGGGTCTCGAAACTACCCTTCACTAGGGCCTACACCAAGTGAAATGTTACACTACACAAAGTAATGTAACTATCTTCAATATCTTGAGGTGTACCCTTTTTGGCGAGCTTCGAAATCACTTGAGGCTTGACACCAAGGCTCGGGCTCTTCATCACAAACTCATCCTTGAGTTCTTGATGGGTCTGCTGCACACACATGCGACACGCCGAACGTTCGACACAGGACAAAATAGAAACCGCGCACGACAAAATAGAAACCGCGCGCGAGACACAAACGACCGCGTAACACGCGTCTAGCGATAACTCGCTATTGACTCGACACACACACTCGACATCATGACTCAACATTCACACACAATTATAAGCATGAAATATATATTATCCCATGCCCTCATACCATTCCATACACACACACATTCACGCACACGGACAACAAGCCGAGTGCAAACCGTAGGGTTGCACCAACAAACTCCCCCTCGGATTGTTGGCCTTAGGATATGTTGCTCTCTCAGTTCAGAGCCATCCCAGCCAGCTTGCAACACTTCCAATGCTGCTGCTCCACCAGCCTCTTGGTCATCATGTCAGCCGGCTGCCCCGTGGTCTTCACGTAGCGCAACTCAACTTCACCCGCGGTTACCATGCTCCTCGTCCAATGCCACTTCACCCTCATGTGCTTCGTGAGTCCATGCAACACAGGGTTCTTAGCAAGAGCAATGGCACCCTGGCTGTCACAGTACAGTGGGGTAGGTCCTTGCTGCTCCTCCCCCAATTCAGCCAACAAACGCCGCTGCCACACAATCTCCCGTACGGCACGGAAGAGTGCCATGTACTCGGACTCCACCGAGCTCAAAGCTTGGTCAACCTGCTTCTTGCTCTCCCAAGCAGTTGGGCCTCCACCAACACAGCATATGAAGCCTCCCACACTTGTCATGTCCTCTGGTTCTGATGCATATGAAGCATCCGAGTAGGCGGTGAGGAACAAACGCCCGGGTTCAACACCATCCGCGCCCTTTTGGCGCCTTTGTGCCGCCGCCGAGTATTGCAGCCCAACGGTCGGTGTTTGGCCAAGATACTTGGCCACCCTCATTCCAGCTGCTACCTGCTCCTCATTAGGGCATTGCACAACCCTAGCCAGCTGCCCGGTAGCAAACGCGACGTCCGGTCGGGTGTTTACCGCCGCATACATGAGGCTGCCCACCAACGAGTAAAATCGGCGCCTCTCCTCTTCACCAACGCTCTCCTCCTCTGGTCCCTTCACACACTTGAACCCAGAGGGAAAGGGTGTAGCCACATGGCCTTCACTCTGCCCAAAGTTGGCAGCCAATGCCTCCAGGTACTTTCGTTGATGCACCCGCATGCACCGCTTCTCCACATCTCGTTCGATGTGGAGCCCAAGGTAGAAGCTCACGTCACCAAGGGCCTTGCACTTGAACTTGTCTTGAAGCTTCAGCATCACCTCCTTCACAAGGTCAGAAGAGGGTGAGAAAATGAGGATGTCATCCACATAAACCACCATGAAACTCCTCTGCTCCCCCTCGCCAAGCATGAACAAGGAGTGATCGGCCGTTGAGGGAGTGAAGCCGATCCCCTCCAACACTTCGCGCAGCTTCATGTACCATTGCCTAGGGGCCTGCTTCAGCCCATAGAGGGCCTTCTTCAGCTTCCACACTCTGCCACTACCATCATCAAACCCCTCTGGCTGCGCCATAAAAATCTCCTCCTCAAGGATGCCGTTAAGGAATGCCGTTACGATGTCCATTTGCTTTACTACCCATCCTTTGATGGCGGCTCCCGCGAATAGGGTTCGCAGCGTCGTCGGCTTCACCACAGGGGCAAACAGCTCTTTGAAGTCCACCTTCTCCTTCTGCTGGTACCCCTTGGCTACAAGCCTAGACTTGTAGCGCTCGATCTTGCCGTCGGCATCCGACTTGATTTTGAAGAGCCACTTGGACGTTATCGCCGTACGCCCCTCCGGTAGCTCCACCAATTTAAACGTGTCATTCTCCTCGATGCTCTTCAGCTCACTCTCCATGGCCTTCTTCCACTCCTCAGCATCACTACTCTCCAAAGCCTCCTTGAGAGTTGCTGGTTCTCCCGGCATCTCCACCGGAGAGAAGAACGCGAAGGCACACTCCTCGTAGTCACTCTCCTCGTCGTCTCCGACCATCATTGCCGCTCCGGCCAGGGCTGTCTTGCCCTGCTTTCCCGGCGCATCATAGGTCAGCCTATTAGGGGGTTGAACTCTCCTCTTCCCCCTTCCTTCCTCCTCAGCTGCAGGGACTTGAAGGCCTTGGCGTTGCTGCGGTGTGGCTCGAATCCGTGGAGCACTCGTAGTACGGGAAGGGAGTGACGGTGCACGCTCGCTCACTTGCTGCACCTCCTCCTCTTCTTCCTCTGCATCATTGGCCTCCTCTCTCCCATTCACAAGGGAGGATTGCCTTGTGGTTGTGCTGCCGCTGCTCAGCTCCAAAGGCAGCTCCACATGCTCCAAACCGGAACTCTTCACCTCCCCAAACCGCACGCCTATCTTCGCCTCATTCTCCGCCTTCCAATCCTTGTACATGAAGTTCTCCATGAACTTGCAGTCCCTGCTCACCAAGAACTTCTTGGTGAATGGGTCCCAAAGAAGCCATCCCTTGCTGTTTTGAGCCATGCCCAAGTGCACGGCCCACACCGCCTTGGCACCAAGCTTGTTGTGCCGAAGATGCTTAGGCACGAGCGCCATGCACATGCACCCGAACACCCGAAGCATATCCACCTTTGGCTTCCTTCCTAGCCACTCCACATAGGGCACCCATTTGTCTGCTCCCACATGAGTCAAGGCTCTGTTCTTGGCCACACACGCGCTCCGCACCGCATCAGGCCAGAAATAGTCGGGTAGCCCGGCTTCAATGAGCAACCCGCGTGCCGCCTCCGTGATTGTGCGGTTCGCTCGCTCGGCGATGCCGTTCATTGCAGGGGAGTATGGCATGGTGAGGGAGTGCCGAATACCATTCTTCTTCAGCCACAACCCAAACTCCTTGCTCAGGAACTCTCCCCCTCGATCGGTGCGGATTGACTTGACTAGACGGTCTTGTTGCCGCTCCACCATCGGGAACCAATCCGTCTTCAACGTTTCAGCCACGTCGCTCTTCTTGGCCAGCACGTACACCCAAGTCATGCGGGTGTAGACGTCGACAATGGTGAGAAAATACTCAGCTCCAGCAGCTCCAAGCTTCAGGGGGCCCACCACGTCCATCACCACCTCATCAAGCGGTGCCTTTGCCGTTGTCTCCGAACTAGGGAACGGAAACCGGGTGAACTTGGCTTGAATGCACGTCGGGCAGCCAAGCACCTCATCGGGCTCCCCCTTCACACGTATGCCAGCAACCATCTCATTCTTCACTAGCTGCTGCAAGATGGGCAGGGCCACATGCCCCATGCGCCGATGCAAGGTGAGCCAATCACACTCCCCCGTAGCCGAAGTTGGATTGGAGAATGCCGCGCTCGCAATAGCGCCCCACATACTCTCTCCGTAGTCCTCCTCCGCTGCTGCCTCTGGGTTCTCCTCACCCTTTTGCTGCTCCTTGGTTGCTGCACCACTCTCCTTAGGTTCACTAAACTTGCTGGTCCCTCCAGGTTTGCTCTTCTTGAGCTCATTCTCCTTAGCGCGACCGTTCGCGCCATCGTCGCTACCGACCGCTCCATCCTTGGTGCTGATGCTTGCTGCCACTTGCCTCTCCTTAGGCATAGGGACCACTGGGATCTGTCACATCTCGTTGTAGACATCCCTGTCCTCATGAAGGTCCCAAAGAATTCGATCGCCAAGCCTTGCGGTGTAGGTCTTGGCTCCCTTCGAGTTCGTGTCCATGCCGGCCTTTGCCAACCGCCGCACGGAAATCAGGTTTGCAGCAAGGCTGGGCACCCAAAGCACGTTCTTGAGGCCCACCATCTTCCCATCAGCACCCTTGAACATGGCCTTGCCCATGCCTTTCACCTCTGCTCGCTGCCCCAAAGCCGATGTGACATGCTTCACCGGTGACGGCTCGAGTTCGGTGAGCAAGTCCGGGCGAGGTGTCATGCTATAGGTAGCGCCACTATCAATCACCCAATAGTCCAGGGGGTGTAGGGTCACCTTCCCCACAGCTGCTGGCTCCTCAAAGCCTTCATCCTTCTCTGGACCAGCCGGTACTTGCGTCGACACGAAGTAGAATAGACCCGGGTATCGATCGTCGCTCGGGTCCTTGTCGTTGTCTCCGCTCTTCATGTTTGCAGCTCCGCCACCGCGACCGCCACGGCCTCCACGGCCTCGTCCTCTCCCTCCTCCTGCTCCTCTACCCTCTTGGCCTTGAGCAGGGGTCCAACCATCAGGGAGTTTGTAGCAGTCGCGCCACATGTGTCCGCTCTTGTGGCAATAGTGACACTCGCCGTCGAATCGGCCGCGACCGCGTCCGTAGCTCTTGTCGTCGCTGCCGTAACCGCCACTCCTGCGGCCTCCGCCGAAGTTGCTGCCACCAAACCTTCCTCCCCCTCGTCCTCTGCCTCTTCCTCGACCATATCCACGGCCGATGCTCGCTGCCCCAGCGCCATCCGCACTCGCCAACTCACGGCGGCGGAAATCCTCTTGAAGGATAGCTCGCTTCACGTCTTCAAGCGAAAGGCGGGGCAAGTCGCGATTAAGGTCGATGATGAGCGAGGACCATGACTCTGGGAGTAAGGCCAGCAACTTGGTCTTCTTTTGGAGCTCACTGTAGTTCAAATCAGCTCCCTCAAGCCGCGTCAACAAGTCGAAGAATTTTTGCACCCCTTCTTCAACCGCTTCGTCTTCTTCAATTCGTAGTGCCGCCATTTGTCGTTCCAACACCACCGCTACCGCCGCTGTTGCAGGAGCATGTACACCCTTGAGAGCAGCCCATGCCTTTGGTCCTTTCTCTGGTTCACGCTGGAATGGCTTGATGTGACGGATCTGACTGCTCCCCAACGCTTGCCCAAGTAAGAGATAGCCTTGTGCGCTCTTCCGCACCCACGGGCTCTTCTCCGGGTCGTTCTCGGGGCGCTTCTCCGTTCCTTCCATCACCTCCAGCAGGTCATAGTGGTCAAAGATGTTCTCCATCTTGAAGGACCATTCAGCAAAGTTGTCACCGTTGAACTTGTCAAGCCCAAACACCCTAGGCTCATCCCTAGGTGGGCCAAGACTTGGTTGCATGGGCGCCATGGCTGAATCACGGGGTTGGCCTTGAGCTTGAGCTTCTCCACTGCCACCAGCACCTCTGCCACCCCTTTCCTCAGGTCCAGACATTGTCGAAACTGCTCCAATGGCTCTGATACCACTTGTTACAGTCACAATAGGCTTGAATGTGCCTAAAACGAAAGATAGAGAGCACAGACGGATTTCTGCACAGCGGCTTCAAACGTTGATAGCGTTCTGCTCACAGCTGCAAATGACTTGATTCAAATTGGATCTGGAGCTTCTTCACGTCGTCTACAATTAGCAATTTAGATTGCACGATTTGATAAAGAATTGACGACACAGCGTCGGTTTGAACGAACGGTACTATGGCAGCCACTATAGTCTTAGAACACAAGATAGGAAGAGTTACGAGTTGGGAATGACTCCCAGCTCCTACAAACCCCAAGAGCCGAGGTACAGTGATGTGGAACAGTGCCACACTGTCCCCAACCACGAAGGGTCTCGAAACTACCCTTCACTAGGGCCTACACCAAGTGAAATGTTACACTACACAAAGTAATGTAACTATCTTCAATATCTTGAGGTGTACCCTTTTTGGCGAGCTTCGAAATCACTTGAGGCTTGACACCATGGCTCGGGCTCTTCATCACAAACTCATCCTTGAGTTCTTGATGGGTCTGCTGCACACACCTGCGACACGCCGAACGTTCGACACAGGACAAAATAGAAACCGCGCACGACAAAATAGAAACCGCGCGCGAGACACAAACGACCGCGTAACACGCGTCTAGCGATAACTCGCTATTGACTCGACACACACACTCGACATCATGACTCAACATTCACACACAATTATAAGCATGAAATATATATTATCCCATGCCCTCATACCATTCCATACACACACACATTCACGCACACGGACAACAAGCCGAGTGCAAACCGTAGGGTTGCACCAACAAACTCCCCCTCGGATTGTTGGCCTTAGGATATGTTGCTCTCTCAGTTCAGAGCCATCCCAGCCAGCTTGCAACACTTCCAATGCTGCTGCTCCACCAGCCTCTTGGTCATCATGTCAGCCGGCTGCCCCGTGGTCTTCACGTAGCGCAACTCAACTTCACCCGCGGTTACCATGCTCCTCGTCCAATGCCACTTCACCCTCATGTGCTTCGTGAGTCCATGCAACACAGGGTTCTTAGCAAGAGCAATGGCACCCTGGCTGTCACAGTACAGTGGGGTAGGTCCTTGCTGCTCCTCCCCCAATTCAGCCAACAAACGCCGCTGCCACACAATCTCCCGTACGGCACGGAAGAGTGCCATGTACTCGGACTCCACCGAGCTCAAAGCTTGGTCAACCTGCTTCTTGCTCTCCCAAGCAGTTGGGCCTCCACCAACACAGCATATGAAGCCTCCCACACTTGTCATGTCCTCTGGTTCTGATGCATATGAAGCATCCGAGTAGGCGGTGAGGAACAAACGCCCGGGTTCAACACCATCCGCGCCCTTTTGGCGCCTTTGTGCCGCCGCCGAGTATTGCAGCCCAACGGTCGGTGTTTGGCCAAGATACTTGGCCACCCTCATTCCAGCTGCTACCTGCTCCTCATTAGGGCATTGCACAACCCTAGCCAGCTGCCCGGTAGCAAACGCGACGTCCGGTCGGGTGTTTACCGCCGCATACATGAGGCTGCCCACCAACGAGTAAAATCGGCGCCTCTCCTCTTCACCAACGCTCTCCTCCTCTGGTCCCTTCACACACTTGAACCCAGAGGGAAAGGGTGTAGCCACATGGCCTTCACTCTGCCCAAAGTTGGCAGCCAATGCCTCCAGGTACTTTCGTTGATGCACCCGCATGCACCGCTTCTCCACATCTCGTTCGATGTGGAGCCCAAGGTAGAAGCTCACGTCACCAAGGGCCTTGCACTTGAACTTGTCTTGAAGCTTCAGCATCACCTCCTTCACAAGGTCAGAAGAGGGTGAGAAAATGAGGATGTCATCCACATAAACCACCATGAAACTCCTCTGCTCCCCCTCGCCAAGCATGAACAAGGAGTGATCGGCCGTTGAGGGAGTGAAGCCGATCCCCTCCAACACTTCGCGCAGCTTCATGTACCATTGCCTAGGGGCCTGCTTCAGCCCATAGAGGGCCTTCTTCAGCTTCCACACTCTGCCACTACCATCATCAAACCCCTCTGGCTGCGCCATAAAAATCTCCTCCTCAAGGATGCCGTTAAGGAATGCCGTTACGATGTCCATTTGCTTTACTACCCATCCTTTGATGGCGGCTCCCGCGAATAGGGTTCGCAGCGTCGTCGGCTTCACCACAGGGGCAAACAGCTCTTTGAAGTCCACCTTCTCCTTCTGCTGGTACCCCTTGGCTACAAGCCTAGACTTGTAGCGCTCGATCTTGCCGTCGGCATCCGACTTGATTTTGAAGAGCCACTTGGACGTTATCGCCGTACGCCCCTCCGGTAGCTCCACCAATTTAAACGTGTCATTCTCCTCGATGCTCTTCAGCTCAATCTCCATGGCCTTCTTCCACTCCTCAGCATCACTACTCTCCAAAGCCTCCTTGAGAGTTGCTGGTTCTCCCGGCATCTCCACCGGAGAGAAGAACGCGAAGGCACACTCCTCGTAGTCACTCTCCTCGTCGTCTCCGACCATCATTGCCGCTCCGTCCAGGGCTGTCTTGCCCTGCTTTCCCGGCGCATCATAGGTCAGCCTATTAGGGGGTTGAACTCTCCTCTTCCCCCTTCCTTCCTCCTCAGCTGCAGGGACTTGAAGGCCTTGGCGTTGCTGCGGTGTGGCTCGAATCCGTGGAGCACTCGTAGTACGGGAAGGGAGTGACGGTGCACGCTCGCTCACTTGCTGCACCTCCTCCTCTTCTTCCTCTGCATCATTGGCTTCCTCTCTCCCATTCACAAGGGAGGATTGCCTTGTGGTTTAGCAGCAGCTCCTAAACCCGCAAACCGTATGGTTGCACCAACAGACGTACGGGCAGGTACCTCCACCCCCAGACCCCCCACGCTGAGAGTACCACTCACGGAGCTGCTGGGGCGACTGGGTCTCGCTGGGACGCTGCTGCTGCTGCCTCTGGCCGCCGCCGAGCCCGCCACGCTGCACCACTCCACCGCGCCCTCCACCAGCTCCACCGCCGCCACCACCGCCACCACCACCCCCGCCACCTCCACCACCGCCGCCTCCACCACCCCCGGCTCCGCCACCGCCCCCCCCACCACCAGCACCACTCCCACCACCGCCGCCACCGCTGCCGCCCCCTCCACCCCCTCCACCACTACCTCCCCCACCGCCACCTCCGCCACCCCGGCCCCCCTTGCCCCTGCCGCCCTTGCGCCGCCCACTGGGAGCGTACGCAGCTCCGACCCCCTCAGCACCTAGGAAGTCGACAGCAGCAGCATATGCAATGGAGGGGAGAAGGGGGGAGGGGGAACATCCCTCAAAGAAGGGAGTGCAAGGGTCGCCACGAGAGGCACCTACAGCTACAATGCTCTTCTCAGCTGCAAGGAGTTCCTTCTCGAGTAGGTCGACAGTGAGGTCTGTGGGGGAGAGAGCGAGAAAGTGGTCCCTGACAGCGCGAAGAGAGTCAGGGAGGCGAGTGACTAGGTGGTAGAGGGTGAGGTACATCGGGGGGGGGGGGGGGGGGTTCTTGGCTAGGAAATCGGGGGGGAGCGCGGCACGGTAGCGGAGATCACTAGTACGGAGGTGAGTGATGAGGTCAGCTACAGTGGCAAAGGCAGACAGATCCGGGAAGAGATAGGGCAGTGAGAGACGGCCTATCGCAGCAGTAGCAGGGGAGGAGTAGCGTGCAACTACAGCATCGTACAGCTCCTTAGCGGTCTTATGATGGCCGAAGTGCTCGCGCTCATCTAACGGCAGGTGACAGCGAACGGCTAGGCGAGCATGGGCGTCATGAGTCTGCCACAGTGAGCGAGCAGTACTGTCAGCAGTAGCAGCAGGTGCGGGGGCAGCGCCGGACGTGTGGTCATATAGGGAAACGTCGTCCTTGGCAGTGATCTGAAGGAATAGGTGTAGGTCATCAAGCCAGACATCAAACTTAATCGGTCGGCCCTCAGCGTCAAAAGTGAGAACAGTGGGACTGGCCATAGTGGCAGTAGCAGTAGCAGCAGTAGCAGTAGCAGTAGCAGTAGCAGCAGTAGTAGTAGCAGTAGCAGCAGTAGCAGTAGCAGTAGCAGCAGTAGCAGGAACAGGAGCAGTAGTTGCTGCACGTGGGGCGGCGCGATTCGGGCGGCGCGACTCGGGCGGCGCGGCTCGGGCAGGGCGGCGCGGCGCGGCTTGGACTAGGCTACGCGGCACGGCGCGACGGTGAGGCCTGTGTGTGGGCGGCTGTAGCGGGCGGTCCGTGGCTGTGCGTGGGCTGCAGTCGCGCGTGGGCGGCGGCTTACGCGGGCGACGCGGCGGCCTACGGGCGGGGCTGCGGGCCGCTAGCGGGCTACGCGCGGCCAGGAGGGCCGGTCGAC
This sequence comes from Closterium sp. Naga37s-1, assembly GCA_947471745.1. Taxonomy (NCBI): domain Eukaryota; kingdom Viridiplantae; phylum Streptophyta; class Zygnematophyceae; order Desmidiales; family Closteriaceae; genus Closterium; species Closterium sp. Naga37s-1. The sequence goes on along the minus strand of CANJKZ010000096.1, from coordinate 5,455,275 downwards.
GGGCGGCTAGCAGGCTGCTCGTGGCGGCGTGGGCGGCTAACGGTCGGCGCGCGCGCAGAAACGGCCGCGCGCGGGCTGCTAGCGGGCGACGCGCGCTAAAAAAAAAGGCCGCGCGCGGCACTAGCGAGCTGCGTATGGGCAGCAGGAGAAGGAGAGGCGCACGAGGGCGCACTAGGAGAGAGGCGCTCGAGGGCGCTACGTCGATACGGCGCTTGAGGGCGCTTCTAACGGTGGGCCCTTAGGTAAGTCCTAGGTCTAGAACCTAAGCTCTTAATACCATGTCAGAAACAAGAAGTGATCAACTAGAAACATTTGGGAGTACAAGTATGAAACCCTAGAGAAATGTACACCCTAAAGGCTAACCCACTGTAGCCTACAAAACAGAAACATATACAATGTTTGACACTTACCTGGGCCTATTGCCAAGCCAGCAAGGGCGTGGGAGGTTTGCGAGCATCATCGGTCATTGGCGCTCGCGAATGAAGAGCACCCGCTGCATTTCTTGCACACGTGCGGATCCTTCCACTTTTTGGGGCTAGAAGCGCTCGTTCTGAGCGTTTTTCTTCCACCGAGTCATGTGGCTGAGCTTGTCAGTGCCTATTACCAAGCCAGCAAGGGCGTGGGAGGGTTGCGAGCATCATCGGTCAGCGATGCTCGCGAATGAAGAGCGCCCACTGCACTTCCTGCACATGTGCGGATCCTTCTGCGTTTTTGGGGTGGAAGCACTCGTTCCGAGCGTTTTTCTTCCGCCGGGTCATGTGGCTGTGCTTGTCTGGGCTTATTGCCAAGCCAGCAAGGGCGTGGAAGAATTGAGAGCATCATCGGTCAGCGAAGCTCACGAATGAAGAGCGCCCACTGCACTTCCTGCACATGTGCGGATCCTTCTACGTTTTGGGGCTGGAAGTGCTCGTTCCGAGCGTTTTTCTTCCACCGGGTCACGTGGTTGTGCTTGTCTGGGCTTATTGCCAAGCCAGCAAGGGCGTGGAAGGGTTGAGAGCATTATCGGTCAGCGGCGCTCGCGAATGAAGATCGCTCGCTGCACTTCCTGCACATGTGCGGATCCTTCCGCGTTTTGGGGCTGGAAGCCCTCGTTTTGAGCGTTTTTCTTCCGTCGGGTCACGTGGCTGCGCTTGTCTGGGTCAATTATCAAGCCATCAAGGGGGTGGGAGAGTTGCGAGCATCATTGGTCATCAGCGCTCGCGAATGAAGAGCGCCCGCTGCACTTTCTGCACATGTGCGGATCCTTCCGCGTTTTAGGGCTGGAAAAGCTCGTTACGAGCGTTTTTCTTCCGCTGGGTCACGTGGCTGCGCTTGTTTGGGCCTATGACCAAGCCAGCAAAGGCGTGGGAGGTTTGTGAGCATCATCGGTCATCGGCGCTCGCGAATGAAGAGCGCCAGCTGCACTTTCTGCACATGTGCGGATCCTTCCGCGTTTGGGGACTGGAAGCGCTCGTTCCGAGCGTTTTTCTTCCGCTGGGTCACGTGGTTGCGCTTGCCTGGGCCTATTGCCAAGCCAGCAATGGCGTGGGAGGGTTGCGAGCATCATCGGTCATCGGCGCTCGCGAATGAAGAGCGCCTACTGCACATTCTGCACATGTGCGGATCCTTCCGCGTTTTGGGGCTGGAAGCGTTCGTTCCGAGCGCTTTTCTTCCGCCGAGTCACGTGGCTGCGCTTCTCTGGGCCTATTGCCAAGCCAGCAATAGAGTGAGAGGGTTGCGAGCATCATCGGTCATCGGTGCTCGCGAATGAAGAGCGCCCGCTGCACATCCCGCACATGTGCGGATCCTTCCGCGTTTTGGGGCTGGAAGAGCTCGTTCCGAGCGCTTTTCTTCCTCCGGGTCACGTGGCTGTGCTTGTCTAGGCCTATTTCCAAGCCAGCAAGGGCCTGGGAAGGTCGCGGGCATCATCGGTCATCGGCGCTCGCGAATGAAGAGCGCCCGCTGCACTTACTGCACATGTGTGGATCCTTCCGCGTTTTGGGGCTGGAAGCGCTCATTTCGAGCGATTTTCTTCCGCCAGGTCACGTGGCTGCGCTTGTCTGGGCCTTTTTCCAAGCCAGCAAGGGCGTGGGAGGGTTGCGAGCATCATCAGTCATTGGCGCTCGCGAATGAAGAGCGCCCGCTGCACTTCCTGCACATGTGCGGATCCTTCCGCGTTTTGGGGCTAGAAGCGCTCGTTTTGAGCGTTTTTCTTCCGTCGGGTCACGTGGTTGTGCTTGTCTGGGCCTTTTTCCAAGCCAGCAAGGGCGTGGGACGGTTGCGAGCATCATCGGTCATCGGCGCTCGCGAATGAAGAGCGCCCGCTGCACTTTCTGCACATGTGCGGATCCTTCTGCGTTTTGGGGCTGGAAGCGCTCGTTCCGAGCGCTTTTCTTCCGCTGGGTCACGTGGTTGCGCTTGCCTGGGCCAATTGCCAAGCCAGCGATGGCGTCGGAGGGTTGCGAGCAGCATCGGTCATTGGCGCTCGCGAATGAAGAGCGCCTGCTGCACTTTCTGCACATGTGCGGATCCTTCCGCGTTTTGGGGCTGGAAGCGTTCGTTCCGAGCGCTTTTCTTCCGCCGAGTCACGTGGCTGCGCTTCTCTGGGCCTATTGCCAAGCCAGCAATAGAGTGGGAGGGTTGCGAGAATCATCGGTCATCGGCGCTCGCGAATGAAGAGCGCCCGCTGCACTTACTGCACATGTGCGGATCCTTCCGCGTTTTGGGGATGGAAGCGCTCGTTCCGAGCGCTTTTCTTCTGCCGGGTCACGTGGCTGCGCTTGTCTGGGCCTTTTTCCAAGCCAGCAAGGGCATGGGAGGGTTGCGAGCATAATCGGTCATCGGCGCTCGCGAATGAAGAGCGCCCGCTGCACTTTCTGCACATGTGCGGATCCTTCCGCGTTTTGGGGTTGGAAGCGTTCGTTCCGTACGCTTTTCTTCCGCCGAGTCACGTGGCTGCGCTTTTCTGGGCCTATTGCCAAGCCAGCAATAGAGTGGGAGGGTTGCGAGCATCATCGGTCATCGGCGCTCGCGAATGAAGAGCGCCCGCTGCACATCCCGCACATGTGCGGATCCTTCCTCGTTTTGAGGCTGGAAGCGCTCGTTCCGAGCGATTTTCTTCCGCCGGGTCACGTGGCTGCGCTTGTCTGGGCCTTTTTCCAAGCCAGCAAGGGCGTGGGAGGGTTGCGAGCATCATCGGTCATTGGCGCTCACGAATGAAGAGCACCCGCTGCATTTCCTGCACATGTGCGGATCCTTCCGCGTTTTGGGGCTAGAAGCGTTCGTTCCGAGCGTTTTTCTTCCGTTGGGTCACGTGGCTACGCTTGTCTGGGTCTATTATCAAGCCATCAAGGGCGTGGGAGGGTTGCGAGCATCATCGGTCATCGGCGCTCGCGAATGAAGAGCGCCTGCTGCACTTTCTGCACACGTGCGGATCCTTCCGCGTTTTGGGGCTGGAAGCGTTCGTTCCGAGCGCTTTTCTTCCGCCGGATCACGTGGCTGCGCTTGTCTGGGCCTATTGCCAAGCCAGCAATAGAGTGGGAGGGTTGCGAGCATCATCGGTCATCGGCGCTCGCGAATGAAGAGCGACCGCTGCACATCCCGCACATGTGCGGATCCTTCCGCGTTTTGGGCTGGAAGAGCTCGTTCCGAGCGCTTTTCTTCTTCCGGGTCACGTGGTTGCGCTTGTCTGGGCCTAATGCCAAGCCAGCAAGGCCGTGGGATGGTTGCGAGCATCATCGGTCACCGGCGCTCGCGAATGAAGAGCGCCTGCTGCACTTTCTGCACATGTGCGGATCCTTCCGCGTTTTGGGGCTGGAAGTGCTCGTTCCGAGCGTTTATCTTACGCAGGGTCTCATGGCTGCGCTTTTCTGGGCCTATTGCCAAGCCAGCAAGGGCGAGGGACGGTTGCGAGCATCATTGGTTATCGGCACTCGCGAATGAAGAGCGCCCGCTGCACATCCCGCACATGTGCGGATCCTTCCGCGTTTTTGGGCTGAAATAGCTCGTTCCGAGCGCTTTTCTTCCTCTCGGTCACGTGGCTGCGCTTGTCTAGGCCTATTGCCAAGCCAGCAAGGGCGTGGGAGGGTTGCGAGCATCATCGGTCATCGACGCTCGCGAATGAAGAGCGCCCGCTGCACTTACTGCACATGTGCGGATCCTTCCGCGTTTTGGGTCTGGAAACGCTCGTTCCGAGCGTTTTTCTTCTGCCAGGTCACGTGGCTGCACTTGTCTGGGCCTATTGCTAAGCCAGCAAGGGCGTGGGAGGGTTGCGAGCATCATCGGTCATCGGCGCTCGCGAATGAAAAGCGCCCGCTGCACTTTCTGCACATGTGCGGATCCTTTTGCGTTTTGGGGCTGGAAGCGTTCGTTCCGAGCGCTTTTCTTCCGCCGGGTCACGTGGCTGCGCTTGTCTGAGCCTATTGTCAAGCCAGCATTAGAGTGGGAGGGTTGCGAGCATCATCGGTCATCGGCGCTCGCGAATGAAGAGCGCCCGCTGCACATCTCGCACATGTGCGGATCCTTCTGCGTTTTGGGCTGGAAGAGCTCGTTACGAGCGCTTTTCTTCCTCCGGGTCAAGTGGTTGCGCTTGTCTAGGCCTATTGCCAAGCCAGCAAGGGCGTGGGAGGGTTGCGAGCATCATCGGTCATCGGCGCTCGCGAATGAAGAGCGTCCGCTGCACTTCCTGCACATGTGCGGATCCGTCCACGTTTTGGGGCTGGAAGCGCTCGTTCGGAGCGTTTTTCTTTCGCCGGGTCATGTGGCTGCGCTTGTTTGGGCCTATTACCAAGCCAGCAAAAGCGTCAGAGGTTTGCGAGCATCATCGGTCATCGGCGATCATGAATGAAAAGCTCCCGCTGCACTTCCTGCACATGTGCGGATCCTTCCGCGCGTTTTGGGGCTGGAAGCGCTCGTTTCGAGCGTTTTTCTTCCGCCGGGTCACGTGGTTGCGCTTGCCTGGGCCTTTTGCCAAGCCAGCAATGGCGTGAAAGGGTTGCGAGCATCATCGGTCATCGGCGCTCGCGAATGAAGATCGCTCGCTGCACTTCCTGCACATATTCGGATCCTTCCGCGTTTTGGGGCTGGAAGCGCTCGTTCCGAGCGTTTTCTTCCGCCGGGTCACGTGGTTGCACTTGCCTGGGCCTATTGCCAAGCCAGCAATAGAGTGGGAGGGTTGCGAGCATCATCGGTCATCGGAGCTCGCGAATGAAGAGCGCCCGCTGCACTTACTGCACATGTTCGGATCCTTCCGCGTTTTGGGGCTAGAAGCGCTCGTCCCAAACCGTTTTTCTTCCGCTGGGTCACGTGGCTGCGCTTGTCCGGGCGTATTGCCAAGCCAGCAAGGGCGTGGGACGGTTCCGAGCATCATCGGTCATCTGCGCTCGCGAATGAAGAGCGCCCGCTGCACTTCCTGCACATGTGCTGATCCTTCCGCGTTTTGGGTCTGGAAGCGCTCGTTCCGAGCGTTTTTCTTCCGCCGGGTCACGTGGCTGCGTCTGTTTGGGCCTATTACCAAGCCAGCAAGGGCGTGGGAGAGTTGCGAGCATCATCGGTGATCGGTGCTTGCGAATGAAGAGCGCCCGCTGCACATCCCGCACATGTGCGGATCCTTCCGCGTTTCGGGGCAGGAAGAGCTAGTTCCGAGCGCTTTTCTTCCGCCGGGTCACGTGGTTGCGCTTGTCTGGGCCTATTGCAAAGCCAGCAATGGCGTGGGAGAGTTGCGAGCATCATCGGTCATCGGCGCTCGCGAATGAAGAGCGCCCGCTGCACTTTCTGCACATGTGCGGATCCTTCCGCGTTTTGGGGCTGGAAGCGCTCGTTCCACGCGTTTTTTTTCCTCCGGGTCACGTGGTTGCGCTTGCCTGGGCCTATTGTCAAGCCAGCAATAGAGTGGGAGGGTTGCGAGCATCATCGGTCATCGGCACTCGCGAATGAAGAGCGCCTGCTGCACATCCCGCACATGTGCGGATCCTTCCGCGTTTTGGGGCTGGAAGAGCTCATTCCGAGCGCTTTTCTTCCTCCGGGTCACATGGCTGCACTTGTCTAGACCTTTTGCCAAGCTAGCAAGGGCGTGGGAGGGTTGCGAGCATCATCGGTCATCGGCGCTCGCGAATGAAGAGCGCCCGCTGCACTTACTGCACATGTGCGGATCCTTCCGCGTTTTGGGGTTGGAAGCGCTCGTTTCGAGCGTTTTTCTTCCGATGGGTCACGTGGCTGCGCTTGTTTGGGCCTATTATTAAGCCAGCAAAGGCGTGGGAGGTTTGCGAGCATCATCGGTCATCGGCGCTCGCGAATGAAGAGCGCCTGCTGCACATCCCGCACATGTGCGGATCCTTCCGCGTTTTGGGGCTGGAAGCACTCGTTCCGAGAGTTTTTCTTCCGCAGGGTCACGTGGTTGCACTTTTCTGGGCCTATTGCCAAGCCAGCAAGGGCATGGGAGGGTTGCGAGCATCATCGGTCATCGGCGCTCATTCATGAAAAGCGCCCGCTGCACTTCCTGCACATGTGCGGATCCTTCCGCGTTTTGGGTGTGGAAGTGCTCGTTCCGAGCGTTTTTCTTCCGCCGGGTCGCGTGGCTGCACTTTTTCGGTCCTATTACCAAGCCAGCAAGGGAGTAGGAGGGTTGCGAGCATCATCAGTCATCGGCGCTCGCGAATGAAGAGCGTCCGCTGCACTTCCTACACATGTGCGGATCCTTCCGCGTTTTGTAGATGAAAACGCTCGTTCCAAGAGTTTTTCTTCCATTTGGTCACGCCGCTGTGTGTGTTTGGACCTATTACCAAGCCAGCAAGAGCGTGCGAGGGTGACGATCATGATCGGTCATTGTTACAGGCGAATAAACCATGCCTGCTGCATTTTCTGCACATGTGCGGATCCTTCCGTGTTTTGTAGATGAAAACGCTCGTTCCAAGCGTTTTTCTTCCGTTTGATCACGCGGTTGTGTGTGTTTGGACCTATTAGCAAGCCAGCTCTTGCATGACGAGCATGATTGGTCATTGGTACTGACGAATAAACCATGCCTGCTGCATTTTCTGCACATGTGCGGATCCTTCCGCATTTTGGTTATGAAAACGCTCGTTCCGAGCGTCTTTCTTCCGTTCGGTCACGCGGCTGTGTCCGTTTGGACCTATTACCAAGCCAGCAAGGGCGTGGGAAGGTCACGAGCATGATCAATCATTGCTACTGGCGAATAAACCATGCCTGCTGCATTTTCTGCACATGTGCGGATCCTTTCGCGTTTTGGGGATGAAAACGCTCGTTCCGAGCGTTTTTCTTCCGTTCGGTCACGCGGATGTGTGCGTTTGGACCTATTACCAAGCCAGCACGAGCGTGGGAGGGTGTCGAGCATGACCGGCCATTGGTACTGGCGAATGAGGCATGCCTGCTGCATTTTCTGCACATTTGCATACCCTTTCACCCTTTCGCGTTTTGAGGATGAAAATGCTCGTTCCGAGCGTTTTTCTTCCGTTCGGCCATGCGGCTGTGTGTGTTTGGACCTATTACCAAGCCAGCAAGAGCGTGGGAGGGTGACAAGCATGATCTGTTATTGGTACTGGCGAATGAACCATGGCTGCTGCATTTTCTGCACATGTGCGGATCCTTCCGCGTTTTGGGGATGAAAACGCTCGTTCCGAGCGTTTTTCTTCCGTTCGGTCACGCGGCTGTGTGTGTTTGAGGGTGGGCACACCGGTGCACCACCCAGAAATTTGTAACACTAACTACACTAGCTAGCCTACAGGCAGTTGAAGTCGATATAATATATATCTTATAGTAGTAGATAGTGTAGGTTGTGAATTTCTACCTATTTTGTCATATGAAGGAATTATCTATGATGTTACCAAGACGTTCCTGGTTTCACGGGGCTTCAGACTTCCCCGACCGACAGCTCTGCCCCAACGGTTTGCTCTGGGGTTCTTCACTGCTTGAGGCAAAATGACCGTTCCCGCCACTCGCATACCTACTCCCCGCTCCACCGCACCACCCTCCCTAGACTATTCCACATTCTGTAGTGAGATCGAACTCTGCCACCCCACCAGCACTCTTTCATTGGAACTCGGAAAATTAGGTTTCAGAGGATGAGGGATGTCCAAACGCAGGACTACGTATTCATGCCTAGCGTGATTTACGGTGCCTAAACGTTGACCTGAAGCGACGTATGTACTTCACAGTGACGATCCTGGTCGTCAGACGGTCGTCGTGCGGATGTCATTGGGCAGCGGTTCTCCCCTGGCGCCGAGCGTGTCCCCCCCCGCGCGGTGGGATGGCGGGCAGCAGTGCGTGCTGCACGAGGTGACGCGCTTCGACACCCTCGCCGGCATCGCCATCCGCTATGGCGCCCAGGTGCGCCCACCCGAGCCCAGCTCTCCTCGTGCCCACCTAGATATTCTCGTCATTACTGCCGTGTCTTGTGTGCTTCCTTCTTACCTCCGCCTTTCTGCGCGGAACTAAAGCATTGCTCTCCGCTGCTGTCAGCCCGATAATCTGTGTGTCTCGCATCTCGCTGTACAAGGTTCTTGCAATATCTGTGTCTGTAGAAAGTTCTCTCCGCTGCTGTCGCCCGAACACCGACCCGCCACATGAGCACGCAGCCAGTGCGTGACAGCAGCCTCGCTTCACTCTGTGCAAGATTCTTCCTCTCTCGCCCTCCCGCCGTCTAGCATGCCCTCCTCGTGTGCACCTCGTCACTCTCCTTCCCGCCGACCCTTCCCAAGCGCACGTCTATCTCCTGCATCGAATTGAACCATTCCATGCATGCATCGTGTTTCCATCCCGCCTCACTCATGCGCTGCTCACCGTGCGCGGTGTGCGGCGAGCAGGTGGCGGACATCAAGAAGGCGAACCGCATTTCGACGGACTCGCAGCTGTTCGCCATGAAGTTCATCCGCGTTCCGCTCTCCGCCGCACTCTCCGCCTCGCCGCCGCTGCTCTCCCCCACCTCGTGCAACCGTGCCAGGTCAGCGTCACTCTGCGCCTGCTCTTCGCGAGTTGCAACCCACCCACGTGATCAAACACTTGTCGCTCCTGCTTTTACTCTTCTCCATGCGCCAACCTCATCATTGTAAGCCTGACGCTGTGACCCCCTCCCCGCCACCAGGCACCTCCTCCTCTCGCTTCCCCTCTTGCTCCCAACCCTTTGTCCTCTCTCCCCTTCTCGCCCCTCTACCCTCACTCATTCACCTGGGAGGCTCCTTTGTACATTTCGATTGGATGGAACCCCCCCTTCTCCCCCAAGTCACCTCTCTCTGTCTCGTGTTATCCCCCTCATTATCACATCGCACCCCCTTCCCTGCGCCCCCATCTTGCCACCCTCGTCAACCCGCCCTCTCGCAGTTCCAGTCACGCGGGGAGCAGCCAGCAGCGCACAGAGCAGCACGGCACGGGCAGCTCGTCGCCAGCGGCCACCACCAGCGCCGCCATGGCCAGTGGCAGCGGCAGCGGGGGCGGCGCGGGGTCGCTGTCGGAGGCCATCCTGCAGCTGGTGTCGGTGCAGGCAGCCGCGGAGCACGCGGAGGCCCACAGTCGCAACTTGGCCGCCGCTGAGGCTGCAGGGCGGGCGCGCGCGTCGACGTTCTTCTTCGTGCAGATGCGCGAGGCGGAGCAGTACGTGTCGTCCGAGGGCGAGGAGCCCTCTCCCCCCTGCCAGCGCGGCACGTCCCTCTCCGAGGGCGAGGGCGATGAGGGCGCGCGACGCCTGTCGTGGCTGGGCGGAGGGGTGGGGGGGTTCTACTCCGGCGCCCAGGGCAGAGGCGCAGGTAGAAGCACGTGGACTGGGGAAGCCAGACAGACCAGCGCACAGGAGTTTGGGTGGGGCTTGGGCGTGCAGGAGGGAGGTGGGGGAACGAGCACTTGGCGAGGGGGATATGGTAGCGAGGGGGAAGGGGGGTGGGCGAGTGGGGAGGAGGAGGTGGGAGGCAGAGGGGGTGGGTCGTCTAGACGGCGATGGACGGAGCAATCAGCAAGCGGGAGTAGAGCAGGCAGGGACGGGGGACTGGGAGTGTGGGGGCTCATGTCATCATCAGGGCCGGGGCTGTTCGTGCGGGGTGGGCATGAGGGGGCAGGGTCGCGCACAGCAGCGGCGAATCTGGGGGCGGCAGCGAGGTGGGGGGGGAGAGTGGTGGAGGACCTGCTATGGCGCTTCCACAAGTCCACCAGCTTCTCCACCTTCGAGAACGCTGGCCTGCTCAACGCCTCTGCTGCTGCCGGGGGCCTCACGCGCTCCCCTCTGCGCCGCGACCCCAGTGGCAGCCTGAGCGCGGGCATCGACCTGCCCTCCACTCGCAGCTGGTCTCGCCCATCGTCTGCCGCGGGTGCTGTGGAGGTGGGGGGCAGTGGTGACGGGTCGGTGCTGCTGGGCTGCAGCACGCCCATTAAGGGGGGCGAGGGTGGGGTGTGTGACGATGGCAGCAGCACAGCGGTGGGCGGATCTGCTGTTTACGGGAGTGTGACGCGACGAGGTGTGAGCAGCAGGAGGGGTAAGGGTGTGCCTGCTGACATCGCTGGCTGAAGCACCTAAGTGGTACGACGCTGACTGGCTATTAGTACCACCCAGACAAAGCAATCAACCTCGCCACAGAAACGTCCCAAATGAGATGGGCACACAGCTAAAGTGCCCATCACCCTAGGCTATACAGTTCATTATTTAGTGCTGGATGTATTGACGAGTGGGCACTGGGCCCTGTTGCCTATGTAGACAACAATGACATAACAGCCCACTCTTTCTTGAAATCAAAGCCGTTTTTGGGCAGAGGTACAGTCGATGCTCAGTCAATCCCGCGAATTTGCCCGTCCCCGATCTTATTCGGTATCCCTCTTGCATTCGAACACAGACAAAGGCCCCTCGTCAATTTGCCGAACATGAGAAAAAAGACAGCTAGTGCTCAGACACACCAAGAGATGCCATCCCCATATTTCCAGATATTTCAGAGTTGTAACTTGTAGGTTCATTACAATCCCATTTCTGCCCGTGGCGAAATCATCGGAGCTGTCGAAATGCATTTGCTCGTTTCACTCCACTGCCGCCCCAAAAGGTGGCGTGAGCCAAGTGGGCATTAGCTGTACCCGTAAACTTGAGGTTGGCTAACTGAAGCAAGCAAAGTTGCTCAGCTTAATTTATCTACTGTAGAATGATATCACTTTACACAAAGAAGCACAAAGCTGAAAGGCCTTGTGGGGACGTAGCCCAAAGAATGGTGGAGCACTTCCCAATCCACAGCTCTCTAAAAGCAGCACCTGCAGACTCCACAACAGCGATTCAGCAGCATACGTTGATTCCATGTTGCTACCGGGTCACAGCAGGAGGCAGCAGCAAGCCTAGTAGCACGTTCACACTTGCCCTTCATGCCCAGTAAGCTCACAGCCAATCCAGCAGCACCAAAGACGAGCAGGCAGCAACAGTGTGTCAGCTGTCGCCAATGGCCGCAGCTGTCACATGTGAGCTCCTTCTCCCGACCTCGTCTCGCTGTGTGTGGGCCCCTCTGCCTCTCGCCATACTTGGCCCTCCCCTGCTGCCGCTATACCCCGTTTCTCTGCATGTCGACTGGGGAGGCAACAGCCAGTGATGACTGCCCACGCTTATGTGACTGATGCGACGAGCTCTGAACCCGGTAACGCTGACACACACACTCCAGCTGCTGCATCAGCCTCACACAAGCACGTCGCCCGCCACACGCTGCAGTCCCCCCCCGCCTTCCACTCAGCATCAACAACACGAAGCACCGCACACAACCGAATAGCTTCAACGCACACACCACCATCCGTCGCCACCACGCGGATCCCTTCCCTCGAGCCCTCGCGTCTGCTACTATCCTGCCCGCCCGCGTCCGTGTGACTCGCCAATTCATCCTTCTCATGCTTACGTCAGCATGCGCTGCCTCTCAACTCACGCGCACGGAATTAGTCGCACTTGCAGACCCATTCATACATGCTCCATGCGCGCTCATGAATGGCCTAGTCCCGTCGCGGCGGCGCTTGGTGCGCGGTGGGGCGCGCGTCGAAGACGCCGTCGATGAGGTGGTCCACGGCGGCGTCCAGCCAGTGCAAGCACCCGCGCGCCAGGATGTCCGACACGTGTCGCTTCGACCGCCACGCCACGGCGTACCCCGCCGACACCGCGGCTGCGCCGACGCCCAGCGAGAGCGCGGGGAGCAGCGCGCTGCGGTCGACGGCGCTGAAGATGCCGTTGCCCGTTGCGAACTCCACCAGCAGCGCCACCGCCAGCGCCACCTGTGGCGGGGAGGGGAAGTGGGGGGGGGGGGAGAAGGGGGGGTGAGGCGACCGCGGAGGAAGCAGGGCGCTGAGTGCAATGCACAGAGGAACATTCCCCCTGCGACCAAAAGCCTCTAATTTTCAGAAAGCAGGATGCGCGACGCGCTGATTCGACTCACCATGGCGGCCCGGCCGGCGACGGTCTCGAGGTCCTCGACCTGCGCGGACGCTTCGACGGTGGCCATGAGCAGGTCCGCCAGCTGCTTGCCGTGCCCGTCCTCTACCACGCGCACCGCCAGCGCCACGGGCCGCACGGCCGCCTCGCCCGTCGACGACTCGTGAAAGTCCTCCAGGTGGCACAGCCGTGGCACCACCTGAGACTCGGGGATGGGCGCCGCGCTGAAGTCGCCAATCGACGCGCTCAGACCCGTACGAGCACGGTTAGCGGCGGGGCGTTGTCTTTGCGTGGTGGAGGGCGAGGATGCGAGGGCAGCTGAGATGGCGTGCCGCAGGACTAGCGTTTGAGCCATCGCGTCGCGAACTTTGGCTGTCAGAAGTGTCGGTCAATCGCGCAAGACTGGGACCGATATGGTGAACGAAGGCAGTCGGTCACCAGATAGTGGAAGAACGGGCCGACAGAAAGATAAGAGCGAGCACAAGCGTCAAGAAAGGCGAAGGGCTGGCTTTGCAGACAAAGCTTCTGCTTGGTTGGGCTTGGTGTGGTAAAAAGGTACAAGCGAGAATGGGGGTAAGAAGAGTGGCTGTTTGTTGCGCACTCGTCGCTGCTTCTTCTCTTGTACGGGATGAGCAGCGATGACCTCGACCAAGCAGCACGAGCTGGGTTGGATTGGGAGGTTGGCGGGGTGTCGTCTCGCTGTCAGATGCGGCGCGCCTTCCTACCCGTCGTGCAGTTCAATGCTCAAAGCTGGAAAGGTGGTTGTGTGACAGGAGACGCGGGCAGCTGGATAGTAGGACGGGCTGCCCGGCTTTCTTTAGGTCCTACATCTGAAACTCTATTGGTGCACGTGTTATTTTGACGTTCGTAAAGCACGTGTTTCTCACGCCCTACACGTCATTGCGAGCCAGGTGGTGTCCCAAACACGGGCATTTATTTTAGCGGTAACACTCATGGAGCTCGATTGCACCCGAGGTAAGCCACGTGTACATTTCGTAACAAAGGAATCGTGTCCTCGCCACTGTGGTAACCATTATGCCTAAATGGTCAATATTTTTGCCTGCATGGTAATGAACAGTGCATCCGGAATTCCTGGCTGGTAACTTCGCGTTTCAACCAGACTGTACACCGTACAAGTAGGGTTTGACTCAGCGAAACGAAACCGTTTGTCCACGTATATACAAACAGAATGCGCAATTCTCTTTAGTGTACGAACACTTACAAACTCAAAGCGTTACATGCACGTATGCGATACAATAATAGCAAGCATCTTACAGACACTCTGAAAAAAGAAAACAAAAACGTCATAGGATCAGTTTCATGGTTCAAGTATATTAATAAAATCACACGTAACATGTTAGTGTATGATTTAAATGAAGTCGTAGCATTAACATAAATAAAAAAACTTGCATAAAACTATTTGTAACATGTTTGTGTAGTTTAGTTTATGCATTAAATGTATTATTTAATATAGAACTTATTATTTTGTTTTTCTATGCAACTTTCAATGCCTGTAATATGCAAAAATAGTTGTTAAAATCTATATTAGAATTATTGTAACTTGATCTAGATCCAATTTTTAAGATTCATAAGTAAAAGTCTAGTAGAGTAAACTATTCTGCTTCGCAATATCTATCATTATAATAGCTTTGCGGTTTGAAATTGTGTTTTTTCGTGGCGTTTGTCTAATAGTTAATGTTTTCAGTTTTAAATTTCTTAAACAGATCACGTTTAGCATAGCAATGTTTTATCGTTTGAAATTGTAAACACCGCTACTATAAACAGAAATGCGCATTTTGTGGAAGACACGTGGACAGTCGGTTTCGTTTCGCTGAGTCAAACCCTACTTGTACGGTGTACAGTCTGGTTGAAACGCGAAGTTACCAGCCAGGAATTCCGGATGCACTGTTCATTACCATGCAGGCAAAAATATTGACCATTTAGGCATGATGGTTACCACAGTGGCGAGGACACGATTCCTTTGTTACGAAATGTACACGTGGCTTACCTCGGGTGCGATTGAGCTCCATGAGTGTTACCGCTAAGATAAATGCCCCCCGAACACCTCTGGAAAAGCTCTCGCACCAGCAAGCAAGCCACATTCCAGCCCCGAGACTCTTGCCAGCTGGTGAGTGTCGGTGATTGGAGTGGACGGTTTCTTGCTTTCGCGGTCCACTAACAGCGTTGAAATCATGAAGCGAGGGTGTCGGTAAAGAGCGCATACGGTCAGGATTTACGAAGAATAAATAGAACAGCTGCCATTGACCTTACGAATCCACGACAGAGGTTCGATGAATTTCCCGCTTGAAAAATGATGTGGGCCGCTGCCTTCCAGCGCAGCTTGCTACGATCTGACGTGCAAGGGCACGTGTAAAGCCAGATCCAGCGGTGACCTTCCGGCTCTCCGGGCTGTTGTGCTGAGCCTCGCTGCCTCGCTCCACCGAAACAGAAAGTTTCCGAATCATGCCTAACCATTCTCGGTACCTACGGAAAGACGTACTCAAGAAACTGCAAAATTCAACACCCACAATGATTATAATTGTAGTATAAAAAGAATGTGCGAAGGTCAATATCAAAACTTTGATTAAACCCGAAATTCGTTCTCATACATCTGAAAGGTGATATGGCCTGTCACCCCATACATGCAAGGGCTGCATGGTATTTGCTAATTGCTGTACAATGCAAGAAACTGGACCCTGCTAAACCCACCTTAAAAGAACTTCCACCCAGGAAAGCTACTGGATTGTGGAATTGCAGAGGCACAAGGGGAGGATGAGGTGGGGAAGAGGGTGGTTGGTGTGCGCTCAAAGAAGGCCAGCGGCACCGCCTTCACTCGCCGCCCCAACTGGTGGGGGGAAGGGGGAACAGGTGTGGGAACAAAGACATGTCCAGGAAAGAGTACAAAATTCAGCACTGCGGCTTACGGGTGTACAGCGTGGCTTGGCTTGCTTTGCGAAATGGGAACGAAAACATGTCTGTAGGTCAACACTTCTTGGGGAAAAATCCGCTGGGAAAGTGGTGTTTCAGTGATTACCTTCTCCCAACCAGGTTGAATGTGTACTTTGGGTCCTAGTGGTAAGTTGATGTGGGGCTGTGCCTCTACTCTACTCTGCCAGCGCATTGATAGAAGCAGCTCTGCCTCTGCAGCACCATGCCCGACACACTGTGCACCGCAAAGCACCCTACTGCGCTGCGCTGTAATGCACGGCAGGGCAGGGCACGCACCTCGTCGGCCATGATGGTGCCGTAGGAGGTGGCGGAGAAGTCAGCGACGTTGAGCTCCACCGTGCTGCTGCGCTCCGATAGGTCCTTCTCCAGTGACGCCACGAACCTGCTCCCATGGCAGTGGGGGGTGGAGAGCAGGGAGACGCAGGGAGGGAGGGGAGATGGGAGAACACCCGCATGAGTTGCAGATGAATGGAGGTGCTGCACTGCCATTCACCAAAGCAAGCATGAGGCTCAAGCCAAGGTGGCCAAAATGGGGGGGGGAATGCGCATTTGTTTTGGGGAGAAAAGGGCTGGAAGAGGGGGTTGGAGGAGAGTACCGGGAGACAGCGGGGCAATAGTGGCGCTGAAGCGCCTCCACCTCCCACAGGCTGCTGTCTGTGAGGTGGGGATGAGGGGCGGGGAGACAGGCACACACAATAGCCAGGGACAAGGCAAGGGAGTGTGTTGCGAGTTTGTCTGAGCATGAGCGCTTGTGCGTGCCATGCAATGACAGGTTCCTCCCAACCTCGATGGTACGATGTGAGAGAAGGGAGCGTACCAAGGGCACGGGCAGCCATGAGGTCGCTGGCATCCTCGTCAAACGGATCCCTCCCTGCCCGCCTCCCCCCTCTGCCTCCCTCCTCCCCTGCTCCTGCCGCCCTCTCTCCACCCTCTCCTCCTCCTTTCCCTTCCGTGCCTTTTCTCCCAGTTCCATCATCTTCAGCTGAACCTTCCTCTCCATCGGCACTGCCCTCCTCGCCCCTGCCATTCCCTGCCTCCTTCCCTTCCGTCTTATCCCCGTCCCGCCCATCCTGTCCTTCCTGCCCGTCCTGCCCTCTTTGCGCAGCGTGCTTCTGTTCCCCCTCATCCTCCTCGTCACTGCTGCTGTCCTGAAGAGTCCACCACACCACACACGCACAAAAGCACTTCGCAGATTCAGAGGCGCACCAACAGCAACAGGTAATAGCACATGAAGAAGAGAACAATGCACTTTCCACAAGAGGAGAAGTGGGAGCAACTGTGGGACAAGGGCAATGGCACCCAGCCAGAAGCAAGGAGCAAGAGGGCCGTCGCACGCCACGCCTCACCTGCAGTGTGTGTGGCGCCTCACCTGCAGTGTGTGTGGCGCCTCACCTGCAGTGTGTGTGGCGCCTCACCTGCAGCGTGTGTGGCGCCTCACCTGCAGTGTGTCAGGCGGGGCGTTGCGGTGCACAAGGGGGACGATGGCGGGGTGGCGGCGCAGCAGGTTGTGGGCGAGTGCCACCACCACTATGGCGCCCGAGGGGGGCGCACACAGCGACAGGCGGAACAGCTGCTTCGTGAACGCCGCTGCCATGTACGCTGGGAGCAGTGGCGATGCTAGACTCACATCCAGCAGCTGGGAGTAAAGGGGACGTTGATGGGGGAGGGGGGAGGAGAGAGGGGGGGTGGGGGGATATTAAAGTGACATGTGGGAAAACGTGGTATGTGGCAATAAATGCCCGCGATGCCATGGAGGTGGTTACCATCATGGCATGGCATCTGGTGGCATGTGGCATGGCATGTGATATGGCAACTGAAGTGCATGGCAAGGCACAGCACAGCGTGGCACCTCAAAGAACTTGGCGCGGTGGGCGGCGCGGAAGACGGAGGAGTCGAGGAGGCGGTAGAGGCGCGGGTAGAAGTGCGGCGCCTCCAAGCCGTGCTCCGTCACCAGGCGGAACAGCGCCGCCAGTGCTGCCACCGCACACGCCCCTCCCTGCTCGTATGACGCCGTGAGGAAGTCGCTGAGAGGTGGGATGGGTGACCACGGAGAGGACGAGGGACAGGCGTGCAGTGGGACGCGTGAGGTGGTGGGGCGTGTGAGGTGGTGGGGCGTGTGAGGTGGTGAGGCACGTGAGGCGGTGGGGCGCGTGAGGAGTAGGGTTTTTTTGAGAATTCTCAAAAAAACCCTACAGCGTGAGGAGCAGCACATGGCGTCAATGGGATGAGAACATACCAGTTGGGTGCGCAGGTGGCGGGGATAGTCAAAGAAGAGCATATGGTGAGGGGGTATCATTGGCGCACACGGGAGACAGTGCACGAGACACTTCAAACATGCACTGGACGAGGTGACAGGTGAGAGGGGTGGGGGGGGCAGGGCAGGAGTGCACCTGAGCAGCAAGGGGTTGGGCAGATGTGGGATGAGGTTGTGCAGTCGACCCAGCACCTGTGGCATGGTGGACGGCGCGCCAAGGGATGGGCCAGGAGAGAAGGCAATGTTGAGAAACGGAAGATGCCACACGGGTTTCAGGTTTAATTGTGGAATGTGTGTGCGGGGGCGGTGGAGGAGTAGTGGTGGAAGGGGTGTAGCGAGGAGCGGGTGGAAAAGGAAATGACCTTCTTGTAGGCATCGAGGGGCAGAGGCAGGGCGAGCAGCCCCAGCCACGCCCCTGCCAGGGCCTTGCGCTCCTCCCCCACCACCACTGCCCTCCTCTCCTCCGCCTCCCCCTCCCTCTGCTCCCCCTCTTCCTCCATCTCCCCCTCGTCTTTGATCCCTGCAGCCCGCTTCCTGCTGCCCTGCTGCCCTGCCTGTCTCCCTCGCTTGCCGCCGGCAGTCTGCTTGCCCCCCCGCTGCTGCGCTCCCCCTGCGCTCCACAGGGGTGGGGGAAGAGACGAGCGGAAGGCAGAGTGGCAGTGAGGGGGTGGCGGACAGGGCGATGAGCGCAAGTGACAAGCAAGAACGGCAAGTGCGGGGGAAGGAGGAGCGGTGGGGACCCCACCCAACCCAAGGCAGCACGCACCAGAGGGCGGGGCGGGCAGCGCCCACGTGGAGAGCAGGTCGTCCTGCTCGCCCCCGCCCTGCCCCACCTCCGCCAGCAGCCTCTTGCCGCCCGGCTTGGGGGCGGGCGGCATCGGCATGGCTAGCAGCACCTCCAGTATATTGAGACACATGGCGTCCTGTGATTGGTGCGTGGAGGGAGTGGGGAGTGTTGATGGCAATGAGGAGAGGACAGGCTAACTGGGAGGAGTAGAGCGCAGAACAGCAGGAGGTGTGAGGTGTGGGGATGCATGCACTGTCAGTGGCCGCGCTGGTAGCGAGGTACGTGGTACAAGGAAGCACATGGGCGGATGAGGTGGGGTGTGGGCAGGCGGGCGGGCACTCACTCGCTTGGCGGCAGCTAAGGGCGCTCGTGGATGCACGGTGGCGGGTTGGCAGGGCGGCACGCCACAAGGCAGGACCACGCGTGCAGCATGTGGTGCGTGGGATCAGGTCAGGCACAGGTGGGTGTGGTGGCGGACACACAGCGACGAGAACGGGGACGAGAGATGGCACAGGTAGGCGGGAAGACAAACAATCAGGGAGGACTGTATTGAGGAAACAGGCAGCAACGGCTTGGCTTGGAGCATGCATGTGATTTGATTGAAGGGGAGACAGAGAGGGGCATGGAATGTAGTGTGTGTGCAGGCAGGTGGTAGTCCAACCCAACACAGTGCCGTGCAGCTGGCGTACCTGCATCCGCTTCACCCTGAGCAGCGGTGGAGTGCTTGGCGGCTGCAGCAGCCATGGACGCACACAGCTGCTCCACTGCCCCGTACACATGCCGCCTGCCACGGTGTGGCGTTTGGACGAGGGTGGGGGGGTGAGAGAGGGGCGGTGAAGGACAGTGATGGTGGGTGCGAGTGGTGGTGGTGATGGGGACGGCATGCACGAGCAGTGGCACCACAGCATGCCATGTGCAGCACAGCGAAACACGCTCCCACCTGACGTCAGCATGGGTGAAGAAGCAGGCGAACTTGGCGAGCACTGAGGGGTCCCCCGCCTCGCCCTCCACCTGCAGGGGGGAGAGGAGAGGTGGGGGCGAGGGGGAAGGTGGGGGAGTTGGGGAAAAGGGAGAGGAGGAAAAGGAATAGGAGACGATTGGCACTGACGGTCAGGGAAGAGCGGTTGGTTTGAATGGACATGGCTCAGCTCAGCTCACCGGGGGGATGGCACGGCTCACCAGGGGGATGAGTATTTTGTTGATGGTGGCGCCAGCCAGGCCGCCCTTCTTTTCCAGACGAGCCAGCTCCATCAGATGCCCCACTGCTATGCGCTGATGGGGGAGCGGTGGGGGAGGGGGTAGAGGGGAGGAAGAAGGGTAAGGTGAAGCGTGAAGATGCAAGCAGCACGCAATAAAGTGCATGACATGACACGTGCATTGGACCCCCCACCTCTGACGACAGCACAGTCGCTACCCATCGCCACGCCCTTTCCCCTCTCCGCCTTCCGCCCTCCGCCCTGCTGCTGTCTGCACCACCCTCGACTCCCTCTCACCATCCACTCCCCCACCATCCCGTCCGCACTGTGCCCCTACCATCCCCTCCGCACTGTGCCTCCCCACAATCACGTCCCTCCATGCGCCTATCTGCTTCCATGCCCGTCCCCTCAACACATCCTCCCCCCCACCATGTCCCCCACCCGCACCTTGCTGGCAGCGCTGCTCTCCGCGGATCTGAGGCGCGCCTTGAGAGCGCCCGTGTACTCGCCGTACCGCGCGCGCGCCCACTGCTGATACACCTCCTCCTTCGCCCGCTCCTCCCCCGCCCGCCCGCTCACGCCGCCCGCGCGGTTGGCTGCCACGTTGCACGAAGGGAAATGGGGGGGGGGGGGAGGGGGGGGTTGTGGTGGGAGAGGAGGGGGATAGGAGGGCCGCGTGAGAGGCGGGGAAGGCTGGCGATGCGGCACTGGCTGTGAGGCTGCTGGCAGAGCCCCTTGCGCGCCGTCCGGCCAGGCAACGGCGCGCAATGGCGGAATTCCGCAACATAACGGGGGAGAGAGTGGCTTTCACGGGGAGACGGAAGAGTAGGGGTTTATGAGGGTTCAGGGATTATACTGGAGGGCGGGGATTATGCGGAGTGGGGCGCAAGGGGCATACCGGGGGCGGGGTGGAGGAGCAGCTCGTGCGAGCGCAGCAGCTGCGCGAAGAACGCCTGCAGCACCGTCACCGCCTCCGCCGCCACCGCGCCGTCGCGATGCGCCGCGAATCGCAGCAGCGCGACGACGTTGTTGACGTGCTCCCGCGACTGCAGCAGCTGCGCGCCGAGCCGCCGTACCTGCTCCAGCGGGGGCGCCTCGCGCACAACCATCGCGGAGCGCCGGGGGGAAACGACGGGGGGGAGGAGCGGCGGATAGATGGGGACCTCGGTGGTGGCGAAGGTGCGGCGCGCGAGTGAAGAAAGGCGCCGACGATGGTGAGCGGCAGGGCAACGGTGGGACTACAATCGGGGCGAACCGGTGCGCTGCGTGACGGGTGCTGTTAAACGCGAAGGATAGATGATGAGATGAAGTTGGTGAATGAATGGTCTTCACTCCACAGAGGGGTTTATGGGTGGGGTTAGATTGGATCGAGGGCTTGTTTCAATGGAAAGCTGCTCCAGCTGAGCTTGCTGGGAGTGTCTGCAAACCAACTGATTCCCAGGGCTTTTATCTAAAACCTGTATGA
Organism: Closterium sp. Naga37s-1; assembly: GCA_947471745.1. NCBI lineage: Eukaryota > Viridiplantae > Streptophyta > Zygnematophyceae > Desmidiales > Closteriaceae > Closterium > Closterium sp. Naga37s-1. The sequence continues at coordinate 5,434,266 of CANJKZ010000096.1, read as the reverse complement.
AATATCGAAATATATATACAACACTTGGTTCAGAAAAGATTTTCGGGAATGTATCAAACACGCCGTGCACGGATTATTCAGCACTCAGCGGTTTACTTGGCGCATTGATGAGGCGCTGTTGGGAACACACGACTGCAATTAGCTCTTCTGCTGTCTACTCACTGCCCCTCTCGCACCGACGTGACGTCAACCCATCCTGTGTGCGTCGTGACGTCGTCCTCGCGCCGTGCACCATCACCGCATATTCCCCGCCGCTCTCGGCCCCGCGCCATCCCTGGGGAAACCGCGGAGGCCACCGGTTCAATCGTCCCCCTTTCTCGCGCCCCCGCGCTCGTCGCCGGCAGCCGCACCACACCCGCTGCGCATGGTCCGTCGCACGCATCACGTCGCGTCACGCCACGTTGCGTCCCCGCACGTTGCGTCGCCTCGCCCCAATCCGCTTTCACCGCCGTGGCGCCCGAACCAGCCGCCGCGCCCGCTGCTGCGCGCCGCGTCGCTCTTTACCGCTGCCGTTTCAATTGTATCCCTTTATGCCTGCCTCCTGTTGACTCCCTCGCTCATTCTCGTTCGCCAGAAGCCGCCTTCACTCACCCGCTCGCTCATGCCAACTGTCCGCCCCTCCGCCACGCGCCCTGCTCCCCCCATCCCGTTCCCCATCACCCATTTCCCTGGCCCCTACAACCCCTGTGCAGTCGCGTCCGCCCAACGGCATGCGCGGGGGAGAGCGGGAGGAGGAAGGGGAGGAGGAATTCGCGGAGATGGGCGAGGGGGACGAGGAGCTGGTTGAAATCGACTCCGGAGGTGGGCGGGATGCGGAGGCGAAAGGGGGAAGGAGGGATGAGGACGGTTGATGCAGCATCGGGCAGGGTTGGCGGTGGGGATGAGGGGAGGGGGTTGAGGGGTTAGCAGGGGCTTTAGGGGCCCACGGGGCGGGTGGCAGGCATTGGTGTAGAGGGAGGGAGCAGCCGTGCAATCACGTACCTTGCTGCCTGCTTCCTGCGCCTGCTGCCTCTTGAGCTCTCCCACTCGCATCCAAGCCTGGTTGACGAAGCGTGGGCAGTCAAGCTTGTCTTCGCTCAGTTCTCATGCCGTTCCCCTTCCCTTCCATCCTCCCGTCCCACCCACTCCAGTGCCCCTCCCTCCCTCCTAATTCGCCCCTTGCCCTCATTTTCCTTCCACCCCCTCCCCCCACCACCGGCACGGCTGCCCCGTGCGCGCATCAGACGAGGACGTCCTGTCGGCCGACTTTGACGACGATGATGCACCTGCTGAGCTCGCAGACGATGGCATGGGTGAGCGGGGGAGGATGGGTGATGGGGGGCTGGGCATGGGTGGGGAAGTGGGGTCATGGCATGGCCGCATGGCACGGTGCTGCTAGTAGACAAGTAAAAGGGGACAAGAAAGGGAATGTGAGTGGGAAGGGAATGGGAGTGGGAAGGGAATGAGAATGGGAAGTGGAGCGAGAGCACTTGATAGCACGGCTGTGCTGACCAGCTCTGCTTCCGCTCCGCTCCACGTGTGCCAGTCCCTTGCTCTGCCCCCACTGCTGCTGCCTGCCTTCCGTTGCTCCTTCTCATGCGTCGCCCTGTGCTGCACGTGCTGTGACTGATCGTGTGCTGCATGTGCTGTGACTGATCGTGTGCTGCAAGTGGCGGTGGGTGGTGGCAGGGGGTGAGGAGGGCGAGGAGGGCGAGGGAGGGCAGGACGACTCAGTGCATGTGTTCACGGCACACACAGGTGAGCTCTGCCGCCCCTTGCTCTCACTGCTTGCACCCATGCTCCTGTGCAGAGATCTGCGACTCCTCTTGAGATGCTTGCCCTTGAAACTTCCCAATGGGTGCTCTTTGATTTGATTGCCTTTTCCTCTCTCCCTGTCTTGCTACCCTCCACCTCACCTCACACCCATGCCGCCTCCCCGTGCCGCCCACCAGGCAGTGTGTACGCCGTGGCATGCAGCCCACTCCCGGGCGGCAGAGTGGCGTCGGGCGGCGGGGACGACGTGGCGTACCTGTGGACCATAGGGCAGGCGGAGGACCCCATCAAGCTGGAAGGTTTGATGCTGCTGCTGCGCACATGCCAATAGCACATGCCAATAGCACATGCCAGTAGCACTTGCCAATAGCACATGCCAATAGCACATGCCAATAGCACATGCCAATAGCACATGCCAGTAGCACTTGCCAATAGCACATGCCAATAGCACATGCCAATAGCACATGCGAGCATGTGAGCATGCCATACTGGGATGGGTCAGGTGCAGGAGCAAGGTGCAGCAGAGCAGCTCCCTCGCACTGCCACATGCCTGCCGTGCGCCATCTCATCTTCTGCCTGCTTTCAATCAACCCCCCACTCTCCACCTGCCCCCATTGACCCCCACCCCCTCCTCCCCGTTGGCATGGCAGGGCACAGGGACAGCATAGCGGCGGTGGAGTTCAGTGGGGACGGGCGGTGGGTGGCGACAGCGGGGATGGACGGAGTGGTCATGCTGTGGGACGCCGCCACGGGGGACAGGCGCCACCGCCTTGAGGGGCCCGGGGAGGCCATCGAGGTGCGCATGGCTGCCACGCCACGGCCCTCGCCCTCGCCCTCGCCTCGCCCTCGCCCTCGCCTCGCCCTCGCCCTCGCCCTCGCCTCGCCCTCGCCCTCGCCCTCGCCCTCGCCCTCGCCCTCGCCCTCGCCCTCGCCGTCGCCGTCGCCCTCGCCGTCGCCTCGCCCTCGCCCTCGCCCTCGCCCTCGCCCTCGCCCTCGCCCTCGCCCTCGCCCTCGCCCTCGCCCTCGCCCTCGCCCTCGCCCTCGCCCTCGCCCTCGCCCTCGCCCTCGCCCTCGCCTCGCCCTCGCCCTCGCCCTCGCCTCGCCCTCGCCCTCGCCCTCGCCCTCGCCCTCGCCCTCGCCCTCGCCCTCGCCCTCGCCCTCGCCCTCGCCCTCGCCCTCGCCCTCGCCCTCGCCCTCGCCCTCGCCCTCGCCCTCGCCCTCGCCCTCGCCCTCGCCCTCGCCCTCGCCCTCGCCCTCGCCCTCGCCCTCGCCCTCGCCCTCGCCCTCGCCCTCGCCCTCGCCCTCGCCCTCGCCCTCGCCCTCGCCCTCGCCCTCGCCCTCGCCCTCGCCCTCGCCTCGCCCTCGCCCTCGCCCTCGCCCTCGCCCTCGCCCTCGCCCTCGCCCTCGCCCTCGCCCTCGCCCTCGCCTCGCCCTCGCCTTCCTCTGCCATGCTCGCCCCAGCGCTGTGTGGTCATGGGGAATGCTGGTTGCTGTGCTTGCTGTGTGGATGCACCTCCCTCACCTCCCACTCCACCCGTATCCTTCCCCATGTCCACTCACCATCTTCACCCTTTCTCGTCTCCCCCCCTCACTGCACCCCCCGTCCCTGCGCAGTTTCTGACGTGGCATCCACGGGGAGCGGTGGTACTGGCGGGGTCGGAGGACCTAACAGCGTGGATGTGGAATGCGGAGACGGGGGCGTGCATGGCCGTCTTCACGGGGCACAGCGCGGGGGTCACATGTGGGGCCTTCTCCCCCGATGGTGGGTCACCTGTGGGGCCTTCTCCCCCGATGGTGGGTCACCTGTGGGGCCTTCTCGCCCGATGGTGGGTCACCTGTGGGGCCTTCTCCCCCGATGGTGGGTCACCTGTGGGGCCTTCTCCCCCGATGGTGGGTCACCTGTGGGGCCTTCTCCCCCGATGGTGGGTCACCTTTGGGGCCTTCTCCCCCGATGGTGGGTCACCTGTGGGGCCTTCTCCCCCGATGGTGGGTCACCTGTGGGGCCTTCTCCCCCGATGGTGGGTCACCTGTGGGGCCTTCTCCCCCGATGGTGGGTCACCTGTGGGGCCTTCTCCCCCGATGGTGGGTCACCTGTGGGGCCTTCTCCCCCGATGGTGGGTCACCTGTGGGGCCTTCTCCCCCGATGGTGGGTCACCTGTGGGGCCTTCTCCCCCGATTGTGGGTCACTTGTGGGGCCTTCTCCCCCGATGGTGGGTCACCTGTGGGGCCTTCTCCCCCGATGGTGGGTCACCTGTGGGGCCTTCTCGCCCGATGGTGGGTCACCTGTGGGGCCTTCTCCCCCGATGGTGGGTCACCTGTGGGGCCTTCTCGCCCGATGGTGGGTCACCTGTGGGGCCTTCTCGCCCGATGGTGGGTCACCTGTGGGGCCTTCTCGCCCGATGGTGGGTCACCTGTGGGGCCTTCTCGCCCGATGGTGGGTCACCTGTGGGGCCTTCTCGCCCGATGGTGGGTCACTTGTGGGGCCTTCTCGCCCGATGGTGGGTCACCTGTGGGGCCTTCTCCCTCGATGGTGGGTCACCTGTGGGGCCTTCTCGCCCGATGGTGGGTCACCTGTGGGGCCTTCTCGCCCGATGGTGGGTCACCTGTGGGGCCTTCTCCCCCGATGGTGGGTCACCTGTGGGGCCTTCTCGCCCGATGGTGGGTCACCTGTGGGGCCTTCTCCCCCGATGGTGGGTCACCTGTGGGGCCTTCTCCCCCGATGGTGGGTCACCTGTGGGGCCTTCTCGCCCGATGGTGGGTCACCTGTGGGGCCTTCTCGCCCGATGGTGGGTCACCTGTGGGGCTTCTCGCCCGATGGTGGGTCACCTGTGGGGCCTTCTCGCCCGATGGTGGGTCACCTGTGGGGCCTTCTCGCCCGATGGTGGATCACCTGTGGGGCCTTCTCCCCCGATGGTGGGTCACCTGTGGGGCCTTCTCGCCCGATGGTGGGTCACCTGTGGGGCCTTCTCGCCCGATGGTGGGTCACCTGTGGGGCCTTCTCGCCCGATGGTGGGTCACCTGTGGGGCCTTCTCGCCCGATGGTGGATCACCTGTGGGGCCTTCTCCCCCGATGGTGGGTCACCTGTGGGGCCTTCTCCCCCGATGGTGGGTCACCTGTGGGGCCTTCTCGCCCGATGGTGGGTCACCTGTGGGGCCTTCTCCCCCGATGGTGGGTCACCTGTGGGGCCTTCTCCCCCGATGGTGGGTCACCTGTGGGGCCTTCTCGCCCGATGGTGGGTCACCTGTGGGGCCTTCTCCCCCGATGGTGGGTCACCTGTGGGGCCTTCTCGCCCGATGGTGGGTCACCTGTGGGGCCTTCTCGCCCGATGGTGGGTCACCTGTGGGGCCTTCTCGCCCGATGGTGGGTCACCTGTGGGGCCTTCTCGCCCGATGGTGGGTCACCTGTGGGGCCTTCTCGCCCGATGGTGGGTCACCTGTGGGGCCTTCTCCCCCGATGGTGGGTCACCTGTGGGGCCTTCTCGCCCGATGGTGGGTCACCTGTGGGGCCTTCTCGCCCGATGGTGGGTCACCTGTGGGGCCTTCTCCCCCGATGGTGGGTCACCTGTGGGGCCTTCTCCCCCGATGGTGGGTCACCTGTGGGGCCTTCTCCCCCGATGGTGGGTCACCTGTGGGGCCTTCTCCCCCGATGGTGGGTCACCTGTGGGGCCTTCTCGCCCGATGGTGGGTCACCTGTGGGGCCTTCTCGCCCGATGGTGGGTCACCTGTGGGGCTTCTCGCCCGATGGTGGGTCACCTGTGGGGCCTTCTCGCCCGATGGTGGGTCACCTGTGGGGCCTTCTCGCCCGATGGTGGATCACCTGTGGGGCCTTCTCCCCCGATGGTGGGTCACCTGTGGGGCCTTCTCGCCCGATGGTGGGTCACCTGTGGGGCCTTCTCGCCCGATGGTGGGTCACCTGTGGGGCCTTCTCCCCCGATGGTGGGTCACCTGTGGGGCCTTCTCCCCCGATGGTGGGTCACCTGTGGGGCCTTCTCCCCCGATGGTGGGTCACCTGTGGGGCCTTCTCCCCCGATGGTGGGTCACCTGTGGGGCCTTCTCGCCCGATGGTGGGTCACCTGTGGGGCCTTCTCGCCCGATGGTGGGTCACCTGTGGGGCTTCTCGCCCGATGGTGGGTCACCTGTGGGGCCTTCTCGCCCGATGGTGGGTCACCTGTGGGGCCTTCTCGCCCGATGGTGGGTCACCTGTGGGGCCTTCTCCCCCGATGGTGGGTCACCTGTGGGGCCTTCTCGCCCGATGGTGGGTCACCTGTGGGGCCTTCTCCCCCGATGGTGGGTCACCTGTGGGGCCTTCTCCCCCGATGGTGGGTCACCTGTGGGGCCTTCTCGCCCGATGGTGGTTCACCTATGGGGCCTTCTCGCCCGATGGTGGGTCACCTGTGGGGCCTTCTCCCCCGATGGTGGGTCACCTGTGGGGCCTTCTCGCCCGATGGTGGGTCACCTGTGGGGCCTTCTCCCCCGATGGTGGGTCACCTGTGGGGCCTTCTCGCCCGATGGTGGGTCACCTGTGGGGCCTTCTCGCCCGATGGTGGGTCACCTGTGGGGCCTTCTCGCCCGATGGTGGGTCACCTGTGGGGCCTTCTCCCCCGATGGTGGGTCACCTGTGGGGCCTTCTCCCCCGATGGTGGGTCACCTGTGGGGCCTTCTCCCCCGATGGTGGGTCACCTGTGGGGCCTTCTCCCCCGATGGTGGGTCACCTGTGGGGCCTTCTCCCCCGATGGTGGGTCACCTGTGGGGCCTTCTCCCCCGATGGTGGGTCACCTGTGGGGCTTTCTCCCCCGATGGTGGGTCACCTGTGGGGCCTTCTCGCCCGATGGTGGGTCACCTGTGGGGCCTTCTCCCCCGATGGTGGGTCACCTGTGGGGCCTTCTCCCCCGATGGTGGGTCACCTGTGGGGCCTTCTCGCCCGATGGTGGGTCACCTGTGGGGCCTTCTCGCCCGATGGTGGGTCACCTGTGGGGCCTTCTCGCCCGATGGTGGGTCACCTGTTGGGCTTCTCGCCCGATGGTGGGTCACCTGTGGGGCCTTCTCGCCCGATGGTGGGTCACCTGTGGGGCCTTCTCCCCCGATGGTGGGTCACCTGTGGGGCCTTCTCCCCCGATGGTGGGTCACCTGTGGGGCCTTCTCGCCCGATGGTGGGTCACCTGTGGGGCCTTCTCCCCCGATGGTGGGTCACCTGTGGGGCCTTCTCCCCCGATGGTGGGTCACCTGTGGGGCCTTCTCCCCCGATGGTGGGTCACCTGTGGGGCCTTCTCCCCCGATGGTGGGTCACCTGTGGGGCCTTCTCCCCCGATGGTGGGTCACCTGTGGGGCCTTCTCGCCCGATGGTGGTTCACCTATGGGGCCTTCTCGCCCGATGGTGGGTCACCTGTGGGGCCTTCTCCCCCGATGGTGGGTCACCTGTGGGGCCTTCTCGCCCGATGGTGGGTCACCTGTGGGGCCTTCTCCCCCGATGGTGGGTCACCTGTGGGGCCTTCTCGCCCGATGGTGGGTCACCTGTGGGGCCTTCTCGCCCGATGGTGGGTCACCTGTGGGGCCTTCTCGCCCGATGGTGGGTCACCTGTGGGGCCTTCTCCCCCGATGGTGGGTCACCTGTGGGGCCTTCTCCCCCGATGGTGGGTCACCTGTGGGGCCTTCTCCCCCGATGGTGGGTCACCTGTGGGGCCTTCTCCCCCGATGGTGGGTCACCTGTGGGGCCTTCTCCCCCGATGGTGGGTCACCTGTGGGGCCTTCTCCCCCGATGGTGGGTCACCTGTGGGGCCTTCTCCCCCGATGGTGGGTCACCTGTGGGGCCTTCTCGCCCGATGGTGGGTCACCTGTGGGGCCTTCTCCCCCGATGGTGGGTCACCTGTGGGGCCTTCTCCCCCGATGGTGGGTCACCTGTGGGGCCTTCTCGCCCGATGGTGGGTCACCTGTGGGGCCTTCTCGCCCGATGGTGGGTCACCTGTGGGGCCTTCTCCCCCGATGGTGGGTCACCTGTGGGGCCTTCTCCCCCGATGGTGGGTCACCTGTGGGGCCTTCTCGCCCGATGGTGGGTCACCTGTGGGGCCTTCTCCCCCGATGGTGGGTCACCTGTGGGGCCTTCTCGCCCGATGGTGGGTCACCTGTGGGGCCTTCTTGCCCGATGGTGGGTCACCTGTGGGGCCTTCTCGCCCGATGGTGGGTCACCTGTGGGGCCTTCTCCCCCGATGGTGGGTCACCTGTGGGGCCTTCTCCCCCGATGGTGGGTCACCTGTGGGGCCTTCTCGCCCGATGGTGGGTCACCTGTGGGGCCTTCTCGCCCGATGGTGGGTCACCTGTGGGGCCTTCTCGCCCGATGGTGGGTCACCTGTGGGGCCTTCTCCCCCGATGGTGGGTCACCTGTGGGGCCTTCTCCCCCGATGGTGGGTCACCTGTGGGGCCTTCTCGCCCGATGGTGGGTCACCTGTGGGGCCTTCTCCCCCGATGGTGGGTCACCTGTGGGGCCTTCTCCCCCGATGGTGGGTCACCTGTGGGGCCTTCTCCCCCGATGGTGGGTCACCTGTGGGGCCTTCTCCCCCGATGGTGGGTCACCTGTGGGGCCTTCTCGCCCGATGGTGGGTCACCTGTGGGGCCTTCTCGCCCGATGGTGGGTCACCTGTGGGGCCTTCTCCCCCGATGGTGGGTCACCTGTGGGGCCTTCTCCCCCGATGGTGGGTCACCTGTGGGGCCTTCTCCCCCGATGGTGGGTCACCTGTGGGGCCTTCTCGCCCGATGGTGGGTCACCTGTGGGGCCTTCTCCCCCGATGGTGGGTCACCTGTGGGGCCTTCTCCCCCGATGGTGGGTCACCTGTGGGGCCTTCTCGCCCGATGGTGGGTCACCTGTGGGGCCTTCTCGCCCGATGGTGGGTCACCTGTGGGGCCTTCTCCCCCGATGGTGGGTCACCTGTGGGGCCTTCTCCCCCGATGGTGGGTCACCTGTGGGGCCTTCTCCCCCGATGGTGGGTCACCTGTGGGGCCTTCTCCCCCGATGGTGGGTCACCTGTGGGGCCTTCTCCCCCGATGGTGGGTCACCTGTGGGGCCTTCTCCCCCGATGGTGGGTCACCTGTGGGGCCTTCTCCCCCGATGGTGGGTCACCTGTGGGGCCTTCTCCCCCGATGGTGGGTCACCTGTGGGGCCTTCTCGCCCGATGGTGGGTCACCTGTGGGGCCTTCTCCCCCGATGGTGGGTCACCTGTGGGGCCTTCTCCCCCGATGGTGGGTCACCTGTGGGGCCTTCTCGCCCGATGGTGGGTCACCTGTGGGGCTTCTCGCCCGATGGTGGGTCACCTGTGGGGCCTTCTCCCCCGATGGTGGGTCACCTGTGGGGCCTTCTCCCCCGATGGTGGGTCACCTGTGGGGCCTTCTCCCCCGATGGTGGGTCACCTGTGGGGCCTTCTCGCCCGATGGTGGGTCACCTGTGGGGCCTTCTCCCCCGATGGTGGGTCACCTGTGGGGCCTTCTCCCCCGATGGTGGGTCACCTGTGGGGCCTTCTCGCCCGATGGTGGGTCACCTGTGGGGCCTTCTCCCCCGATGGTGGGTCACCTGTGGGGCCTTCTCCCCCGATGGTGGGTCACCTGTGGGGCCTTCTCCCCCGATGGTGGGTCACCTGTGGGGCCTTCTCGCCCGATGGTGGGTCACCTGTGGGGCCTTCTCCCCCGATGGTGGGTCACCTGTGGGGCCTTCTCCCCCGATGGTGGGTCACCTGTGGGGCCTTCTCCCCCGATGGTGGGTCACCTGTGGGGCCTTCTCCCCCGATGGTGGGTCACCTGTGGGGCCTTCTCCCCCGATGGTGGGTCACTTGTGAGGCCTTCTCCCCCGATGGTGGGTCACCTGTGGGGCCTTCTCCCCCGATGGTGGGTCACCTGTGGGGCCTTCTCCCCCGATGGTGGGTCACCTGTGGGGCCTTCTCGCCCGATGGTGGGTCACCTGTGGGGCCTTCTCGCCCGATGGTGGGTCACCTGTGGGGCCTTCTCCCCCGATGGTGGGTCACCTGTGGGGCCTTCTCGCCCGATGGTGGGTCACCTGTGGGGCCTTCTCCCCCGATGGTGGGTCACCTGTGGGCCCTTCTCCCCCGATGGTGGGTCACCTGTGGGGCCTTCTCCCCCGATGGTGGGTCACCTGTGGGGCCTTCTCCCCCGATGGTGGGTCACCTGTGGGGCCTTCTCCCCCGATGGTGGGTCACCTGTGGGGCCTTCTCCCCCGATGGTGGGTCACCTGTGGGGCCTTCTCCCCCGATGGTGGGTCACCTGTGGGGCCTTCTCGCCCGATGGTGGGTCACCTGTGGGGCCTTCTCGCCCGATGGTGGGTCACCTGTGGGGCCTTCTCCCCCGATGGTGGGTCACCTGTGGGGCCTTCTCGCCCGATGGTGGGTCACCTGTGGGGCCTTCTCGCCCGATGGTGGGTCACCTGTGGGGCCTTCTCCCCCGATGGTGGGTCACCTGTGGGGCCTTCTCGCCCGATGGTGGGTCACCTGTGGGGCCTTCTCCCCCGATGGTGGGTCACCTGTGGGCCCTTCTCCCCCGATGGTGGGTCACCTGTGGGGCCTTCTCCCCCGATGGTGGGTCACCTGTGGGGCCTTCTCCCCCGATGGTGGGTCACCTGTGGGGCCTTCTCCCCCGATGGTGGGTCACCTGTGGGGCCTTCTCCCCCGATGGTGGGTCACCTGTGGGGCCTTCTCCCCCGATGGTGGGTCACCTGTGGGGCCTTCTCGCCCGATGGTGGGTCACCTGTGGGGCCTTCTCGCCCGATGGTGGGTCACCTGTGGGGCCTTCTCGCCCGATGGTGGGTCACCTGTGGGGCCTTCTCCCCCGATGGTGGGTCACCTGTGGGGCCTTCTCCCCCGATGGTGGGTCACCTGTGGGGCCTTCTCCCCCGATGGTGGGTCACCTGTGGGGCCTTCTCCCCCGATGGTGGGTCACCTGTGGGGCCTTCTCGCCCGATGGTGGGTCACCTGTGGGGCCTTCTCGCCCGATGGTGGGTCACCTGTGGGGCCTTCTCGCCCGATGGTGGGTCACCTGTGGGGCCTTCTCCCCCGATGGTGGGTCACCTGTGGGGCCTTCTCGCCCGATGGTGGGTCACCTGTGGGGCCTTCTCCCCCGATGGTGGGTCACCTGTGGGGCCTTCTCCCCCGATGGTGGGTCACCTGTGGGGCCTTCTCCCCCGATGGTGGGTCACCTGTGGGGCCTTCTCGCCCGATGGTGGGTCACCTGTGGGGCCTTCTCCCCCGATGGTACGCGCTCCTGCTTCCTCTGCACTTCATGCCAGCCTGCCAGTAGTGGATGAGGTGAACCAACAGCCTGGTGGCTGCGACCTTTAAAGTGACTAAAAGTATTCTCCCCCCATCACTACTCCCGCTCTCCCCCCACCAGGGCGGGCGGTGTGGACGGGGTCAACGGACGGGTCGGTGCGCTGCTCGGACCCGCGCTCTGCCGCCACCACCGCCACCCTCGCAGGTCGCCTCCCACCTCTCGCCCCTCTCACTTGGGTTGAGCTTATGTTTAGAAAATGGATTTGTGGTGTTTCTCTTGCGTGTGCTTATTCTTGTTGTGCGCCTTTTGAAGTTGTCTCACGCCCCGTGCTCCACTCAACCCCTCCCCTCCCCGCCCTGCATGGTATGGCATGGCGTGGGATGGCATGGCAGGCCCATTGTTCCACAGCGACGCCATCACATGTCTGGCCATGGCGCCTCAGGGCGCAGTGGGCGCTGCTGGCTCCGCCGACAACACCACCGCCCTCTTCGGCCTGCAGCAACCCAAGGTGGGGCTGCTGCCGTGCCCGCCATCGCCTGCTGCCGTGCCCGCCATCGCCTGCTGTTTCCTGCCTTGCGCTGCTGTCTCTCTCTCCTCGCTCACACGCATCTGCCATTGTTCCTCTCACACGCATCTGCCATTGCTCCTCTCACACTCTTCACTGCTCCACCGCCACTCACCTTCCTACAAGCTCGGCACATCTTCTCTTATCTCTCTTCTCGCATCAATCATCGGCCACGTTGCTGGGTGCATGGCATGTGGGGGGGGCGTGCATGGCATGGCATGGCATGGTTGGGCAGGTGTTGGGGGTGCTGGAGGGGCACACGGACTCGGTGGAGGCGGTGGTCTTCAACCCCCAGTGAGTGCCCGCGCCCTGCACCATGTGCATGTGCCCACTGCCCACCACGCTCTTCCTCGCACCCTCCTGCCACTCCTCGTGTGATGGAATTCAATGCCCCACATTGCCATGACCCTCACTGCATGACACCTGCTCGCACGCCCAGAAAGCAGGCAGAGCAGGCAGCAGCCGTGGCAGGCAGCGGCACAGCTGTGAACCACATGCACAAACCTCGGGCTCGCCCTGAAGCCTCTTGGCTTGTGTGCGTGCGTGCATGGCTGCATGGGTGCATGGGTGTGTGATGCGTGCTGGTGGCATGGCAGGGGGCCAACGGTAGCAACGGCATCACTGGATGGCTCAGTGCGCATATTTGATATCAACTCGCTGCAGCTGCGCTCCACATGCACGCACCAGGTCAGCTGCGCTCCACCTGCACGCACCAGGTCAGCTGCACTTGCTGCATGTCGCTGTCCGTGCTTTTATCGTCTGAACCATGTGGCACTCACACCTTTCATGCTCTGCCTGGTTCCCTGAATCGCCCCTCCCCTCTCTCCCCTCTTCCTTACGCCGCCCTTGCCGCTGCATGGCAGGATGGGGTGGTGCAGATGGCGTGGGCGCCCGCAGCACCACTGCTCGTGACGGCGACGGCAGACGGAGCAGTGCACGTGTGGGATGCGCGCACGGGGGCCATTCAGAAGACCCTGCGAGGCAACCGCAATGCCGTGGTCTCCCTGGCCCTCACCCCGTGAGCCCATTCCCTTGCTCCCCTCACCCCAATGCCCATGACTCTGAAGCCCATCACAAGGCATCTTTAGACTGCACATGGGTCCCCTCCCCTCCCCCGTCGTCCCACTCGAGCATCTCTGCATACGCGCCCACGGATGCACTCCTTCCCCACCGCCATACCACACTGGTGCACGCCCCCACCCCTGCACGACCCCCTGACCCACTCTGACCTGCGGTGCATGCCACGTGCCCCACTGCCTGCCCCATGCGTCACCACCCAGGGACGCGGCCTTTGCGGTGACGGGGTCGGACGACCACACGGCTCGTGTCTTCCAGCTCTAGACGTGCCTGCATGGGTTCCCCGGGGCTTCCATTGGGGAAAGGGGAACTCGTTGACAATTAGCTGTTTTGGGAAGGTGGTGATGAGGCAGAGCAGTGTGGCATGAATGAATGCGCTTATTCCCATGGGTGCTTTTGCTGTGCAGTTCGCCCCGCACTGAACTCTTAGCAGGCCGCTGCCCTACTGCCCCACCATTGAGTTCAGCCCATGCGGTCGTTGTTTGTTTAGGATGAGTGAATAGGACTAGGAATATAAACGTGTCTTTTTGTTGAGAACAATAATTGAATTGAAAGCCCTTCTGCTGCACATCCTCCTGGCTACCAGCTGAACAGATGTGAACATCCTCGTACGGTCGCTTGCCACCAGACAAGCTCTTGAGCCCCTTGTACCGTACCGGTACCAACCACGCAGAACCCCTTCCCCCTCCTCACTCCAGCAGGTCACTGCCCTCCCTGACCATCACAAACAGCGACCCGGCATCGCCCCTGGCGATCCTGAAGTCATCATCGAGGTACGTGATGAGCTGCCACCCCGCTGCGCGCTCGCCATCGATGGGCAGCGCCAGGGGCGGCACGCCCGACACCAGCTTGGCCACCTCCAGCGCCGCCTGCTGCACCGGCTGCAGCGCTGCTGCCAGGGGCGACAGGTCTAGGGTCTGGCCGAAGAGCGCGATGGGTGCGAGGGCGGGTGGGGAGGCGGCGTCGATGGGCTGCGGCGAGGAGAAGGTCACCTGCTCGAACTTCACCTGGTGTGGGCAGGCGGGGTGGAGGGGGTGAGATAGGGGAGAGACGGGGGAGGCGAGTGCAGAGGGAGAAGGAGAGAAGGGAAAGAGGGAGAGGCGGTTCCAGCACGAGCAGAAGGCTTTCCATGCATCTGGACACGGCACCACCTCATCTCCTTGTGCGCCCACCCACCCCACCCCAGCAGCAGCAATGGCCGGCTGACCTGCAGGCGCTTGCCGCTCCTGATCTCGGCCGTGGCGTCCACACGGATGGAGGAGGAGGTGAGCGGCCCCTCAAACGAGATGCTGTTGCTCACCGCGCCCCCCGCCACGTCCACGCTCTGCGTGATGGCGCCCACCCGCACCAGCGGCACCTGCCCCGCCGCCAGCAGCGGTAGCAGCTCCGAAAACGTGTAGCTGGGGGGGAAGAGGGGGGAGGAGTGGGAGGAATGGGGAGAAGGGGAGGAGGGGAAAGGGGAGCGGGAGGCGGTCGTGAGGGAGAAGGGGTGGCGGCACGGCGGAATGAGGGAGAAGCGGCGGCGGCCGGGAAGGGAGAGGCGATGACCAGGGAACACACGAGGCGGGGGCAGGAGGAAAGGTGGGGGAGGGGGAGGAGAATGGTGGGGGTGGGGAGCGGGCGAGGAGGATAACTGGGAGGGCAAAAGGGCAGCAGGAGGCTCACACGAGCACCCAGTTGCCGTCGAGCGCGGGCGACTCGGTGGGCGCCTCGGTGGGGTTGGCGGCTTCCAGCTGCGCCACCAGCTCCGCCACCTCCGCGCGCGTCTCCCCGCTCGCGCGGAACCCGCGCTCCGTGCCGTAGAGCGAGTCGATCAGGCACAGCTTCAGGTCGCGCAGCTGCCGCTGCTGCGCGCGGGCTGCAGCCTCCGCCACCTCCGCCGCCGCAAAGGCCGCCGCTTCTTCCGCGGAGTCTCCGGCTGCAATCGCGTTCGCTTCAAGGCTCGCGGAAATGGTGGCTGCTGCTTGCGTGGCAGCAGCTGACTGGGCGAGCGTTTCGAGAATGTCATCGGGCACGGACTCGTCGCTGACTGCCACGTCCTCAGCGTCGTCGCTCTCGTTGCCATCGCTGTACGCGGGGCCGCCGGACCCGCCGTTAACGGAGGCGATCCACGTCGCTCGACGGGCGGATCGCCTGGCGACCTGTGCGACGTCGCGGGCAACTGACGCACTCGCAGCGTTAAATCGATCCGACGGCGATCTAAGCGAAAGGGCGCACGGCGGGGCCGCTGCGACGGAATGGCCCGCCGAGCGAAGGTCCGCGAGGTGCGGACGCGCCGCAGACGACGCGAGCGCTGAGGCTGCTGCTGCGCTGGTAGCGGCCATGGCGGGACAATGACGCGCGGCTTGGACCAAAGAGACGGACAATGAGACGCGGCTGTTTGGGCCAGCAGAATGCGGCAAGCAATGACAATCGAAGTCAGATCGAGTGGCTCAAGTTTGACACTGGGCGTGGGTTACTGCTGTGGGCGTGCCTAACGAGCCTGTTAAAAAAGGGTACAATTTGGGGGAGCCAACGGTTGAAAGTGGAAACAAAAAGGATAATCTGGTTTTATCCCACATTTGCGTCTTCTGCACATCAAGTGTTGCTTTCACACAGCAACGAAGGCAACCATATCGAGTACATTTTAATCAAAGCTCCATCTCAAGGTCCACGCGAAGAGCATCAACATGCACAATGCCCCGCCATTGCCCAGCCTTGGCTTGCCGCGTCGCGTAGCGTCGTCGCGTCGCATTTTCCTCCCGTCTGTCGCTGATCGCCAGGTAGCAGCGGGTCGCGCGACGCGCCACCGGCATGTGGCGCCAGCGCCACCCGCGGAGGGTGGACTCGCCGCCACGTGGCATGCCAGATGGCGACACCAAGGACCACCTGCGCGCCACATCAGCGGCGAGCGAGTCGCAAGCAACAGCCGCGGTAGTTCACAGACGGCCGGTCTTCTTCATGCCTCGTATGGCGGTCGCTCTCGTTATAATCGTCCTCGTTTGCGTGGCGCTGAGCGGCCATTCCGCGTTCTCGTCGCTAGTCATCCAGCGCATCTGCCACCGCCTCTCCGCGCCATCCGGACCGCACGTATCAGCTGTCTCCGACGCTCTCGATTCGCGTCCGTTCGCCATGGCCGCTGACAGCAGCGGCAGCGGCAGCACCACCGAAAGGCACGAACGACAAGCATCGGTGGATCGCTCCGCGCGCGACGCGTCGCGGCTGCACGTGCGGCTCATCGTGCTCACTTTCGACCGCGCGGCGAGCCTGTCCCGTTGCCTGCAATCATTGCGGGCGGCAGACTACGGCGGCGATGACGTGTCACTGGACATCCACGTGGACCATCCGTTCGCTGGCGTGCAGCTGAACGACCCGCTCCAACTCACAGACCGCTTGGGCAGCCGCGCGTGGGGGATGGAGGAGCAGGCGGACGACCCGCGGCACGCCGAATCCGCGGCGGAGGGTGGTCTGGGGGGAGGCGGGGCGCGGAACCACGGGCTCGAGGCTAATCCGCAGCTGCCTGGCAGCGCGAAGCGCGGATTCGCGTCCCCCGGTGCGGTGGGGCTGGGGCACAGCGCGTTTGGCGTGGAGGAGGCGGGCGACCTGTCCAACTGGCGCCACAGAGGGCGGCTGTGGGCGCGGAGGGCGCAGAGGGCTCGGGGGCAGGCGCAGGGCCGGCGGCGGCTGGGAGAGGTGCGTCCTGTGGTTGGTGCGGTGCAGAGGCGGGGAGCGGGGGAGGTGGCATCGAAGCGGCGCAAGTTCCGATCGGTGCTGGCCGTGGCAGACTCGTTCACATGGCAGCACGGGCGCAAGCAGGTGCGTGGTGGGGAAGAACTGTGCCCACGGAGCTAGCTTGTCAGCACGTGCACAGCTGCACTGCGGGCATGTGACGGTTCTCAATCAACAGCACCTGCAACCCTGCTTGACTTGACTGTCTCTGCGAATCATGACCGGCCAATGGGGTGGGTTGCTGTGCCCTGCAGGTGCACGTGCGCAGCATGAACGAGGGCGTGCAGGTGCAGTGGATGGAGGCGTGGTGGCCCAGCGGCGCCAACGAGTTTGCGTTTGTGCTGGAGGACGACGTGGCGGTCTCACCGCTCTTCTACGCCTACCTCAAGCGCATGCTGCACCGCTACTACTACAACAATACCGAGTACGACTCTAACGTGTACGGCATCTCCCTGCAGCGCCAGCGCCTCGTGCCCGGCCAGCCGGCGCCGCCCATAACGCACACGGGGCGGCCATTCCTGTACTCACTAGTGGGCACGTGGGGGCAGGTGCTGCTGCCGGCGCCGTGGCGGGCGTTCCGCGTGTGGTACGACGCGCGGCGGTACACGCCGGGGAGGGAGCCGGTCATCCGCGGGCTCAAGACCACGGGCTTCTGGAAGGGCCGGGTGCGTGCCACGGGGGAAAGGAGAATGGGGGTGAGAGGAATGGTGGGGGGTTTGTGCGAGTGACAGTGCGTGCGGTTGAGCGTGTGGGCTCCCCTCCCCCCCTCCTCTCTCTTATCCTTCTCTCGTCACCGTCCTCCCCTCCCCGCTCCCTGCCACTGCCAGCCAGCCTGCCTTGCACTGCACTACCTTTTGTGGGCCTGCCTTGCCACCCCCGCTCCCCTCTCCCCCTCCCCGCGGACCCCTCCTTGTTCACCCCTGCACACTGCGCTGGCCCCTGTACTGGCTGCGGCGTTGACACGCCTCGTGTGCCCCTCCCAACAGGGCAACGGCATCTGGACGCCGTGGATCGTGCGGTGGGCGCACGCCACCGCTGCTCTCAACCTGTACGCGTCGCTGCCGGGGGGGCTGGCGCTGAGTGTGAGCCACCGCGAGCAGGGCGAGAGCTTCAAGCAGTCTAAAGGCGCTGATGCCACCCTGCTCATGCCGCACCACCTCACTGCCACAGCAGATATCAGTGCAGTGGAGCAGGTGAATGCAGCAGAACACCTGAATGCAAGAGAGCACATGATGGAGCACCTGAGCGCAGCAGAGCAGGTGGGAGCAGCGGAGCAGGGCCCATGGTGGTGGGAGCAGCTGCCCCCATTAGCATCACTGCCGCGCTTTGACTTCTGCCTGCGCCCGCTGCCCTGGGTGGGGCGAGGGGGCACCGCGTGGGCGTGGCAGGGAGGGGACAGAGGGGAGCAGGGGGAGCAGCAGGGCGCTGGAGAGCATCGGGATGCAGGGCAGCGCAGTGGGGGGGGAAGGGAGGCGGAGGCAGCCGGTGATGACAACGCGGCAATAGGGGGAGCAGAGGAGGGTGGTGCAGGAGTTGATGATGCGTCAGAAGGAGGCGATGCTGAGTCAGCAGGTGCAGCGGGAGTGGCGGATGCCACGTATGCATCCATGGTGACGCGCGATGAGGAGCTGTTGCGAGCGGTGCAGAGTGCGAGAGGGGTGAGTGAGAGACGCAGTCAATGGTACATTCATGGGTGGAACATCCTGGGTTTGATTCATCTTCTTTTTTTTTGGCTCCTCTAAACCAACACTGACTTTTGTTTCCGTCCTCGTGCGTCCCATAACCACACCCCCCCCTGCACCACAGGTGACCTCCTTCGCACTGCTCCTCCTACCTGACCACCAACCCTCCGAGTCACCCCAGCAGCAGCACCAC
Source organism: Closterium sp. Naga37s-1 (assembly GCA_947471745.1). Taxonomy (NCBI): domain Eukaryota; kingdom Viridiplantae; phylum Streptophyta; class Zygnematophyceae; order Desmidiales; family Closteriaceae; genus Closterium; species Closterium sp. Naga37s-1. Next base: position 5,416,025 of record CANJKZ010000096.1, on the reverse strand, counting down.
GCCCACGCACACCCCTGGGCGTCCGCCCTGCTGCGCGCCACTGACACCCCCGCCCCGCCCGCATGGCAGCAGCTGGCGCGCAACTGGGCGTGCCACGTGGACGGGCTGGGCGTGTCGCACTATGCCGTGCTCACCTCCTGCCCCGCCCTCGCCCTGCACCTCGCCACGCGCGGCCACCTCGTCTCCCTCCTCCCCTCCTCGCCCTCCCCTCCTTCCTCTGACTCTCCCTCTTCCCCCTCCACCCCCCTCATCCCCTCCCCCGCACACCTCCACACGGCCGTGCAGCTGTCAACCCGTCTGCGCGTGCCGCTGCTGCTCGCCTCCCCCGCCGTCACGTGGGGCGGCGACCCCTTCCTCTGCCTCGCACCCCGCCTGCTGCACCCGCACCACAGCCATGCGGGGCAGCAGGGGGAGCAGCAGGGGCAGTGGCAGTGGGGTGGGTCTAGTCCGCATGAGCAGGGGGCGAAGGGAGAAGAGCAGGCCACAGGCCAGCAACCAGAAGGTGAGGGGCAGCATTGGGAGCGGGCGGGCGTGGCAGTGGGGGTGGGAGACTCGCCTCTGTCAGACGTCTTCCTGCTGCCGCCCTCCTCTGCTGCCCACTCCGCCCTGCACTCCCTGCTCGCCCACCTGCTGTGGGGCACCCCCACCACCAGCAGTGACGGCGGCAGCAGCGACGTTGGGAGTAACGCGGGTGACAGCAATGGGCAGGGGGAATCAAGGTCGTGGGAGGCGCTGCGAGCGGCATGGCTGGGTGCAGGCAACAGTGAAGCCCGGTGGGCTGCACTGGAGGAAGCAGCGAGGAAGCTCCGTGTGGGCGTGACTGTATGGAGGGTGGGGCTGCCGTGCTACATGGCGCCATCGGAGGTGAACTCCTCGTTTGAGTCACAGGGCGTGCAGCAGGGGGCGTGGATGGTGGCGGGGGGGAGGGGGGGAACGGCGGAGGAGGCGGTGGTGGGGATGAAGGGGGCGGGGTTGTGGGAGCTGGATTCGGTGGATTATGTGTGTAAGAGTGTAGTCTGCCTGCGATTGAATAATCTTGTGCCAGCGATCGAATAATCTTGTGCCAGCTTAAAATATATATTCATTATGAAAGATAGTTGTACAGATATTAGCATTTTGAACGTTCTACACAGAGCATGCGGTTGGCAGGGAGGCATGTGGAGACACATGACACATCTGCAGGCTGCATTGGCCACCGTCAGAGATGCATTCAGCATTCACCATACCATAGCTGTTACAAGCACCCAAGTGAACCCCTAACCTGCAGCCACGTCCACCACAGGGCAACCCATATTGGGCACACAGCAGCAGGGAGTTGTGTTTACTGGCTGTGTGCGTGTGGCACTCCCAGATGCCACCATGCCATGTGATGTCAGCTTCCGTCATGTCAGCTGCAGTCATGTCAGCTGCCACCACTGCCTGCCGCCTCGCATCAGAAACACGGACACTTTCTGACTTTGCCTTCGAAACAACAGCGTTCTCACTGTGCTGTCATGGAGCAGCAGTTAGGTACCGGTAGATTGGTTTTCACTCCCCTCCAGCAACAGAAAGAGAGTAGGAGCCGTGCCCCTATTGCTCACAGCAATGACACAAGGAAAGCCCACTCACCGCACATCCTCTCTCCCCACTCACCGCACATCCTCTCTCCCCACTCTCCGCCCATCCTCTCTCCCCACTCACCACCCATCCTCTCTCCCCTTTGCACCCCTATGTCTTTCAGACCCCTATGACTCCCTAATTGTCTGCACCCCACACCCCTCCCCTACCCTTCGCACCTTCTCTTCCTCCACCTCTCCCCATCCATCAGTACCCTCCCCCACCTCCTGCACCTCCTCGACTGCGAGAGACACCAGCACCCTTCGCCCCTCCACTTGGCGGGCGCCGATTGGCCGGCTGCTGATGCGACTGCGGGGGCTGGTGCTTGGAGGCCCTGCCTCGGGGCGCAGCGGCTCCTGTCGTGCCTCCGCCGCCCATCTCTGCTCCCCCCCCTGCCCCCCCTGCACCTGCTGCTCCCAGTGACCCCTTTCTTGACGACCTCCCAGCACCCTGCTGCTGCGCCTGCTGTTGTTGCTGTTGCTGCTGGGGATACCCTTGCTGCTGCGCGGAATACTCCTGCTGCTGTGAGGCCTGCTGCCGCTGCTGCTGGTACTGCTGACGCCCAGGTTGCACCTGAACCGCGTACTGCCCCCCTCGGCCTTGGCTGTACCCCCCACCCCCACCGCTGCCTTGCTCCTCGTAGTACTCGTCCTCCTCGTATCCCTGCCCCTCCTGCCCCTGCTCCCCATACCCCTGCCCTCCATATCCCTGCTCCACATACCCCTGCTCATACCCTTGCCCTCCAAACCCATCTTCTACATACCCTTGTTCGTTGTACGTTTCCTTGTTATAATTCTGCTCGTTATATCCCTGCTGATTATATCCCTGCTCGTTATATCCCTGCTCGTTGTATCCCTGCTCGTTATACCCCTGCTCGTTATATGCCTGCTCAGTATACACTTCTTCGCTATACCCCTGATCGTTATACCCTGTGTCATGATACCCTTGCGGCACATGGTCCTGCTCCCCATACCCTGTCTCGCTGTACTCGCTGTGACCTCCGCCCCGCTTCCCCTGCCGCCCATACCCCTGCTCCGCACGCCCTGCCTCGCCGTACCCTGCTTCATACCCTGCCTGCATGCCATAACCCTGCGTCCCCCCAACCTGTTCATCATAGCCCTCTTCGCCGCCATACACGCCCTCCTCGTATGCGCCCTCACCGCACGCCCCTTGCTGCGCGTACGCCCCAGGATCCCCCCCTTCCCCTCCCTCATACCACTCGTCGCCTCCCTGCTGCTCCTCCCCCTCTTGCTCGCCCGAGTACCTCCCTTCATCATCCACGTATCCACTTGAATACCCATCCACATGCCCTTGCTGCGCCTGCATGTGCTGCCCCTGCCACTGCTGCTGCCCCTGCCCCTGCCCTTGCCACTGCTGCTGCCCCTGCCCCTGCCCCTGCCACTGCTGCTGCTGCTGCTCCTTAGCACCCACCAGCCCCCCCGCCCCTTCCCCACTATCAAATTCCTCCTCCCACACCCCTCCCTCTCCATACCCCTCATCCTCCCCCCCTTCAATCGCCGCCCCTCCTCTGCCATACCCGTACACATGCCCGCCTGCCGATCCTCTCCCGCCACTCGCAGCCCCCCCACCCGCAACTCCCCTCACTGCCACGCTTCCCCTCCCCATTCTCCCCGCACTCGCTCCCCCCTCTACACGCCCACCTCCGCTCATCCCCCCTCGCACGCCCTCCCCCTCAACCCCTCCATTGCTGCTGCTTGATTTCTGCCGCCCATGCCTTCCCCCTTGCGCCCCTCCCCCTGCGCCCATCCCGCGCCCTCTGCTCCCCAGCTGCTGGTACTGCTCGTATTCGCCTTCCCCGTTGCCCCCCACGAGCCCCGCGCTTGCAACACTCCCTGGCCCATCCTCAGTTGCGTACCCGCTATAAGCTCCTTGTGAAAGGGGCGACCCCGTTCGTTCCGAGCCTCCTACTGATCCCCCCCCTTCCTTTCGCCTAGACACACCACTCTTACGCCTGCCAGTAGGCCCACTCCCTCGTTCGGACAGGGACGAGCCTGGGCGCTCGCCTGGGTCGGGCGCGCGGGGAGGCGTGGAGGTGCGCACTGTGGGGGGCAGCATTGAGGCGGAGTGGCCGCGGGGGCGGCGCATGAGCTGCGGGGAGGCGGGGCGGTCGGAGTGGGCGGAGAGGCGGGAGGCGGACGGGTGCAGCGGCGAGATACCATGGCTGCCCGCGTCGCTCTGAGCGTTGCCCACACTGCGACTCCTGGGGGAAGGGGAGGCGGGGGGAGTGGGACGGCAGGGAGAATTCGGAGGAGGGCAGAGGCGAGGGAGAGTGGATAGAGCAGCGGGTGCAGCACCACAGGGGCCCGATGATGACTGATGACAACACTCAACCCATGCTCCCGACGGCAGAAACGACGGGGTTCACACCAAACCTTACCTTCAAATCAAGCTACTGAACCCTACACCGTCAAAGAGATGGCGCTCCATGGAATGAGGTGACTTTGAGTTGACTCGAAAGTTACCGCGATGCGCTCTACAGATCGCCCGGTCCGCAGCTCTGCTCCGGCTCAATAACAGAATGGTTCGGAACAAGAGGCTCCTACAAACGCGGACGGCTACAGGTAACTGCGTACAACCCAGGCTTATCCGCGCGGCACAGCAGTGGCCTCGAACACGCGCCGCCATGGTCTGCACGCCTTAACTTCCAACCATCCGTGGGCTATCAAGAGCTATAAGATTCGACCTCTAGCTTTCTTCCGTACCGTTCCCAAGTCCAGAAGTTTCTCACGCACCTTCCCAAGCTGGCCCGCACCGGGCCTCCCAATGAAGCCCTCCCGCCATCCGGAATGCCCCCTCTTCCGCGCAGCTCCCCTGCCGTTCCACCAATGCTCTGCGCCCGCCGCCCATAGCCTTTCCGCGCGACAGCTTCCCCCGATTGTCCGCGCGCCTTCTGCTCATCCGCGGAAAGCGTCAGCTGCTCCGCATGTTCCGCGCCAGCGACGGCCTCGCGGTGTTTATTGAACGAGAAGAAGGCGACTTTAGCGGCCGACACGGGGGCGGGAGGTCGCGACACCACCGATGTTGCGCTTCCGCCGGATCGCGTCCGTGCAAGCCCACCCGCGTTTCCCGGGTTGGGTTGAGCACCCGGTGCATCCAATCCGCTACCGACGCCGGTGGAGGCGCTGATCCTGCCGCCATGCGCGCTCGCCTTCTTGTTCGCAACCTCGGCAGTGGCGCGGAGGGTGCCCATCTCCTTGTGCTGCCGGCGCAACGAGCTTCTATCAACGGCGGACACGGTAATGGATCGACGAAGATCGTCCATTGACGGCTCGTCAGCCGCAGACGTGTCTGCCGGAGGCGACAACTGCTTGTCGGACCAATTGGCGTCCGAAGTTCTCGAGGATGCGGTCCGATTCGCACTTGGAGTAGCCGCCGCCTTGCTGCTGTCGTCGGATGCCCCCTTGCTCGCGGAGCCCCGGAAGTTGAGCCACTTGGGCGGCCTCGGGCCGTCCTTGGCGCTGCCGCCGCTAGACGCCGCCTTGCCGTCGCTGGCTCCGCGCGGGGTCGCTCTGCTCGACTCGCCTCTTCCAGGTGTTGACGCGGTAATTCGGGAGAGTATGGACGACGTAAACGTGCGAGAGCGACGGAAGTCGTCAGCGTTGGGTTCGTCGTCTTCGGGTTCGTCGTCCTTGGTGGCGGCGTCCATCCACGCGCTGTCTAGCAACGCGTCCTTGTCCTCCCACCCCGCCACCTCCATCATCGCCATTCTTCACCTTCTAACACGTGCCAGTCAAATGAAACCTATTCTTACTGTAAATGTAATCGAAGCGACCTAATATATACTTACTTCTGAAGTGACTACGGGGAAGAGAGTGGAGAGACTAGGTGCATAAAAGCCTCAAGGTAGCGATCAAGGTAGAGTGCTGCGGGGACACAGAGACCCTTGATGGGTGAAAGACAATTGCTGTGTGGGCTTGGTTCAGTTGGTTTGGAATGGTTTGGGTCAGGCGAGATTTCGGTCGCACGGGTCCCTGGAGTAAAAGTGGCACGGGTCCCTGGAGTAAACCCAACAGTGCCCTTTGAAAGCTGGCACGGTCCTAAAAGTGGCGGTCAGTCCTGAATTCGATTTCTTTCACCACTTTTGTGGTGAAAATCCCTTCAGGTCGATAAGTCTTTGATGCTGTACTCATCAGTTTTACATGCCCCGATACATCCAAAGCTTAGGGCTCATGTCAGACACCTATGTTCGGGCCGCAGAGCCTCGGGTCATCGTTGTCACATTTTTTGCCCTGTCAGTGACCTCTTCGGGTCAGTTGTGTGTCCAACTCCGTGTGGAGCCGCCTGACCTGAGGTCTCGACAGGAGCTCTGAATCCTCCCTCGTGTACATCGGGAGCTCAGCATCTTGAGGATGCCGCGCCTTGTTGGCGAAACAAACAAACCATGAGGCCCGTGTGGGAGAAGCAGGCACTCCCAAACACAACCAGGGTTGGTGTGGGGGAAGATGAGTACAGTTCTTTTGGTTACTCTCATAAACCATCACATACTCAATCATAGACATTACTCCTTTCACACATTACTCTTGAGCGCCTTTCCAGCCGCATTAGGACATATAATCGATTAAAAAAATACATAATCAAAATAAAAACTCTCTTGACGATGATTCAGTGAATTTTCTATGAATAGTTGCAAGAGGGGAAAGAGAATGTATATCGAGACAACAGGTGGCACAACACTTGTTATTACTGGGGTGTAACGGGACGATGCATTTTTCCCATGTCGAATCTGCAAGCTGCCAGCTCATCACGCTGCCTGGATCTCGGCAGGGCATTTCATTTAGCGAATCAGGGTGGTCGATACAGACCATGCGACAAAAATCTTTGCATTAGGTGGACATTGTCCCTCAATTAGCGGGCCTCGATTCCACCGCGGCAGCCTTGTTGGCGTCCACGAGTACAGCAGTTAGGAACTTGTAACCATATGCTTTACAACCGTCGCGTGGCCTGACAACGTTTCGTGCAAAATGTCTTGATACCTGCTGGTAACAAGTCCAGCAAACTAATGCATCCCATCTCCCTCCCTCGCCAGAGTCTCCATAACCTTACAAGATCCTGTCTTTGGAGTTAGGGGGATCGCGTATGTTTGAATGCTTGTAGTCGGTATCTGAAACCATGAGCTCGTCAAGAGCCTTTCAATGGGCCAGGGACTTCTACAACCACCCCGCTGGCCCTAAGACTGTCTTCTTCTGGGCTCCTACTTTCAAATGGAGCCTTGGGCTAGCCAACATCGCTGACTACAATCGGCCTCCAGGTTGGGATTTGTTATGGCACTCCACTGGGTTGCATTGTCCACGCTAGTTTCTCCTAACCATGTGGCAGTATCGTTGTCAGGTTGGGACATGGCCGTACCAGTTCAGTGCGGCTTTGATGATAAATCATTGTTTTCTCACAAGACTGACAATGCCGTGTCGTCCTCCCACATAAATTACAGAAAAGGTTTCCTACCCGCAACAATCGGCAGCCGCGGTGACCGGCCTCATCTTCATGAAGTACAGTGTCGACATTGTCCCCGTCAACTGGAATCTCTTCAGCGTCAACGCTTTCCTCTCCGCAACCGCCATGTGGCAGCTTGCACGAAAGCTCCACCAAGATTACGTAGTGGTGCGTTTTGTTCTTCTGTTGTGTGATTCGGGTGGTGAATACGATCATCTTTTGCACTTCATCGGTTTCCACTTTGGAAGCCATGGGATGTCGTCAAATATCATCCGGATCTTTACTTTCCTCCTCTCTTTTCGCTATCTCTGTGCAGAATGGTCCGCCAAAGCCTGAGGCCATCACGGAGAAGTGATCCTTGGACCGTCAGTACAGTATATACCGAACACAGCTTGCCTTTGAATCTTGATCGTCGTAACGAGATCACAGTTTTCTATAGCATAGCAGTCTCGTCCTCATCTTGTGTACACATATGCTACAGAAACCATCACTTATCACGAATCTGTTTTTTACAACGAAGTGCTCGTGATGTCAAAGCAGCTCTGGGAAGTTGGGTGGTCGAAACTGATTGCTGCCAGATCCGATCCTCGGTAGCGAGCTCCATGGCGGACCACGACTACTTTTTAGAACCTTCAGTGATCACTAAGGCAGCAGTGTTCGTCTAGTTCCATCCCCCATACTCCGACAGCTCTCCCCGTTCCCTACTCCCCCCTACTTCCTCTCCTATGTTCGCACTGTGAAATTTTCCATCCTACTTGCAATGCCGTTGTTTCGTCTCCCTTATCCGTCGTCGGTGTTTTCCTTGTTCAGACTTACTTCCTCTCGTTCATTTTTTCTCTGGTCTCCTCTGTTGTTTTTTTTTCTGGACTACCTGACATCTACTAGTCGTTATTAATCCGCTTATGCTCCTGGCTCCCTTCCTCCGATTCGTCCTCCACTAATTACCGTCATCCCTTTCTCTCAGCCTCACCCTCCCTCACTCCCTCCCTCCCTCTAGCCCAAACCTCGTCTCTCCCCTGATCGCATCACCCTTCGTCGCTAACCTCGTTTTAATCGTCCAACATCCGAAGTATTTTCCCGTGCTCCCATATCCCGAGTGGTCTCCCGTCGTCCCACATCCCAAGTGATCTCCCGTTCTCCCACATCCCAAGTGATCTCCCGTTCTCCCACTTCCCAAGTGATCTCCCGTTCTCCCACTTCCCAAGTGATCACCCGTTCTCCCACTTCCCAAGTGATCTCCCGTTCTCCCACTTCCCAAGTGATCTCCCGTTCTCCCACTTCCCAAGTGATCACCCGTTCTCCCACTTCCCAAGTGATCTCCCGTTCTCCCACTTCCCAAGTGATCTCCCGTTCTCCCACTTCCCAAGTGATCTCCCGTTCTCCCACTTCCCAAGTGATCTCCCGTTCTCCCACTTCCCAAGTGATCTCCCGTTCTCCCACTTCCCAAGTGATCTCCCGTTCTCCCACTTCCCAAGTGATCTCCCGTTCTCCCACTTCCCAAGTGATCTCCCGTTCTCCCACTTCCCAAGTGATCTCCCGTTCTCCCACTTCCCAAGTGATCTCCCGTTCTCCCACTTCCCAAGTGATCTCCCGTTCTCCCACTTCCCAAGTGATCTCCCGTTCTCCCACTTCCCAAGTGATCTCCCGTTCTCCCACTTCCCAAGTGATCTCCCGTTCTCCCACTTCCCAAGTGATCTCCCGTTCTCCCACTTCCCAAGTGATCTCCCGTTCTCCCACTACCCAAGTGTTCTCCCGTTCTCCCACATCCTGAGTGATCTATCCTCCCACATGATCCACACCTCATCCTCACTCTCCAAACCTTAGGATCTTGAAGCAACTAGAAGCAAGGTTCCTGAACGAACAGGACATATTCACTTGCTGGCAACCTGAAGCTGTGTAAATATCTCGAGTATGTACACGCCTAAGATTAAAAATGATTGTTAACCAAGAAGTTCTTCACCAGAAACTCATCTACCTAAAATATCAAAATACGCCTTCTGTATTTTTATATTTTTTGGTGATCTATTATATTCGCATGTATACAACGTTGTAACTGTATATCGTCTAATACCATACCAGCTATTATTTAAGTGTTGTGCGATCTGTGGTTGTGAAAAAATCGAAAATCACATTCTGTTTTGATGGTGAAAATGTAATTTGTGCTTAATGTAAAGTGCTCTACATTCAGTCTAGTAAAATAAAACAATTTGGTGTAATATCCATTGTCCTACGGTGATTTGTTTATTCGCTGGCAGGTGCACTTTATTGTTCCACCACCCTCAAGGGTGGAATGGATTTGCTACTGCTATTCCAGCATGCTCCACGGGGTTCATCAGCCCTCACCATGCGGCGGAAAGGCCGGGGAACATTCCCCCTTCTCATGACGGGCGAAACTTGATTCTGCCGTTGTCAGGTTTGAACACCTCGATGCCATGCAGGAGACTCGACGGCAGCCACTTCCATTTCTGAGGCTCGTCTAGCGGTCCAGCGCAGAAGTGCGTGCATGGCGGCTGGTTTGGCATCTCCTCGGGGACCTTGCATCGCGGAATCCACTTAGCGGGCTTCGGCTTGGAGTACTTGGACGAGTTCTCCACGTCGACTTGCGTCGGAGGCACGTTGCACTGGAATACATTCGGCTTCGTCACATTCGCAGCGCTCTCCAGCGCGCTTACGGAATACTTAGCCAAGAGGATCGCCCAGTACAGCCGTCGGCCTTCCCACGTGCAGACGTCACCAGCTATGTTATTCGCGTTGCGAATGATACGCCTCGCTTGGTTATCGTGTGACCTCGCCCACTCGATTTGCGAAAAGAGGTTGGAGAAATAGCGGTGCGTGGGGACGAAGTGGCGGTGCGGGCAGAGCAGCGGATCGAAGAATTGCGTGTATTCGCTGGCCTGCTTGATGAGCATCTGGTTGCTCGACAGAATGCCGCACACGCGCCCGCTGCCGGTGCCGCCGTCCACGTCCAGCTCGTACTTGAACTCCTGAATCTGCGCGGGGCCCATGCGCTCGCCCAGCTCCACCTTTTCATCGCGCATCCTAGAAAGGACAAGGGGAAACGCGTGCAGCAGAATGCATTGGGTTAGCTTTCCATAGCCACTTACAGACGCTGTGAACAAAAGGAACGCGTGACCGTGAACGACGATATTACACAGGAAGAAAGAGGGGTAATAGTAGACACAGCGTTATCCACACGAGGAAGAGAATTGGAAAGGCGGCGCTCACCGGTCGAGGAACTTGGGGTCGACGTTGCCGACGACCTTGGCGTCCACCAGGTCTGGCCGAACCTCCGACATGCGGTGGACTCGGAAGCGTGGGCTGGAGCGCCACTGCGTGTCGTACTGCACGAAGAAGTTGGTCATGCCACCGCGAAACACGGCGCGGCCCTGCTTCTGCTCCCACGGCACCGTATCCTCGATGTCCCTGAAATAACTCTTGCTCAGGTCCACGGGGTCGGGGTAAAGAATGTCTACGCTGCCGGGAGCGCCGTGGGGGGAAAATATCGGAAGGCCCGCGCGGTGCTTCGCTACGGAGCTGACTCGGCTGGTGGGGAGGTCGCAGGTGCTGATAAAGAACTCGGCGTTCAGGTTGTACAAGTTGTACTCGATAATAGCCTCCTCAATCATTCGGATGGAGAAGACGAAGCGGCGCATCCTGTACCAGTCGAATTCGAATCCACCGAAACGGAAGAATATCTCTCCTTTGACGATTCGCACGTGCCCCGAGCAGGAAAGGACACTCGACATCGTCGCCATCTGCCCTAGAAGCTTCGGGCTGATCATTCCGCGCGCGCCCATGCCTTCTGTGATTCCCGGAATGCCCATCCACGGGCGCAGGTAGTTGTGCGCCAGGCAAGCGAGCTGGCGCACCTTGGCGCTGTTGCGGTTCAGCGCGGGGAACGCCGCGAGGTCCGCTACGCACTCCTCGGGGTCGTCGATGTCGGGAATGCCACAGGATCCAAGACCCGCCTCGTACAGCCTGTTGTAGAAGCGACAGGGGGTAGAACGAGAGGAGAAAAACATATGCATATCGAGAATCAATAGGTGTGGTGCATGCGATTTCCTATCGTCAGAAAGAGTATTGAAGGGCGTTCTGTCACCGACGCTCCTGATGAGCGTGGTGTCGAGATGAGCGTCCAGCGACAATTGCGGCATGAAGAAAATTGCGGGGTGGGGGAAAGGTCATGGCAATTGGGTGGCTCGAGGCGGAAATGAGGGCGCGGCGCTCGGAGTCACGGCACACGGCGAACGTCGCTCGCAGCGTACCTTTCGACAGGCGCGGGTCCGCCAGATGACACGTCGCTGCGCGCAGGCTGCGGCACGGGCTGCATGAGCACCGCCTCTGCTTCCGCCATGTCCGTCTGGTACTTCGCCAGCCGCCTCCGCGGTGTGTCGTCCGCCTGAAGAGTAAAAAGAAAATGCGACAGGGATGAAGAAAGTTGCGGATTATTCTAAACAAGATGAGGAGATCGTATGTAGGACAAGTGGAGGCACTGGTAATCTATCGGCGAGTCCTTCAGATGCGAATGCGCGGCGATCCCTAACACTAAACGGCGTACCATGAGCGTGGACTGGAAGTGCGCATCAGCGACTAAAAGGAGTGCGCCGATCAGAACGGCCAGCAGCATACTGCGTTTCGATGCTCTCGTGCTCCCACCCATATTGAACTGTCTAAGTCTTTGCAGTGTGCTCACACAATGTCACAAAACCCGCTACGCAAATAGCTTTTTCGGTCTCTTGAAATAATTCTTAGGATGGCCTTTTGGTGATTGACGGCGCTGATACAAATCAATGATATCCTTGGTTCTTTATAATCGACGAGGCAGCAGCTGCTGCTGCGCCTAATTTGTTTGTTCTGTGACCTGTCGCTGCCACATCACTACTGGGGGGGACAGGGGTCACCGCCATGGGTGTGGAACACAGTGACGCATGCGCTTCGGTGAGCTTCGCTGGTTGGTTGCTGTTGGCGAATTACTGAGCTGAGCACATGCGAATTAAAGAGAGAATCGTGAATCTTAGGTGCAGGGTAACGTTGCTTCAGATCCATACAAGTTCGCTTCTGCAGGAGGTGAGGAGCTCGTTTGTTTCGTCAATGTTCGTTCCAGCTAACATGTCACGAGGGCTGGCATCAGCCGAGGCGCCTCCGTGGTTGCTCACACAGACCCACACCCACTCGCCACAACTAGGAACAGGTGGATCATCAACCACTTCAACAGGTCTGCCCTCGCGAGGAGTGCGGACCGCGAAGTGTGGATCACTCGAACTTCCAGCTGTGTACCCGAGGCGCGAACCAGGTATCAATCCCAGTTTGAGAGGCACTACACCGAGTTTGCTGCACAATATATACATTCTGAAATATTTCAGAAAACCAAGGATAAGTGGTGACAAACGTATGTATTTGTCTCAAATGTTACTATAAGGGACAGAGTTGAAAACTACTGGCTATGAAGATGAGTGGACGTGATGATTCGATGAGTTTAAGACGGTTTTGATATAAGACAGTTACCGGCAAAAACAATTGCAATGGAAAACGTAGGAACGGAGTCGAATGGTTTCCGTACTGCACAACTGCAATGTATCTGTAAAAAGTGTCAAACTGTATGTTTGTGTTCTCTCTAGGCTATAGTGGGTTAGCCTACAAGAGGTTTGGTTTTCTGCGTACTGCACAGCGGCGACAGCAGAGTCAACAGGAGACCTTCTCCTCGCAGCTGCATAGTGAGTTGTTTTCTCAGCGATGTGTCCCGGGTTCTGTAGAGGCTGCAGCTCTAGGTGCTAGTGAGTATGCTGCCGCACTAGGTGCTAGTGAGTCTGCTGCAGCTTTAGGTGCTCGTGCGTCTACTGCCACAGGTCCTGCCTCACTTGAGGCCTTGCACACTTTCACACTTGACTCAGGCGCGTCACAAAGCCTCTTTTGTGACTGCACCACACTCACACCACTTGCTGCACCGGTACCAGTCTCACTGGCTGACCCCACTGGGGGCCCAGTAGTCGCACGAGCCTCCAATGTCCTCACTTGTCCAGCAGTCCCCTCCGGGTCTCTTTCAGGTCTCCACCTCCCCGAGTTCTCGACGAAATTGTTGAGCAACGCAGTTCTCCAGGATGCATGGGTTGACACCTTCATTCCTGGAGAACAGCAGGTGGCGATCTGCAAGTGCTCACGGACTGGCCGTCACCTTACTACGTTCACTCGTCAGCCTGGGTCCGGATTGTACACACTGACCACTGCGTCTGCACAGGTGGCTGAGTCAGGTCAGGTGGCTGGGTTGAGTCGGATGTCTGCGTCTGGTCACCTTGCAGCGTCTTTCTCGTGTCGGGTACTCTCTCACCAGACTCTTCTCTGGCACCACCGCCTAGGTCACCCCTCGCTGCCGCGTCTCCGCAGCATGCACTCTCGTCTCCTTGTCTCTGGCCTTCCCAGGTCCCTGCCCTCCCTCCCGCGCTCGCCTGCACCACCATGCCTTCCCTGCGTCGAGGGGCGGCAGCGCGCCGCTCCTCACTCCTCCGAGTTTCCTCCGACCACTGCTCCTCTGCAGACTCTCCACATGGACGTGTGGGGCCCGGCCCCCGTCGGTGGAACGGACCAGGAGCGCTACTTCCTGCTGGTTGTTGACGACTACACACGCTACACCACTGTCTTCCCCTTGCGGCGCAAGGCGGACGTCAGCGGTGTTTTGATCCCCTGGATCAGTGCTACTCGTTGCCAGCTGCGCGAGCGGTTTCGTCGGGACTTGCCAGTCCTGCGTCTGCACTCTAACAGGGGCGGTGCGTTCTCTTCTGGCCTCCTTGAGGAGTTATGTCGAGACGAGGGCATCCGCCAGACGTTCACGCTTCCGGCCTCTCCTCAGCAGAATGGGATTGCTGAGCGTCGCATTGGCTTGATCATGGAGGTTGCTCGTACCTCCATGATCCATGCGGCTGCTCCCCATTTTATGTGGCCGTTTGCGGTCCGATCCGCTGCGCATCAGCTCAACCTCTGGCCCCGTATCTCTGAGCCAAAGACCTTGCCCGCACTACGGTGAACGAGGAAGGTTGGCGATGCGTCCGGTGTTTCGGGTCTGGGGCGCGCTCTCCCTTGTTCGCGATGCCAAAGCGAGCAAGCTCTCCTCTCGCACTCTCCGCTGCGTCTTCCTTGGTTTCCCCACCGACGCCCCGCCATGGCAATTCTACCACCCGTGCGAGCGTCGAGTCTTTTCCTCCCAGGATGTCACCTTTGACGAGTCTGTCTGTTTCTACCTTCTTCACCCGCACGCGTCCCACCCGGTCCCCCTAGCGCCTCTCTTCCTGGTACCAGTCCTCCCCCCCCCCCGGTAGACCCCCTCTCCCGACAGGGTCCTTCTCCCTCAGGTGTGTCTCAGGTAGACCCACCCCCCTTGGTCGAGCCTTTGGAAATCTCTTCTGACTCCTCTCGCCCAGCTGAGGGGGGTGACCTTGCCGCTGACGACACGGCGGCCACTCGCCGCTCTCCACGCTTAAAGACCCCCCCTGGTTTTCCGCCTCGGCCGTCTTCGTTGCCTCCGCAGCCTGTTGCTGTAGACTCTCGAGCTGAGACTGCTGGTGCTAAGCCTGGGGGGGCTGAGACAGAGGGTGAGGGTTCTGGGGGTGCTGTGACTGGGGGTGCTGGTTCTGTAGGTGCTGCGACTGGGGGTGTTGCGACTGGGGTTGCTGACTTTGGGGGTTGCGAGTCTTAGTGGCGGTGGAGTTGTGGGTGACCCTGCTGGAGGTCCTGGAGCTGGACAGCCACCGCAGCCTGATCTGCTTGAGACGCTCTCGCCGCAGGCGATTCGTGCGTGGATCGTTCGGCGGTGCTGGAGGTGCTGCTCGTGCTGGAGGTGACAGAGCTACTAGTCCTGGAGGTGTTACTAGTGCTGGAGGTGCTGGAGCTGCTGGCACTAGAGGTGCTGGTGCTGCTGGTGTTGGAGGTGCTGGAGGTGCTGCCGGTGCTGGAGGCGCTGGAGATGGAGGTATTGAAGGTACTGGAGCTGCTAGTCCTGGAGGTGCTCGTACTGGAGGTGCTGGAGCTGCTGGAGCTGGTAGTGCTACTGGTGCTGCAGGTGCTGGAGGTGCTACTGGTGGTACTGGAGGTGCTGGAGGTGCTGGAGCTGCTAGTCCTGGAGGTGCGCGTACTAGAGGTGCTGGAGCTGCCGGAGCAGGTGGTGCTGCTGGTGCTGGAGGTGTTGGGGCTGGAGGTGCTGGAGGCACTGCTGGTGCTAGAGGTGCTGGCGCTGCAGGAGCTCGTGGTGCTGCTGGTGTTGGAGGTGCTACTGGAGTTGCTGGTGCTGGAGGTACTGGTGCTGCTGGTGCTGGAGGAGCTGGAGCTGCTGGTACTGCCCCGCGCCGACCGATTTTTTACCCGCAGCTGCAGTCGTCCCTGCCGCTGCCTGACTCGGTCCTTCGCCAGGTTCTTAGTCTCCCGTCTTCCACTGGCCTCACTCCACCTCTCCTGTGTCCACCGACAGACCAGTCTCAGCCACAGCTACTGCCTGGCTCCCCGTTGCCTGCTCCTACTCCTCACACTGAGGTGACTGGGTCCCTGACTGAGCATCGTCAGCCTGAGACTCGTGCTTCCATACCTGTTCGTGCTCGTCGTGTCGTCCGTCCTCGTCCTCCTACTGTCCCAGGCACTCACAGTATGGCACTTCGTCCTTCCTCCGTTCCACATCATGTTGTCCTGCCTGAGCCTCCCGCGTCCTCTCTTCCGCACGTTCCTGACCATGAGTCCGACCTTGCTCGTGCTGTTAGTCCTACTGTCATTCGTCTCCTCGATACTGTCGTCACTGACCCTGACTTTGAGTCTACTGCTGCGTTTGCCCTAGTCACTGAGCTAGTCGACTTTGCAGCTAGGAGTCGTCTTGACTACGTCGCGAGTCTTGTTACTGAGTCTGGGTCTGTCTGTCCTTCGTCCGTTGGGGGTGAGCCTGCCCTTAGCAGTGACGTCCTTGAGGACAGGCAGATTGAGCTTGAGTGTGTTGCGGCCGCTTTACCTCGTTTCGCATCCATGCTGCTTTGCCCTGAGGGAGACCTAGATGCACTTGACATCCCTACCTCGCGCTGTTACGCTGAGGCAATCGCGGGTGAGTACTCCTCTCAGTCGCAGTCAGCCATGGACGTAGAGATGGCTTCCTGGAAGTCCATAGGCAGCTACGTCGACGAGGTTCCTCCTCCTGGGGCGAACATAGTCGATGGCATGTGGATTTTCGGAGTGAAGCGGCCGCCGGGTTCTCCGCCTGCCTTCAAGGCGCGTTACGTTACTCGAGGATTCAGTCAGCGATAGGGGGTCGACTTCTTCCAGACCTTCTCCCCCACCCCGAAGATGACTACTCTTCGGGTGCTGCTACACATTGCAGCACATCGTGACTACGAGCTGCACTCCCTCGACATCTCCACAGCTTTCTTGCAGGGCAGCCTGCACGAGGAGATCTGGCTTCACTGGGTCGTTTCCTGCGGGTACCCAGTGGAGCCTCTGGCGGCCAGTCTACGGTCGCCAGGGGCCTCGCGAGTGGCACGACACACTGAGAACGACACTTGCGGCTCTTGGGTTTGCTCCTTCGACTGCTGACCCGTCGCTGTTTCTACGCTCCGACACTACCCTGCCGCCGTTCTATGTTCTCGTGTACGTCGACGACTTGGTTTTTGCTACTGGTGACACGGAGGCGCTGGCCATAGTGAAGGCGGAGCTGCAGGAGAGACACACCTGCACTGACCTGGGTGAGCTTCAGAGCTATCTTGGCTTGCAGATCACCCGGGACAGAGCACGCCGCACCATCATCCTCACTCAGTCACACATGGTGCAGCAGGTCCTTCAGCGCTTCGGCTTCCAGTTCTCCTCGCCACATCCCACTCCTCTGTCTATCGACCACTCGCTCTCAGCTCCACCTTCGGACGAGTCCGTAGAGCCAAGTGGTCCGTACCCAGAGCTTGTGGGTTGCCTCATGTACCTGATGACGTGCACACGACCTGACCTCGCGTACCCTCTCAGCCTCCTGGCTCGCTATGTGGCTCCCGGTAAACACCGAAAGGTGCACTGGGATGCTGCAAAGAGGGTACTGTGTTACTTGTGCAGTACATCGGGCATAGGCTCGTGCTTGGAGGACGGGGTTCAGTGGTACTCACAGGACACTCCGACGATTCTTGGGCCGACGACCAGGCGACCCAGCGTTTGTCACAGGGTTACACCTTCAGTCTTGGTTCTATCTTGTGGAGGTCCACTCGATCTTCTTCTCTGCTTGGTTCCAGCTGTGAGGCCGAGATCTACGCTGGGGCCATGGCTGCACAGGAGCTACGCTGGCTGACCTACCTGCTGACCGACTTGGGAGAGCGGCCTCGTTCTCCTCCAATTCTGTACGTTGACAACAAGGCAATGCTTGCCTTGTGTTGCGAGCAGAGACTGGAGCACAGAACGAAGCATATTGCTCTTCGCTACTTCCTTGCACGTGAGCTGCAGCAGCGTCGTCAGCTCCACCTTTCCCACGTGGCCTCGTGGGCCAACACCGCTGATGTGTTCACCAAGGCCCTTGGGTCTGGTGATCATCAGCATTTCTGCGCTGCTCTTGGGCTTGTGCCCACTTTGCCTCACCTGCTGGTTGCTTGACTTGCTCTTGTTGTATACTGATACATATCTTTATACCTGCTTGTTTACTCTTGCTAGGTTGTGATCAGTGTACTGCCTTGCTAATATAACTTTGCATATGAACAGGCCTTGTGGCCGCTTGCTTGTGCTCAGATTGTGTGGTGTCCTTGAGATCCACCCTGAGCTTTGCTTTGCTTGTTCTCTTGCTTGACTGGTCTTGTGATCGTCTGCTGTGTTTGCTCTCTCCCACTTAGCCTATAGGGGTGTGTCAAACAGTATGTTTGTGTTCTCTCTAGGCTATAGTGGGTTACCCTACAAGAGGTAAACCACTTTAGGGTTAGTACTTGTACCCAACTCATTTATAGTTCATTCAGTCCTGCATAGTTGATTCTGACATTCTGACAAAAAGGGAATCGAGTACATGACTAGTTAGACATTTCGAATCCCTCTTTGTAATCATATGTATTCAATCATCTGTTATTATCACTTCAATTATTTTACATTTAATATGGCATGTGTTACAGATCAGCACTTCCACCATGTAGTGTCATAAGAAAATATTATGTAATTTATATATAAATTGTCTATAGTACCATATAACATAGTTAGTGAAACTCCTTGTTGATGATGCACCCCCTAGCTCTTTCAAAAGGTTGTATATCTCGCTCCCAATTCTAATGCTATCTCCCTTCTTTTCAATCTCAACCTCCTAACTTCCTAAGTCACAAGCGGCGTTAGCCCTCCGCCGAAAAGCGACCCAGCGGGCGCCCTGCCACACCCCCGCCGCGGCCGTCTTTCGCGCGCCCTGTAGCGGCTGCTACTGTGGGCGAGAGGTGGCGGGGGTGGCGACCGTGCCGCCGCCTGTGACTATTGCCGCGCCCTGCCGCGACGGACAGTGTGGGGAGGAGGTGGCAGGGTTGGCGGCCGAGGCTGAGGGGGTGATGAACCCTCCTTAGTCTCCTCCCCCTTCCCCCTCCCCCCCTTCCCCTTCCTTTTCTAGCACTTGCTGGGACAACCGCTGTCGCTCCTACCCTCTGCCTTCCTTCCGCGACTGCGGGAGGCAAAATGGGGGAGGGGAGGGGGGGGGGGGGAGGAGGGGGGAGGAAAGGGGGGGGGAGGAGAGGGGAGGTGCTGGCCATGAGATTGCGGCGCCAACCGCCTCTCTCCTCTCTACTCTCCGTTCTTGTCGCTCCTCCTCCTCTCGACCTTCCACTGCAGCTGCAGCCGTTGTCGCCCCTGCCGACGCTGCACCGGCCGCGCCTCCGCTACACATGCCGTAGCTGCACATGCGGACGTTGAGCACATGCCGCGCCTCTGCGCACTTGCTGTTGCCGCACCTGCCACCGCCGCACCTGTTGCCATTGCATCTGTCGCCGCTGCATCTACCGCCACTGCATCCGCCGACTGCTTCATCTTCCGCTGCGCCTCTGTCTCCTTCTCACTCTGACTGGTGTACCCCTTTAGGCGCTGTTTCCTGCGCTTGATTTTTGTTGCAGGCATTGTGTCCAACCCTGCAGCCGATCCAGCAGCAACAACTATGATCAACGACCTCGTACGAGAGCGCGTAATCCAGCGGTTATCAACATTGGAGCAAAGACTCTTATTTTTTGGAAGTGGTGACACGTGAACCTCCTCCCAACCCGCACAACCGGTCACAACTGACCACGAAAATTCCCTGCAAGCCTTCTCCCTCGACACGAATATATCAGCACCAAAGGCTCCTCGTCCAAGTAATGATGCAATATTCTTAGTTCAGTCCATGTTTCTAAACATCTCGAAGATATGCACGAGCATCGTGTTTGACGGCAATGACTTATATACTTGAAGCTTCGAGCTCGAGAAATTACTATGGAACACACAAATCTATCACTATCTCAATGGAAGCTACACAAGCCCCTCGATAGACACCGACGATGCATGAGCGCAATAATCAAATGATTCGCTCATGGCGTACATTGTTCTGTTACAGAACATGTCGCATATATAACAACCTACCGTAGGTATTCATTCATTCAAAATGAAGCCAGCTCCGGCACTGGAGGCCTGGAATGCCTCACAAACTATATCAGCCCAGGATTTCGTATCATCGAACAGACTAGTCCAGCAATCGATGGAGGTGGAAAAGGGGCCCGGGGAGAAAGCGAACTCCTACTCCAATCGTTGTTGGAACGTCCATGATCAAATCACGAGTATTGGAAGCACTTTTTTTTTTCAGATATCTCTGTCACGATTGTGCTCGCAAGGCGCTACAAGGCACTACTACGGCAAAAAGGAGCCATTTTCGAGGATTTCCTTTGCGCTGCTCTGCTCGTCAAGCAATAGGACATGCACGCCCATCGGGAGCATCCCACGTTGCGACGAGAGAGGCTCGTGTTTTACATTAGCAACAAAGAAACGCGACTTATACACTCCACCATGGCGCCACTACGATAATAGGGAGCTATTTTCGAGGATTTCCTTTGCATTGCTCTGCTAATCAAGCAATAGGACATGCACACCCATCGGGAGCGTCCCACGCCGCGATGAGAGAGACTCGCATTTTACACCGAGACACTCCACCATGGCGCCACTACTGCAATAGTTTCAATGCAAGACAGTTGGGCACTTGACGGAGCGATGCAATTTCCGCATTGATCCCGAAATGCGCGACATCCGTCTCCACTACGTCGTCCCCAGTACTTCGCGCCGGTACCTAGGACAAGCCCGCGCAAACAACAGAGTGTACGTGCTTGACTTTGACACACAAGACTGGAGCGACGACACGGACGAATAAATCAATCTTGTTTCGTTGCGCTTTGAACACGTCTTGTCTGACTGGACCCATCCCAGTGGCAGGCCCTGAGTACCTCACAATCCACACCCCCGCAAGGTCAATCTCCACGAACCAGGACCTGACGGCATCTGCCAAGACGGTCATACTGGAGGGGATCGAAGAAGCCAAGAACTTTGGAATTCATGACAAGAAAATTACAGAAAAGAAAATTGCCACCCCCACAGAAGTTGTTTTTCCTCCCAGGCGCCTTTCGTGAACGCGTCATCGCCTACGACATGCTCCAGTGGATCCTACGAAGTGAGTCGCGTGGCACATACGACGAAGGCGGAAGAGCGCGGCTGTACGAAAAAAGCTACGTTCCTCATTCTCTCCCCCCAATGACACAATCCCGATGGCAAACTTACCTTGGAACTAGAAGAAGAGTTGGTACGACAAGGAGCAGAGGAACTCCACCAAAAGCGAAGCTCAAGGCCTCGATAACATGGCCTTCGGAAGCTGGAGAGAACAGGGCACTTCTGGCGGTGCATGGGGCTCAACACACGCAGGCTAGGGCCACAGCGCAACCAAAGAAAGTCGCAACTGGGGTGCTTAGGGTGCTGCCACGAGCCGAGAAGAACAAAGGGGGAAAACAGAGGCCTCATAACCTATTATTTCAATCTGTAATCCTCCATGCCAACATACACTTCCACCAGTGACATCTCCAGAAAGGCCGCACCGCAAACCGTGGAACACCATTGCTTGGGGCTCCTCCCCGCACACCCCGCAACCTGCTGAACCAACCACCTACGACCCAGAGTACTTCCGTATATACTACGAAGAAGAACGCATGCTCCCTAAGGTCACCCAAGGACCGCACCCGCCGGGACTGCCTCTCTCGGAACCAGCATCAGAAGGAAGCGACGCCACCAAAGGCACCATTAAAGACACAGACATTCCCTCCAGGTTCATTACCGATGTAAATTTTCTCGCGCTCGCGCCCACAACGACGACAGATGAACTTGAATATGAATCGAAATCAGAAAAAACCCTTGAGGAATCAAATGCACGTTACCTCCGCACCCCTGGCGTTCGGGCTATGGAGAGCCTTTAGCACCAGCGCCTTTGACACCCATCGCACTAGACTCTGAACAATTGCCTCACCGCTAAAATATTTGCGCCAGGAGCCATTATGCTCCCTGATGAAACATAATTGAGAACCACGACACAGCCCCTCATCTGCACCATCTACCCCGAAGCTACGCTCACTCACCAACCCTTCCTCGTGCTCAAACCATGATCCAAATGATACACAATGCTGTACAGAGCGTACGATGACTTCCTTGCCGTCAGCTTCGACGGCCTCAACGATGAAGGCTACATGGTGACGTTTGTTGACACAAGTATATGCTACGTGTGGATAGGAAGCATGCAGTATCGGAGTAGGGCGTATGATGTATTCCGCTCATGGCTCTCTCATGCGCAATGGCGGTTGATTTCGAAGATGCAAATTTTGGCTCACACACATACGCACACACGCACGCCCGCGCGCACGCACACACACACACGCACACGCATACACACACACATACACACACACATACATACATACACATACACACACACATACACACACACATATACACACACACACAAATACACACACACATACTAAAACACGCACACACATATACGCATGCACGCACGTGTGAAGAAAGAGGAATGACTGAACTAGCAAGGAGATGGGTACAAGTAAGAAAACCTAGCAGTGTTGTACCCCATATAGTCTACCCCACTACAGCCTACACAGACTATGTCATATATGTTTGACACACCCCCATAGGCAAAGTGGGGGAGAACAAGAGGTCACAAGACCAGTCAAGCAAAGCAAGGCAAGCTCAGGGTGGATCACAACGTCACCACACAATCTGAGCGCAAGCACAAGGCCACAAGGCCAGCTCACATGCAGAGTTATATATCAAGGTGAACAAGCAAGGCACTGATCTCAACCTAGCAAGGGTAAGCATGCAAGTGCAGGTATATATAGATCACAGTACAAGCAAAGTCAAGAAGTGAGCAAGTGAGGCCAAGTAGGCACAAGACCTAGCATCGTACAAAAGCGCTGATGATCACAAGGCTGAAGTGCCTTGGTAAAGATATCAGCAGTGTTGGCCCGAGAGGCCACGTAAGCAAGGCGCAGCTGACCACGCTGCTGCAGCTCACGAGCAAGGAAGTAGCGAAGAGCAATGTGCTTCGTTCTGTGCTCCAGTCTGTGCTCCCGACACAAGGCCAGCATGGCCTTGTTGTCTACGTACAGAACTGGAGGAGAACGAGCTGGCTCTCCCAGGTCAGACAGCAGGTAAGTGAGCCAGCGTAACTCCTGTGCAGCCATGGCCCCTGCGTAGATCTCAGCCTCACAGCTGGAGCTGAGAACAAAAGACGAGCGGGTAGACCGCCACGAAACAGAGCCGGAACCAAGGCTGAAGGTGTAACCCTGTGACGAGCGCTGCGTAGCCAGGTCGTCAACCCAAGACGCGTCTGCGTGACCAGTGAGGACCACTGAACTCCGCCCTCCAAGCACGAGCCCCATGCCCGACGTACTGCACAAGTAGCGCAACACCCTCTTCGCTGCAGCCATGTGCTCTGGTCGGTGTCTCCCAGGAGCAACATAGCGTGCCAAGATGCTAAGAGGGTATGCCAGGTCAGGTCGAGTGCAGGTCATCAGGTACATGAGGCAGCCAACAAGCTCTGGGTACGGGCCATTCGGCTCTACGGACTCATCCGAAGGCAGAGCTGAGAGCGAGTGGCGAGTAGACAGAGGAGTGGCCTGAGGCGAGGAGTACGTGAAGTCGAAGCGCTGAAGGACCTGCTGCACCATGTGTGACTGAGTCAGGGTAATGGTGCGCCGTGCTCTGTCCCGGGTGATTTGCAAGCGAAGATGGCTGCGCAGTTCACCCAGGTCTGTGCACGTGTGACTCTTCTGCAGCTCGGACTTCACGTGGGCGAGTCCAGCAGTGTCAGCAGTAGCAAAGACCAAGTCGTCGACGTACACGAGGATGTAGAACGGCGGCAGCGAAGTGTCGGTGCGTAGAAACAGCGACGGGTCAGCAGTAGAAGGAGCAAACCCAAGGGCCGCAAGCGTAGTCCTCAGTGTGTCGTGCCACTCACGGGGCGCCTGGCGGAGACCGTAGACTGGCCGCCGGAGGCTCCACTGGGTACCAGGAGGAAAGGACCCAGTGAAGCCAGGTGGGCGGCGCAGCCAAATCTCCTCGTGCAGGCTGCCCTGTAGGAAAGCAGTGCTGAAGTCAAGAGAGTGAAGCTCGTAGTCGCGCTGAGCGACTATGTGCAGTAGCACCCGAAGAGCGGTCATCTTTGGGGTGGGAGAGAAGGTCTGAAAGTAGTCAACTCCCTGCCGCTGACTGAAGCCTCGAGCCACGTAACGTGCCTTGAAGACAGGCGGAGAACCCGACGGCCGCTTCACCCTGAAAATCCACATGCCACTGATGATGTTCGCCCCAGGTGGGGGAACCTCGTCGACGTAGGTGCCTGTGGACTTCCAGGAAGCCATCTCTGCGTCCATGGCTGACTGCCACTGAGAGGAGTAGGGACCCTCTATCGCCTCTGCGTAAGAGCGCAGGGTCAGGATGTCTGGTGCATCCGGGTCTCCCTCAGAAGCAACTAGCATGGACACGAGATGAGGTAAAGCAGCAGCAAAACACTGGAACTCCTCCTGCCTGTCCTCAAGGACGTCCGTGCTAAGAGCACACTCACCCCCGACGGACGGAGGACAGACAGAATCAGACTCAGCAACAAGACTAGCGGCGTAGTCTAGACGACAGTGAGCAGCGAAGTCGACAAGCTCGGCAACTAAGGCAGACGCAGCAGTGGACTCAAAGGAAGGGTCAGTGACAACAGTAGCTAGCAGACGCGTGACAGTAGGACTCGCAGCACGAAGGGAGTCAGACTCCGGGTCAGCAAGAGTAGGAAGAGAGGACTCTGGAGGAGACGGCAAAGGGACACGCTGTGGAGCAGTGGAAGGACGCAGTGCCATCTGGTGCGTGCCTGGGACCGCAGGAGGACGCTGACGCGGAACACGACGACCAGTGCGAGCAGCACGAACAGGCGACGCAGGACGAGACGCAGGCTCACGACGCTCAGCAAGACCTCCAGTAGGACCAGTGTACGAAGAAGGAGCAGGCAGTGGGGAGGCGGGCTGTAACTGTGACTCGGACTGGACAGGCGGTGGACACTCTAAGGAAGGAGCAGGACCAGTAGAGGGCGGAAGACCAAGAACCTGCTCAAGGAGCGGAACGAAGTACGGCCGTGGCCGCGCAGCACCTCCAGAACCAGCAGGGACAGCACCAGCACCCCCAGCGTCAGCTCCGACTCCAGCACCTCCACGAGCTCCAGTAGCAGCACCAGCCGCTCCAATAGCGCCAACTCCAGCACCCTCAGGAGCACTGGCTCGAGCAAGCACCTCCAGCTCCAGCACCTCCAGAAGCTCCAGCTCCAGCAGGACCGCCAGCTCCAGCACCGCCAGCAGCTCCAGCACCAGGAGCACCACCAGGCCCAGCAGCTCCAGTACCTCCAGTACGAGCACCTCCAGGACCCGTGGTGCAAGCACCAGCAGGGACAGCACCAGCACCCCCAACGTCAGCTCCAACAGCTCCAGCAGCACCACCAGCTGCTCCAGTAGTGCCAACTCCAGCACCAACAGGAGAACCGGCTCCAGCAGCACCTCCAGCTCCAGCACCTCCAGCAGCACCTCCACCAGCACGGCGCCAGCGCCTAGCAAACCACTCGCGCTGCTCCTGCGGAGAGAGTGGCTCCCGCCGGGACGAAGCACCTGAAGGACCTCCAAGCCCAGCACCACCAGGCTCCGCACCCCCAGACTCAGCAACCCCAGGCTCAGCACCCCCAGACTCAGCACCCCCAGACTCAGCACCCCTAGTCCCAGCACCCCCAGGCTCCGCACGCTCAAGCTCAGCACCCCTAGCAGCACCAGAGTCAACAGCTACCTCGACAGGCTCGACTGCGTCTACCTGGGACACACCTGAGGGGGCAGGACCCTGGGGGGGGAGGTGGTCCACCGGGGGGGGACCTGGCGCGAGGAATAGCGGCGGGGGGGAAGGGGAGCAGTGCGGTAGGGGAAGAGACGGTAGTAGGGAACCGACTCGTCAAACATGACGTCCTGAGAGGACAAAACACGGCGCGAGGTGGGGAGGTAAAACTGCCAACCAGGCGCGTCAGGGGGGAAGCCAAGGAAGACGCAGGGAACAACACGGGAGGACAGCTTGTCCGCAGACAAGTCGCGGACGAAAGCTCGAGATCCCCAGACACGGAACGCAGACGCATTGCCAACCTTCCCCGTCCACCGCAGAGCAGGGGAGGTCTCCGGCATGGATACCCGGGGCTGAAGGTTGATCTGATGCGCCGCGTACTGAACCGCGAACGGCCACAGAAAATGGGGAGCAGCCGCATGGATCATGGACGTACGAGCGACGTCCATGACCATGCCAATGCGGCGCTCAGCAATCCCATTTTGCTGTGGAGAGGCCGGAAGCGTGAACGTCTGGCGGATGCCCTCCGCACGACAGAAGGCTCGCAGAAGGTCGGAGGAAAACTCTCCACCCCTGTCGGAGTGCAGACGCAAAACAGGAAAGTCCGAGCCGAAACTCTCTCTGAGCTGGAGACGAGCAGCGCGGATCCAGTCGATCAATACCTCAGTGACCTCACCCTTGCGGCGCAAGGGGAAGACTGTGGTGTAACGCGAGTAGTCGTCAACCACCAGCAGGAAGTTACGCTCGTGACCCTGTCCACGGACGCGGGCGGGGCCCCACACGTCCATGTGGAGAGTCTGCAGCGGAGCCTCTGTCGGAGGAAACTCGGAGGAGTGAGGAGCGGCGCGCTGCCGCCTCTCGACGCAGGGAACGCAAGTAGGGGCAGACCCCGGAGGAAGGGGAGGAAGGGACCTGGGGAGACCAGAGACAAGGACACGGGAGGCCATGCCTTGGAGATGAGGCAGGGAGGGGTGACCAAGGCGGTGGTGCCAGAGGAGAGTCTGGTGGGACAGGAGGCGACACGAGCAGGGGGCAGACTCAGGACCAGACCGATTCGCTGCAGCAAACACCTGACCCGACGCAGCTACCTGACCAGACGCAGTAACCGAAGGAGACTCGGTCGTAAGTGTGTACAGGCTCGACCCCGGCTGACGGGTAAACGTGGCCAAGTGTCGGCCCGTCCGAGCACACGTGCAGTGGGTCACTCGCTGACTCGCAGGAGTGAACTGGTCAACCCCTCCATCCTGCAGGTCAGCACCACTCACCAAGTTCGTAGAGAACGAGGGGAGGTAAAGACCTGACAGGGAGCCAGACGGGGCCGCCGGACACGGTAGGACAGTGGAGTAGTGAGCAAGGACAGGACCCCCAGAGGGGTCTGCCAGGGAGACTGCAACCGGCCGACTAAGCGGCGTGAGGGTGGTGCGGGTCTCGAAAGAAGGAGCGGGAAGCACCCGAGTCAAGGGTGAAGGTGTGCAAAACCGCAGCAGGCGCAGCACCAGAGAGAGCAGACTCACCAGCACTTGGAGCAGGAGACTCACTAGCACCTAGAGCCGCAGCCTCACCGACACCTGGAGCAGGAGACGCACGAGCACCTAGAGCAGCAGCCTCACCAGCACCTAGAGCAGCAGACTGGATACCGGGGTCAGGCGGCACACACAGGTGACAGGCTCCCTCGGCACTTGTAGACAATGCATACATTGCAGTGAGAATAGCATCATAGTCAAGAGCAAAGATATCTACCCTCTGCCTAAGCAGCTCCACCCAGTCGGGGAGCTCAGCGTCGTCGCCAAACTCTGTACGCCAAGCGTCGCTCAGACGGGTGAAGCAGCGGGACTCTGTGTGACCAGGCGTCCCGCAAGGCCGACCAGACCGGACACCCATGCGAATAACGTACGGGTAGCGAGCAGGACTCAGCGACCCTCTACTCTGAGCGTACCACTCACGAAGCTGCTGGGGTGAACGAATCTCGCGCGGACGACGCTGCTGCTGCACCGGGCCACTACAAGAAGCTCCCGAACTTCCCACTCCAGGACGACTCCCACTACGGCCACCCCGACAACCCCAACTAGCGTACCACTCACGAAGCTGTTGGGGCGTGAGGGACTCACGCGGACGGCGCTGGAGCTGCATCTGGCCAGGCCAGGAGCAGCAGTAGCAGTAGAAAGAGCAGTAGCAGCAGGAGCAGCAGTAACAGCAGTACGGGCAGGGCAGTGCTCACCAGTGGCGAGAAGGGCAGGCGTACGACGGCGGCAACGGCGAGGCCGCTACCACTGCAGGGCGAGGGCTCCGCGGCAGCTGCAGGGGCGGCTGCTCCAGGGGCGGTTGCTCCAGGGGCCAGGGGCGGCTGCTGCAGGGGCGGCTGCTCCAGGGGCCAGGGGCGGCTGCTGTAGGGGCGGCTGCTCTAGGGGCCAGGGGCGGCTGCTGTAGGGGCGGCTGCTCCAGGGGCCAGGGGCGGTTGCAGAGGTCCAGGGGCGGCTGCTGCAGAGGCGGCTGCTGCAGGGGCGGCTGCTCCAGGGGCCAGGGGCTCCTGCTGCAGGGGCGGCTGCTCCAGTGGCCAGGGGCGGCTGCTCCAGTGGCCAGGGGCGGCTGCTCCAGGGGCCAGGGGCGGCTGCTGCAGGGGCGGCTGCTCCAGGGGCCAGGGGCGGCTGCTGCAGTGGCGGCTGCTGCAAGGGCGGCTGCTCCAGGGGCCAGGGGCGGCTGCTGCAGGGGGGGAGGGCAGGGGCGGCCGTCCGAAGGTCGGGCGCGGGTTAGGGCAGGGCGCCGCGGCGGGCAGGGGCGACGCCGCGCGGGTCCCGCAGGGGCGTCGCGACGAGCGGGGGCGACGCCCGGGTCCCGTTGGGGCGTCGCGACGCGCAGGAGCCGCGCCTCGCGGGTCTCGCAGGGGCGTCGCGACGAGGCAGGGGCGACGCGCGGGTCCCGCTGAGGCGTCGCGACAAGGCAGGGGCGACACCCGGGTGGCGACGTCGCGGGGCCGCGACTGGCGACGGGGTGGGGCCGCTACGGGCAACGGGGCGGGGCCGCGAAGGCGCCGCGAAGGGGCCGCTAAGGGGCCGCGAAGGGGCCGCGAAGGGGCCGCGAAGGGGCCGCGAAGGGGCCACGAAGGGGCCGCTAAGGGGCCGCGAAGGGGCCGCGAAGGGGCCGCTAAGGGGTCGCGAAGGGGCCGCGAAGGGGCCGCTAAGGGGCCGCGAAGGGGGCCGCTAAGGGGCCGCGAAGGGGCCGCTAAGGGGCCGCGAAGGGGCCGCGAAGGGGCCGCAAAGGGGGGCCGCGACGCGCCTCAGGAGCAGGGTAGGCCGCTAAGGGGCCGCAAAAGGGTAGGGCAGGTCAGAGCGCGAAGCGCGCTTCGGGCAGGTTAGGAAAAAAAAAAAAAAATGGTGGGCCCTTAGGAAGAAACGGTCCCACTAGGGAACCCGCTCTATACCATGTGAAGAAAGAGGAATGACTGAACTAGCAAGGAGATGGGTACAAGTAATGAAACCTAGCAGTGTTGTACCCCATATAGTCTACCCCACTACAGCCTACACAGACTATGTCATATATGTTTGACAGCACGCACACACACACACGCATACACACACACACATACACACACACATATACATACACACACATGCACATATATACATACACACACACGTATCATACATATACACACACATAATACAAGCATGCCCTTACATAAACACACGAACGCGCATGTACGCACCCACGTACGCGTACACACACTCACGCACACGCGCACACAGTCACACTCTCACATACACATACATGCACACACACATACACATATACGCAAACACACACGTACACGTATGCACAAAAACACACACATTTACACCCACATACACGAACGCACGCACGGACGCAAACACTCACGGGAAAGCATACAGTGAAAGCAGA
Organism: Closterium sp. Naga37s-1; assembly: GCA_947471745.1. NCBI lineage: Eukaryota > Viridiplantae > Streptophyta > Zygnematophyceae > Desmidiales > Closteriaceae > Closterium > Closterium sp. Naga37s-1. The sequence goes on along the minus strand of CANJKZ010000096.1, from coordinate 5,386,706 downwards.
AACATGCGATCTCAAAATTTAAGATGTCTGGAGGAATTTGTCAGAATACGAAGCAGGAATGATGAGATTAGGCAGGGCCAGTCACAACCGTGGCAAGGAGACGAGTGACAGTCGGACTGGCAGTACGGACAAGGTCAGACTCAGGGTCAGGAATGTGAGGAAGAGAAGATGCAGGAGGCGACGGTAGGACAACACGCTGTGGAACAGAGGAAGGACGAAGTGACATATGGTGAGTGCCTGGCACAGCTGGAGCACGAGGACGGGCAACACGACAAGCACGAACAGATGTGGAAGCACGAGCCTCAGGCTCATGACGCTCAGTCAGGGACTCAATCACATATGTGTGAGGAGCAGGAGCAGGCAGCAGGGAGCCAGGCAGTAGCTGTGGCTGAGACTGGTCAGTCGGTGGGAACAGTAACGGAGGAGTAGTACCAGCAACCGGGAACTCAGTAGCAGCAGGCGGGAGACTGAGAAGGTGACGAAGCGCAGACGGATGCGGCTGAGTAGTCACACCCCCAGAACCTCGAGCCCTAGTAGGAACAACACCCCCAGAATCAGTACCTCCAGCTCCACCACCGGGACTGCCTCAACGGACAGCCCACACGCGAAGCTGTTGCGGCGAGAGCGACTCCTGCCGACTATCACCACCAACTCCAGTACCACCAGTAGCACCTCCACCGTCAGTACCGCCAGTGCCTCCAACTCTAGGAACAACAGCACTAGCACCTACAGGGCCAGTACCTCCAATACCTCAAGCTCCAGCACGTCCAGCTCCGCCACCGGAGCTGCCCCACCGGACAGCCCACTCGCGAAGCCGCTCCGGCAAGAGAGGCTCCTGTCGACGTGAGACAGTACCACCCGCAACAGCACCTACAGAACCAGTACCTCTAGTACCTCCAGTAGCACCAGTGCCTCCAACACCAGTACCTCCAGCACGGCCAACTCGAGGAACTCCAGCACTAGCACCTGCAGGTCCAGTACCTCCAGGACCTCCAGCTCCAGTACGTCTAGCGCCGCCACCAGGGCTGCCCCAACGGACAGCCCACTCGCGAAGCCGCTCCGGCGAGAGAGTCTCCTGCCAACGTGCACCAGCACCACCAGCACCAGCACCACCAGCACCTCCACCCGCAGTACCTCCAGCAGCAGCACCTCCAGCACCCCTTGCACCCATAGGACTCTCAACACCCCCAGAGCCAGCACCCCCAGAGTCCACACCCCCAGTGTCACCACCTCCAGCAGCACCAGAGTCCACATCGACGGGCCGCAGAGGTGGTGAAGACGGTCGAGGCGGAAAACGAGGAGGGACCGCCAAGCGCGCGGAGCGGCGAGGGGCCACGGTGTCGGCAGCAGTCGGGTCACCCCCCTCAGCTGGGCCAGAGGTGTCAGAGGAGACCTCCAAAAGCTCAACCAAGGGGGGTGGGTCTACCTGAGACACACCTGAGCGAGCAGGACCGGGAGGAGGGAGGGGGGCTATCGGGGGGGGGGGGGGGGGGGGGGCGACAACAAGGGAGAGAGGCGGGAGGGGTACAGGGGAACTGCGGTGGGGGTGAAGACGGTAGAAGCAGACTGACTCGTCAAAAGTGACGTCGCGGGAGGACAGCACACGACGAGAGCCCGGGTGGTAAGACTGCCAGGGCGGTGCGTCGGTGGGAAAGCCAAGGAACACGCACCGAAGAGTGCGCGGAGAGAGCTTGCTCGCAGGCAGATCGTGGACAAGAGAGAGGGAACCCCAGACCCGAAACTCCGACACATCGCCAACCTCCCCCGTCCAACGCAGTGTAGGCGAGGTCTCTGGCACGGAGACACAGGGCCAGAGGTTGAGCTGATGCGTGGCGTATCGGACCGCAAACAGCTACAGAATATGAGGAGCAGCCGCATGGATCATGGAGGTGCGAGCAACCTCCATGACCAAGCCGATGCGGCGCTCTGCAATCCCATTCTGCTGTGGAGAGGCCGGAAGCGTGAATGACTGGCGGATGCTCTCAGCACCACAGAAGTCCTCGAGAAGGTGGGAGGAAAACTCACCACCTCGGTCAGAGTGCAGCCGCAGGACCGGAAGGTCCTGTCGGAACCGAGCGCTAAGCTCTAGACGGACAGCGCGGATCCAGCGGATCAAGACACTGCAACCTGCGCCTTGCTCTGCAAGGGGAAGATCGTGGTGTAGCGCGTGTAGTCGTCAACAACGAGCAGAAAGTAGCGCTCGCCACCCTGTCCAGTGACGCGGGCGAGGCCCCACACTTCCATGTGGAGGGTCTGCAGAGGAGCAGTGGTAGGAGGAAACGAGGAGGAGTGAGGAGCGGTGCGCTGCCGCCCCCCGACGTAGGGAAGGCAGGGCAGTGGAAGCGACCTCCGAAGTGGGGGCAGGGACCTGGGGAGACCAGACACAAGGAGACGCGAGTGCATGCCACGCATGCGTGGCAAGGAGGGGTGGCCAAGACGGTGGTGCCAGAGGAGAGTCTGGTGCGTGAGGAGACGACACGCATAAGACGTAGCTACCTCAACCGACGCAGCTACCTGACCTGACTCAGCCACCAGTGCAGACTCTGTAGTCAGTGTGTACAGACCAGACCCGGGCCTCCGAGTGAACGTGGTGAGGTGCTCGCCAGTGCGTGAGTCCGTACAGATCGCCACAAGCTCTCCTCCAGGCTGGGTGACAGTGACCCACTGGTCCTGGAAGTCAGAGGTAGCCACCAAGTTCTTAGCGAACGAGGGGAGGTGGAGACCTAAGAGGAGGTCGGAAGGGGTCGCCGGACACGAGAAAACAGTAGCGCCACACGCGACTAACGGACCACCGGAGGGGTCGGCCAGTGTGACAGGGACAGGGGCTGTGAGCGGTGTGACTGTGGTGCTGTCGCGGAAGAAGCAGCAAGAAGCAGCAAGAGGCACCTGAGACTAGGGTAAAAGTGTGCAAGGCCTCCTCAGGCTCTGCCCTTGCGGTAGCTGAGTTAAAAGCACCAAGACTAGCAGCCTCTGCACCACCATGTGCCTCTACACCCCCAGTACGAGTACCCCGAAACCCTCCGCCATCGGGGCTGCCCCACCGGACAGCCGACTCACGAAGCTGCTGTGGGGAGAGAGTCTCCGGCGGACGCTGCTGCTGCTGCTGTCCACCCCCAGAACCTCTGCGTCTACCAGTGGCACTACCAGCAGGAGTAGACTCACAGGTACCTCCAGTAGTAGCACCCCTGGCTCCGCCACCGGGGCTGCCCTACCGAACAGCCCTCTTGCGAAGCTGCTGCGACGAGAGCGTCTCTTGCCGACGAGTATGAGGAGCCAGCACCAGCACCTCTAGCTCTAGCACGGCTAGCTCCGCCACCGGGGCTGCCCCCCAGATAGCCCACTCGCGAAGCTTCTGCGGCAAGAGAGACTCCTGCACACTCGGCTGCCGCTGACGTAGGACAGTGGTAGTGGCCATGGCAGTCAGCTGCAGCCAGTAGCAGCAGCGCAGGAGCAGCTAGGGAAGTGCGCGAGTAACTGGGTGCTCTGGTGCGGGTCGCTCGTGGGGCAGGGCTGGGGTGCGCTGACAGCGTTGGCAGGGCAGGGTGCGGGCAGTAGATGCGGGACAGGGCAGGTGCGCGCCGGTAGCGCGTGTAGGTAGGGCAGGCGCTCGAGGCAGTGTAGGGCAGTCGCGCGCGGGCAGCGCACGGCGAACGGCAGCATGCGGGCGGCAGATGCAGCAGCGGCACGGGCGTGCTAGCAGGGCAGGTGTAGGCAGCGCTTGCAGGGCAGGGCAGGGGCGTGCGGGCACTGGGCAGCGGGGCGCACGCAGGCAAGGGGCAGCGGGGGACACGCGGGCGCTGAGCAGCGGGGCGCGCTAGCGCGCTGGGCAGAAGGGCGCGCTGGCGCGCTGGGCAGCGGGGCGTGCTCGCGCGCTGGGCAGCGGGGCGCACTGGCGCGGTGGGCACCGGGACGCGCTGGCACGGTGGGCAGCGGGGCGCGCTGGCATGGTGGGCAGCGGGGCGCGCTGGGCAGCGAGGCGCGCTGGGCAGCAGGGCGAGCTGGCGCGCTGGGTAGCGGGGCACGCTCGCGCGCTGGGTAGGAGGGCGCGCTGGGCAGCAGGGCTCGCTGGCGCGCTGGGCAGCAGGGCGCGCTGACGCGCAGGGCAGCTGGGCGCGCGGGGCAGCAGGGCGTGCGGGGCAGCAGGGCGCGCGGGGCGCGCAGGGCAGCAGGGTGTGCAGGGCGCGCGGGGCAGCAGGGCGTGCAGGGGCACACGGGGCAATGCGCACGCTAGTGGGCCGGGTAAAACGGGCAGGATGGAACTAATGGTGGGCCGAAACGGTAGGACATAACCTGCTCTGATACCATGTCAAAATACGAAGCAGGAATGGTGAGATTAGGCAGCATGAGAAGTACAAGTAGGGAAACATTAAAAGGGTTGTTCTCTATGTAAGCTACCCCACTACAGCCTACAGAGATGGAAACACAGTTTGACAGAATTGCCTTGCGAAAGCAGGCTTGCTAGCAATGAAGAGCAAAGCAGGTCATACATAGATACAAGAGTATAACGCCATGTTGGTAGGCATTCGCTACAAATCAAGCTGTGGTTCCTTGTAAACTGAAGCCTTTCGTACTCTTGTCCCGATACTAGTTTGCGTTCAACTTGAACCCAGTCAACTATGATACATCCCGAGCCCGTCGAATCGAGCCAGATCGATTTGACTCGGATGTAGAAATTTGCGCAACGTGGGTTGCGCATATGCTGTTTGAAAGTCACATGTTTGAAGCTCGCAATCGAGCTCCAACTCTCTCTTATTTCAACTCCTCCCCTCTCCAACTTTACCATATCGGCCTAGTTTGCGGACTTCAAACTGTATGAATGACACCCGTTGTCGGAAACTTTAACGGATACTATAACATAATCTTGTCCAAGCGATGACATATAGTCAGGCAAATACAACCCTAAAGCAAACCGTAAATGCTCGAACAAATATATGAAAAAACATATTATGTTGTAATAACGCGTAAGATTTCTTGCCAACAGCAGTTTATTACGAGTCCAATTACCAGCTAGGTTTTACAGAGAATCTTCAAAATCACATCAACAGTGAGATCGCGGCTTGTTGATGTTGATTCAACGTCATCGATATATAGACGGGATACATTACAATGCCCAGCTTATAATTGTATCAAAAACATATTCACACATCATCATCAGTCAAAGCGTGCACACATCAATGAAGGTTCCCCGTTGTGGTCTGGTCGTACCAGGGTTGAAGATTTGAGAAGTTGAATAAATGATATAGTATTTCAAAGCCCAACCATGTACAAGTATCAAAACGAACAATGTGGCTCCGCCTATACATGTACATGCTATCCATTATTATATTACAATTTACATTTTACTAAGGTGATAACCTTTAAGCGAAGTGATAAACAGCCCTATACAATGTTTCCGTTCTATTTTCTTTAGTGTAGATACTTGCTTCTATAAGAGAATACAATGGAGGTTTGGATGAGAACCAAATGAAATACAGGCTTGGATGACACAAAGGGGTGGTTCGGCAAGAATACCCTGCTTGTGCCCAGAGTTTGTCGCCCCCAACCAGGCTTGGCCCAGGTGCAGAAGGAGGAAGCCTGACATGACAGTTTGGCCAAGCCGAAACAAGAGGCCTGGAAGTGTGGCGAGCCTAAAACCTTCAACAAAATTATCCTCCTTCCCTCCCCATACCACTTCATCCGTAGGAGAAATATGTTTTTTTGTTTTGTTTTATTTTGTTTTTGTTTTTGTTTTTGTTTTTGTTTTTGTTTTTGTTTCTGTTTTTGTCTTTTTCGGTTTTGTGGCTGCCTTCGTGTTTGTGCAGCCAAGCAAGCCCCAAGGCGGTGTAAATGTCCTCTTACTGTATTCTCAACACTGTACACGTACAGTTCGACACGCCGTGCAGGATATGCACAGTGGTTTTGAAACACCAAACTGTACACCACAATAATGGCAACATACGATTCTACTGACAGAAACCCAACAGCACAGTAGATTCTCGAATCCCCCGAACCAAGGCCCTTGAGCCATCCTTCCGTTACCTCCAGCTTCGCCTCATCCCTTCCCTCCATTCACCATCGCTCACTCGAGTCTAGTAGGTCCTCTCATGCTCCTTACTATTTGGCACCATCTTTTTCCCAAGTCACATCTCTAGTTTTCGCTCTACTGAAGCCGTGGTGAAGGCATGGATGTTGACGGCGACTCCGAGTGGGAATGGGACAAGATGTGGAGGAAGCAGCGAGAGGAGGAACGGCGGAAACAACGGGCAGCCGAACGGGCAAGCATGAATTGGAGAAGGCACAGCGCGGGTGGCGTAGCCGGAGATTTCTCGGACGAATGGAAAACGTTAGTGTCGGAGGATCAGGAGGGAGCAGGTCCGGAGGAGGATGCGTCGTGCCATCAGTTCCCGCTACTGAAGAGTAAAAGCGAGCGAATCGTTAGCACGAGCGGCGGTAACTTACCGGCCGTTTCCGGAAAAGGTCTCGCGAAGAGCATGAGCGAGAGGATGGACCCGCCGTCGCCGGGCGGCGAGAGCGAGGAGTTCCATTTCCACAACCTCAGGCGGGCGCAGCGCAGCTCGTCCATGAGTGCCGGCTTGTTCGCAACTGGTTCGCCCATGGCCGGCCCATCGGGCGGCGCGTCCTACTTCCCCGCGTCCTGGTCCACCGGCACCTTCAAAGGTCCCCCTGCCGCCACGCTCTCCGCCACGTCATCCATGGGGACCGTGCCGCCAAAATCGGGCTTGCATCCATCGTTTGCCCCGTGGCGAAGGCGGAGCGAGAGCGTGGGGTCCATGGACGTGGGGCCGACGACCCCCAGCTCTATCTTCCTGCCTCGCAGCACCAGCGATTGTTTCGACGTCGCGAACGCGTCGCAGCTGGGTAGATTGGGAATGTCCCCAGTCGCAGCAGCCGTCGCAGCAGTGGACGGCTACGGTTCGATCGATCAGCGGTACGGGTCGAATGTCGCCAACGTACCTCGCACCCGCGACGGCACCGGCAGGCGATTAGCATCGGCAGAGTTACCCCAGCGTCCTGTGAGCGCATCTGCGGAATTTTCAGGGCGCGCGTCGAGGTTGTCGCGGGGTTCGCCACCTCAAATCCAGCGGCCGGTCTCCCCGCCGCCTTTCACTCCCCCCATTCCCGTCGCGGAGCCCGTTTCTCCCGATTCAGCAGAACCCGATATTATCTTTAAGGCTCCGTACGCTAACGTGGCACCTGCCGTGGTTGGTGCTGTCGGCATGCAACGGCTGTCGCTGCAGGTGAACCGGCTAGAGGTCCACACGGACGGCGTCGGCAGCCGAGATGGCAGTCCACGTGGCAGCTGCTGCGGAAGCCCGGCTAGCAGCTGCGGCGCCAGTCCACGTGCCGGCTGGTCAGGCAGTCCGCGTGGCAGCTTCTTCGGCAGTCCACGTGGCGACAGCCACGGCGGCACGCAGCTGAACAGCGGGCAGAGCAGCAGAGAAACCAGCCCCAAAGACCTTCAGGAGATTAACTCCTTTGAGACAAACCACTTCCCGGCGGGGAGATTAAGCAGCCGCGCAGGAAGCCACGCGAGCAGCGCCGCGCACAGCATGTCGGGGAGTCTCGCGAGCAGCCCGAGGGGCGTCAGCTGTGGCTATAGTGCCCCCTGGGAGCTGCCTGGCGCCGGCGATATCATCCGCTCCCCCGTCGCGCCGCCCACGGCGCAGGCGCCGCGCAACAGCGGGCAGCCGACCATTCAGGAGCTTCTAGACGCGCTTAAAGCCATCAGCCCGGACGCCGCGCTCGAAAGCGCCGCCGCCGCTGTCGCCGCGGCGACTGCTGCGGCCGTCGCGTCGATGCCGCCCGGCGTGTCGATCCCCCTCCCTGCCCTTTCCCCGTCCGCGTTATTAGCCCCGATCGCGGTCCCAAGAGCGGGGGACGGCGAGGGGTTGGGGCGCAGGCTGAGCGGCGGCTTGGACGGCTCGAGCCGGCCGGGATCGCCGCTAGCGCCGGTGCCGGAGGTGCCGCACGAGGAGGAGCGCAGCTGGGATGGCCCGCCCGCCCCCCCCGCAATGGGCTGTAGCGACGACGGCGCGGACGACAGCGACAGCCCCTTGGGATCGCCGATTCTAGGGTTAGGCGGGCGCGCGTTTTCGGAGAACGGGAGGTGGACGGGCAGCGGGAGGGCGGAAGAGCTGCGGAAGAGCCGCAGCGTGAGCGGCGGGGAGCGCGTTGGGGCGGAGGTTGTGAGCTTCCACGCGGCATCTCCGCTGGTGGACGCGCGTGCCGCGGAGAAGGAGCTGGCAGTGCGCGCGCAGCACCAGCAGCAGCAGCAGCAGCGCGCGGGCGAACAGCGCGCGGGCGAGCAGCGCGCGGGCGAGCACTCTTCCGCGGTGTGCAGCGCGTTCAGCAGCCGTAGCACGTCCGCGGACGGCGGGTCGGAGGAGAACGACCCCCTGGGGGACCTTCCAGGCAGCTTCGGGAGCCGTCTGGGTGTCGGGACCGCAGCTAACGGGCACTCTGGCGCGCAGGGAGCGCGGGAGGCGGGTGCAGCGGCGGCCGCAGGAGCGAGCGGGGGGATGGGGGGATCTCCGCGGTTTTCCGCGCGTGCGGTTTTTCCGCCTTCGTTTTCGTTAAGCCACTATCTGCAAGACGACGACGACGGGGAACCGCTGGAGGAGGAGGGGGGGGGGGGGGAGGGGGAGGTGGAGGGGGAGGATGGGGCAATGGGTGTGGGGAAAGTGCGGGAAGCGGGGGAGAAGGGGGAAATGGGAGAGAGGGGGAAAGGAGCCGAGGATGGAGAGAGGGAGGAAAAGGAGGCAGACGAGACGCAGGAAGCGGAAAACGGAAGTTGGGGCGGAGGGGCGCGGAGGGACAGAGATAGGTCTGGTGCGGCGGGCGAGGGGGCAGGGGAGGTAGGCGGACGAGGGGGAAGAGGCGGGGGTGTAGGAGCGGAAATGCAGAGCAGCAGCGGGAGCCATAGGGCAGATATTGGGGCCTCAAGCCATGGCCGCGTTATGGTCAACAGCGACAGTATCGGCAGCAGTAGCAGCAGCTGCAGCAGCGGCAGTAACAGCAGCAACAGCATCCCCGTGCTGAGTCCGTCGAGTAGCATGGACGTGGGCGGCGACGGGCAGGCGGACACGCCCTGGGCGGATTACGGGGACGACCAGCGCAGGGCCGCGCATGCCACTGCTGCTGCTGCCGCCGCTGCTGTCGCTGCTGTTAGTGCTGCTGATGCCGCTGGCGCTGGCGAGCACGTGGGG
>CANJKZ010000096.1:3057500-3457500 GCA_947471745.1 Closterium sp. Naga37s-1 | reverse complement strand
CGCCTTAAGAGAGGTCATGTCTTTAATTGGTGTGGCGAAATCATTGAGACTGAACTGAAAAATGTTGTAGCCGAAATCCCTGAAGAAGGTGCGTGAGAGAGAAAAAAACTTTGAAGCACATAACTGGAAGGTAAAGGTTCTGCTGGAGGCAGGTCGCATGATGGGTTGGAGAGAAGAACACATTTTACTAAGGCCATTGTCCAACAGCATGGCTCGCCCTCGCATTCGCATAATCACTTTCCCCTAAGGACTAATTGTGTGTATGCATGCATGCATGCATGCATACATACACACAATCACGCACTCTAGGGATTGCGATGAGAACAATATTGGTCATGCGCCAGTCGCCAGCAGAAGTAGGGTGGCCCTCAATTGCAGAGCCATTCTCCTTGGTGTGCGGCACACGGGCACACGGAAAACTATTCGTTCCCTTTGCAATTCAGTCAGACTTTCTGGGTGTGTGTGTGTTGCAGGTTCTTGTGCGCGTGGCCCCAGATTCATCCTTACAGGTAAGTGAGTGCAGTGAGCTTGTAGATGTCCTCATGAATAGACCCCTTCAGACCCTGATGTGCCAACGAGCTGAGGGGGAGTGATGGGAGAGGCAGAGGGATGGGTGTAGATGGGGTTGACAGAGGCCGGCTAGTTACTGTCTGACCCCCTCCTTCCCTCCCACAAAGCTCTAGCATGCATGCAATGGTGCTCACATAGAAAGCACGTCCCCAGTATCGCCACAGAGCACGCCGGACCACGTGGGCATTGGAGCCTGTTTGCCAACCACTTGGCACGGCACATCTGCTGCCCAAGAGGTGAACGTCACGCCCAGTGAGGACTTGAGCGCCAGCAGTGCTGGCCAATGGGGAGGGTGGGGGAGAGAAGGGGAGCGGGGAGAGATAGTGGAAGTTGTGTGAGATATAAGAATTCAGGAAGAAATATGGGAGAAGAGAGAGATTGGAGGAATGGGAGAGACCAGGTAGTAAAACAAAGGAAGTCGTAGAAAGAAGGGAATTGCGAGTACGGATGACCAAAAACCAAAAACTAACATGTCTGACCCCTGGTCCAACCGAACCTGTTCGGTCAAGTTGGTTGAACCGCTTGAGAATGAGATTTGCGGTTCGAGCATGGAAACGGGCTGAGTCGAATCGAACCGACATAACCCTGCTTAATTTGATTCGACCAGCATCGTTTCGCCATGATGGTGCGTTACTACATGTCATCATTTCCACACTTGATTGGCACAACATTGGGTTGGGGGATTGAAGGGATTCAGGGAAACGTAAGAAGAAGCTACACAACTCCCAACAACTCTGGTTTTCAAAAAAAATCACCATTAGTGCAACCCGAGTCACCCGATTCACTGCGTCAACGGTCAAACCATAGAATGTTGTAAGCGATCGTTTTTTGGCATCAAGATTGATCCATTTGACGTGGCTCGACCCAAGAGGTCGAACCGAACCGAACTGCTTGGTTGAACAAAAAATAGCTTAAGAAAAGCAGAAGTTTGGTTCAAGACAAACATGTTTTTACCCAACCAAACCAACTACAATTTGAATTTTAACCTGCGACTAGCTGGTGTTGAACACTCAACAAAGATGCCAAAAAACACACAGAACTAGTGAATGGTGCATGGGTGAAAAGACAAGGCATTGCTCCCACACACCTGCAGCGCTGGTAGATGACACGGAAGTTACAGGACCGCCTGCAGAGAACAATACAGGGAGGTTCGAGGATGTGCAGAACGTAGGCAGATAAGTGAACCACGACAATGATCATATCATCATTAGCAGCAGCAGTAGCAGCAGAAGTAGCACAAGAAACAGAAGCACCACCAGAAGCAGCAGCAGCAGCAGCAGCAGCAGCAGCAGCAGAGCAGCATCAGGCACGCGAGAAGCCAAAGGATGCACGAGTATGGAAAGCAGCTTGAACCAAACACCGGGCGCAGCATGCAGGTCATTCAGATCACATGTGTCATTCCTGCCCGCACAGACCCCTGCCTGCTGCACCCACTTCGAGGGGGTAAAGTAGGGTTACCCGAGCAGAACATGGGCAGAAACGGCTGAGAATCTGAGTTCGCTGTCCCCGATGCGATTCTAGAAGCAGAAGCGGGTACGCAGTCGCCGCCAACATTCCAACACAAAGGTTCGATGCCATTGGTAGTGCCACAGATGGCGCACTCAGCAGCAGCTCGGGTTTGGACTGAGCCACTTTGGCACTTCATGGGATCAACGAGGCAGTTGAAGCTGCCGAAGCAATAGCGAGCTTGGGTGACGGCCATGTCTGTAATGTAGTTGTAGTCGAAGCCCAAGTATGTCAAGGTTGTGGGCAGGACTGGTATGGTGCCAGTGAGGTAGTTGAATTGAAGAAAGCTGCAAAGGGTGAAGAGTTCGACGGTGGACAAGATAGCAGGGGAGGGCAGAGGAGGGGGTACAAGGTTTGTGAATCGTGATGAGGGTGAGAGACTGGGTATGACGAGAGATAATAAGCTGAGTCGAGCATCAAGATACAAGACATGAAAGGTGTGGCACGATTTTACTTACAGGTTTTTTAGTGCGGGGAGATTCACGAGGAAAGAAGGGACACTGCCGTAAAAATAGTTGTACTGAAGTAATCTGTCAAGTAAATGGCAGGAGATTTGGTGGTTACATTGATGACAATCTGTCACACAATGCTGGGATTCCTGGCCCACAACAATGTCATGTCAAGCCAGGAAAACGATCAGTCATGTCAAGGCTGGAAGAAGTGAGCCGTCAGCCAGGAATTTCCAGCAATGTTGATAAATTCTGTTGATGCCACAGCCAAGTGCGTGAATTCTTACCCCTGGATCAACCATGATGTTGAAATTACCATTCTCAGCTCATACTCTCTTGACTACTCTCGCTCTCTTGACTACTCACGCTTTCTTGACTACTCACATGTCCTGTATACTTGTACACCCTTGGAGGTTGGAAAGGAAGGTATCCAGGCGGCCAGTTAAAATATTTCGAGACAAGGATCTGATTGAGGGAAGACCGGAAAACAGGCCGGAGCAGGCGTGGCTTGGAATGGCAGCACACAGCATGGCAGCACACAGCATGGCAGCACACAGCATGGCAGCACACAGCATGGCAGCACACAGCATGGCAGCACACAGCAAGGCAGCACACAGCATGGCAGCACACAGCAAGGCAGCACACACCATGGCAGCACATAACACATGGCACGCCTCTTCACCACCAGTACACAACGGCCGCCCTTGGTGGGAGTGAAGCCATGATCCACGCTGTGGTGTGGTGTCCTCCTTTCAGACCCAGTTGTGATACCTCATGCAGCAAATGTGCTTCAAGCAAGCGCACCCAAGCATCTGAGCTACAAGCAACACCCGGGGCAGGACCTAACAGGCACTAATGACTTTGGCATTGGCGTGCTTGTGTCGAGCATGCAGCCTCCATGGCTGATCATGGCGGACGTCCCCTCCCACTCACAACTCTGCACTCTTCTACAGCATATGCTGACGTCCCAATCCCCTCAAGCCACTGCTTGATGAACCCGCTTGGACCTTCTTAAATATGGTCCCTTCCATCCACCCACCTACAAGGCTGCCAAGTTGTTTCATCAGTAACAATAGCACTTGTCATAGCAATTCACCGGAGGCTAGACATGAGCACAGGTTGATCCAGCTCGACCCAGTCCGATTTATCTCAAGCCGGGTGAGGTCTGGACAGCCTGAGGTGAGGGAAAAATACGCTGACTCTGGTATAAAAATCGTTTTGGTACCAAGCCAACCCAAGAGTCGGGTCGGCATTTACCAGGGTCGGGTCAGGGTTGACCTGCTGGCAAGAACTGGGTTAGGTCGACCTGCTTGGGACAAGCCCGCCAGGCGAAAGGGAAGGACAGATCAGAGATAAAGTAGAGGAGGGGAACTGACAGAGTGGTGAGGGCGGCCAGCTTGGAGATGTCTGAATGCAGGCTGCCTTTGAGGTTCGAATTTCGCAGGTTTCTGCAAGCAACCGAGCCGGGGGTGTGATAGGACCAACCGGGAAATCGTGATGCGGAGGAGGAGGGCAATATGCACGGGTATAGACACCACTAGGAGCTCGGATGGGCTCGTGTTATATGTGAGGATGAAATGTAAAATCGATGGATGGGTAACACTGAGAGATTTCTAGCCATATGGGTTGATCATGGGCCATGGGCCTACAAATGAAATGCAAAGAGTGTGGGCCGTCCTACTGGTGGTGATATGCTCCACGTGTTATTCCAAGTCTGGTTCTAGAGCTGCGCTGATACGAGAGTAGTGTTTTTTTTTTGCACAAGTGCCTTGCAGGGAAATGCAGGGAAGACTCAATCACAATTGTGCTTGCTCCATGACTGTTTTAAACACTTGCAAATCTCAAATCTCTTGGAACACTCACACACACGTGCGTTCCTGGAGCACTCACAACCGTATGGGAGACCCGTTCATGGAGCAAAAAACATTAAAGAAGTCGGGGTCTCTGTCTGACTGGCGCCTTTCGATGTCCGTGGTGCATACAGAGGAGGTGGCCCAATTTCGGAACGGTACACCCAGGGATGACTTGAGGGAAAGCAATGCAAACACTGGGAGAATGGGCAGCGAAAGAGAAAAGAGAAAGGACGGTTTAGGCACAATCAGGACACAGTTGAAAGAGAGACTATGTATGTGGTCAGGGGAAGATGTATGCACGCAGCACAAGTGGATCCTTTAGGTTGTTTGATTGGTGCGTGCAGCAATAAGTGGTAGTGCAGGAAAAGAGCGCTTGAGGCAGATGGGTGCAGGAAAAAGGCATGGGGCCCACATGAATCAGCTTTCAAGAAGACGAAGGGGTAGGGAGCAACTCCTGTACAGGCACCACGGGGACAGTCAGACACGAACCAACAAACAAATAAACCAATTAGACGAAAAAGACTGAGAGAATCTTGAAATCGATTGATGATCAGACAGATAAGGTGGTTGCGTTGAAACAGGCAACAGACTTGTGGCACATAGTCGGATTATATTTCAATGGCGGTGGTTCACCACATGCCAGGCCACGCCACATCGTATCATTCCCTTTCGCTTGCCCATGAGCCTCCTCAGTACAACTTCATATCAATTGTAATCTTTTCTCACATGAGTCTCCTCTCCTGCACGCGCAACACACCCTGACAAGTTAAGGATACCGGCGGCAGCAAGGGGACGTTGACAATTCCCTTGCTGACTGGCAGAGAGCTGTCAGCGGAGCAAAGTCCATCAAAAAGGCATAGCGTTCCCTGCCCGTCCGTCGTGCCGCAGATGGCGCAGGCAGAGGCGGGGCGCTGCAGTGCGCCGTAGGTGTGGCAGTAGGAGGAGCTAAGGAAGCAGTTCTGGTCGGCCGCATAGACCGCAAGGGAGAGCTTGGGGAAGGAGCCCGAAAGGAAGTTAAAGCCAACGTCCAAAGAGACCAGCGAGGTGGACAGGATGGGCATGGTGCCCGTGAGGTAGTTGGAGAAGAGGGCCCTGGGGAAAGTGGGGGGGAAGAGGAGGTAGAGGGGGGGTGTTGGGGGTGTGGATGGGGGTTTGTGGAAGGGAGGAGGGGGGAAACGGGGGAAGAAACAGCACATGCAGAAGAGGCATGCGAGTGAGACGAGTGAGGTGTCAGAGATATGAGGGTATCCAGGCATGAGTGGAGGAAAGGCCAGCGAGAAGGCTCCTGCATGAATCTGTGTTTGGCTTACAGTGTGGTGAGTTGTGGCAGGGAGGCAATGAATGAGGGAATAGATCCAGAAAGCCAGTTGTAGTTAAAGAAGCTGGGGGGTAGAGGAGCGGGAATGCACCGGGAAGAAAGCGAATGAGAGGTCCACAAAGAATTTATTCAATACGCCCTTAGGGAGGAATTGTTACATAATGAGAACGGAATTTATCCTCAACTTGGCTAAAAAAATGCCATACACTACACTGTACATGCCAATGATCAGAACTGTACAGCTCTGAGAGAGGGGAAGGTATGTACAGCGCCTTCAGCGTGGTCATGTCCTTGATTCCTGTGGCAAACGATGCAAGACTGCCTTGAAAAAGGTTGTAGCCGAAATCCCTAATGCAGGTGGGGGGGAAAGACTTTGTGAAGAGACATGTCTGGAAGAGAATGGGGTAGAATGGTTTGGAGAGAGACACTAAAAAGGACATTGTCTAGGCCACCATCACATTAGCAGCTCAATTTTACCCTCTCATATTACCCTCTCTTCCTCTGATGCACAATTCACCCTCTTTTTCAGGTGCACAATTTGCCTGCTCTTTTGCAGATGCAGGCATGCATGCATTATCACGTTCTCTGAGGGACACGAAGGAGGACGGCCGGCCATCATGACATTTAATGAGAGCAACAGATTGGTCAGTCCGTGCCTCTTTCAATATCCCTTTTTCTGTGCCCAACTGACTGAACATGAGACGGCGGCCGCCAGCAGCTGAAGGCTGGTCTCCCGGTATGCCGTCAGCCTGCTATGCACTCCCTTTGCAATGCGGACAACGTGTTTGTGTTTCAGACTCTAATGTTTGTCCGTGATTCTTCTTACAGGTAAGTGAGCGCGGTGAGTTTAGATATGTCCGAATGAAGTGACCCCTTTAGACTCTGACGCGCCACCGAGCTGTAGGGGGGTGGGAGAGACAGAGTGTTGGGTGTGCAAGGAAGGTGATAGAGGCCGGCTGAAAGATCATCTGTCATTCCCTGTCACACCCACTGTCTCCCTTTGGCAACAGAATACAGCTGTGAAGAGACAAAATCCAAGTCAAGCCACTACCCGCACACACACGCACCCACGCGTGCTCGTGCGCGCGTGCACACATACGCACGCACACACAAACACACACACACACGCGCGCGCGCGCGCACGCACGCACGCACGCACACACACACGCACGCAAGCGCGCGCGCGCACGCACGCACGCACACACACGCACACACTTAGGGCGCGGTTATTGGTCAAAAAGAATTTATGGTCTAATGAGACATTAATGACAGCAAGCACACAGCCAAGAGCACAGCACTGCCCGGCTTACATTGCAATCACGTCCCCGACACTGGAGCAGGAGACTTGGTCCCAATCAGTACTCGCGATTGCCGTAGGAGGGACAACGCAGCACGGCCATCACACAGGCAAGTCGCGCCGCCATGGCTCCTACAAATCCTCTTGCCACCATTTTGCCGCCCCAGCGTACTAGCATCCGAGAACAGATAGCTTGCTTAGCACTAGTAGTACCGTAGCTTCATCTCCAAAATGTAATGTCCCGAAACTGTCCCAGAAGATTCTTTTCGATTACTTTCGGGACAGGTTGAAAAGTGTCTCGAAAGACACTTTCGAGACTACGTGAAATGTTCTGAAAGTGTCTCGCCTAACTGACCCGAAAGTGTCTTTCGAGACACATTCGAGACATATCCAACCAACACATTCAGGGCTGTCCCCAGGACAGATTCGAGACACACAAGAGACAAATTTTCAAGTTTAAAGCCCGTTTGCATTATAAACACTACATTATTACACTGTTCTAGAAAATAGGCTACAGCACATATGCAACCAACTTCAACTTCCTTCAATATTTGCACCACACTGTGCATTATTATTTGGTGGCTTCCAAATCCAGAGATAGTGTATCAATTATATTAAATCCTGAACACAAGACATCACATTGAAGTTTAAATCAGTGAATGCCTCAGTTGATGCCTAAACGCATGTGATGCAGAAACAACTAGTAGTCCAGAGAAGACGACGCAGATTGGAATGAAAGTTACAATTACTCTTCGTCTTAATCTGTACCTGCCAGTTGGCCAAATGTGGCAAATTACAATTAACCATCAAATGCGTGAAGGGAAATAAATGCTCGAAAAACGCACGGGCGAAGATCTTGACATGCCCTTTCTTCAATTTCTGTTGAGGGTATTCTTACGACCAAACAAAAACACAGCAAGTAAAAGCAGGATTATATACTTTTAAAGAACGACAACGTTAGATAAAATAGAATTGCCTGAATACATCAAGCGTAGCCAGAATGACACGGATATGCATGACAGATTTAAGGGTACGAAATACCAACCGTCATTTCAAATTGTATTTGTTGCCGTGATCCACTGCCATGGGAAGGAAGGAACGCAAGGGAAGAAGATGCACAAATTAGATGCATTAACATTGTAAAGGACGTTAAAGTTGATGGGAGATAAGAGAGTAACTACGAGATGCTAATCGATATGACGGTTCTGGTGACGATAGAAGAGGTAGAACAAGTGCGCTATCATTTGCAAACAAACAGAAATGCGCGCCATAGCGATTCTGAAATCCCGTAGAAACTTCAACGGGAGTCACTAGTAGAGCCAAGTTATTGGCAGACACAGAGACAGAACAACAAAACACGAGGAGAAAGAAATGAGTTGTGATCAGGGCTCACTTTATCAGAAATTTTTGGTCTGAATTTCTGGATTCTGAACACATTTTTACTGGTTCATCTGATGCCGTAGACATGCTGTTTAATTTCGTCTGATTTTTTAGAGAAGCTTTTTCTATTCATCTGATTTCTCAGGCAGCCTTATACAGTTCGTCTGAGATTGCAGATATCGAGTCATTTTCGACTGCAGGCAAAACTCTCGAAACAAGCAGACTACAAGGTTCGAACTGGAAACCTCAGTTTTCACTGCTCCATATTCTCCTGACTGGACCATTAGAGCTGTTCATCGCTATTACTTGGTTGTATTAATCATATTTGAGAGTACATTGCTTGCTAGCTTTATATATTCTCAGACAAGTATTTTGGATTCGTCTGAAAAGCTAGACAAGGTTACAGTTTTCGTCTGACAATCAGACAAGGAGCCAGGACCCAGTCTTGACATCAGACGGGTCATTTTACTAAAGTTAGCCCTGGTTGTGATAAGAGCAAAACGCTCTAATCCAGCAAAACGATTGAAATTTGAGGGAGGTTTGGATGGGTTTCGCTAGTTTCGCAGTGGTTAACGTGATGGGGTTTTCACATTGAACTGGTTGGCACAGGTTGTTGAGTATTTGGGTTGTGTGGTGACAGTGACGCGACTATTTTCCAGTGCACGTGGCGATTTTGATGCAGTTGGCAGGTGCCACGTTGGTTTGCATGACAGGTGGCGCAAAGGTACTGCTTATTTTGGATCAGGATGCGTTTTTTTTTGGAAAGTACATGCCAGGTCCTTAGTTTCAAAAATATCTCAAATTTACTCCCGAGTTTACCCTAAAAGTCCAGCTTTGTGGAATTTCGCTCACGCGAGGCCCAGATTATGTTCAAAACTGGTCCTGCTGGGCCAAAATTTCGACACGTGTCTATTTCGCACCAATATTTTATTAACAGGGTAAACAAATCATAATACCCCTAGGGTGACGGGGCACATTTCGGGAGGGATCAACCCTAAACACCGGGCGGGTTTCCGTGTTTAGGGTTGATCCCTCCCTAAAATTGTCCTGGTTTCGCTAGGGGTATTATGTTTTTTTGCCCCGTCGAGAAATTCTTGGTGCGAAATGGACACGTGTCGAGAGTTAAGCCCCGCAGGACCTGTTCTGAACATAATTTGGGCCTCGTGTGAGCAAAATTCCACAAACTTGGACTGTTTGAGTAAACTTAGGTGTAATTTTGAGAGAGTTCTGAAAATATGGAGCTAACATGTACTTTCCCGTTTTTTTTCAACGAACGAATCTCGCCAGCGAAGTTGGTAACGAGCTCCATGTCAGTTTGCGAAATAACTAAATGCTTCAAAACAAATGAGGTTATCTATTTATCGATATGTATGGCACAGTCCTCTGTGTGGAGCTCTCGAAACTTAAGGTCTGGGGATCGATTCCAGGATGGACATATTCTTTTGAGTATGTAACAGTCATGATATTTACAATTACTCAGCTGGTTGTTGAGCAGCAACAAAACCATGTTTAGTAATGACATCGAACCTGAGACTTCTGGTCACATTGCAGTTCAAACCTTCCAGGACACATATTCCCTTCTTGGCCGGGACAGTTTTTGACACAAGTCACTTTCAGGACATATTAACATGTAGCGTAAAGGCGACAATAGCTGAAAATGTCTCTGAAGTGTCTTTCAAGATAGTTTCGGGATGGATTTGTGTCGGTTCTGGGACAGAATGGTTTCGGGACAGATTGGGGACCATGCAATTTTGTAGATGTTTACAAGCTCAAAAAAGAGAATCTGGAGACACTGTCCACTGATCTGGTGGAGCTTTTGAAATACAATCTGTGGAGTACGATCCTCTCACCATTCTCCTCCTCCCCCCCCCCTCCCCCTCCCCCTCCACTCCCCCTCTCCCACTCCTCACTTTCCCCTTTCTCTCAATATCGCACGTACGAACCTTATCGATCTGGAAGGGTTCACACGCACGCGTCGTGTGGTTGCAAATGCTCAAGCCGGGTGAGGAACTGGATCGCTCCATCGAGGGGGGTTGGGTGTTGAGATTGCACTGACCCTGCAGAGGGTCGTCGTGTTCTGCAGGGACGCGAAAGTCTCCCGAAGCGGAAACTTGCAGAGGACAGGGTGGAGCTCTGCACTGCAGTAGAAGGACTTCGCAGAAGCGGAAATCTGCAGAGCATCGTGGTGCTGCAGAGGAGGGCGAATCTGCAGAGCAGATTTCAGAGCTGCAGAAGAAGGCGCATCTGCAGAGATTTCGGAGCTGCAGAAGAAGGCGCGTCTGCAGAAACGAAATTCTGCAGAAGACCACAATCTCGACCGGCGAACCCTTCCGACGCGAAAACGCGATCGTTTCGGAACTTTTGCGTGGGAATTTCGGAACATTGCGGACATTGAGAAATTGACCCCGGGGAACAGTGCGCGGAACTAGGGTGTTCAATCTGGGGCGAAATTGAACCACCTGCACAGAATGAACCTGGCGCACGTTTTCGTAACTACGAAAACGTGCGTTACAGAAGTTGTTTAAAACAACCTGAACAGCTAAAACAACTACTTTTAGGTAGGTCGAAATTACCTACTAAGCACATGTTGTAATTTTCACCTGCCGACGCTGAGTTGGCAAAGCGCAGCTAAAAGTAGTTATGTAAACGTTCTTGGGCGAACGTTCTCTGCATGGTTCATTGGTTGGGTAGCTTCTATTTCACCCCTTGTTGTATTCTATCTTTCAACTATTCTAGTGAATTTTCTGTGTGTGCCAAATCTATGCCTTCAAGGACTTAGACAAATTTCTGTCTCCTTAGTGAACCACCAATATCGTGTCTACGCAGAAAGCATTCCGTAGAGCTCGTTCATCCGTTAGAGCAGAAATCTCTGCATGGTGCGGTGAGCGTGGACCGAACACGCATAGAATACATTCTTCGACGTTAGGTCTCATTGAACTTAGCTAGTCGACATTAAGGATACTGAGGATATCCTTGCTGGAATCGACAGCCTAAGTGAGCGGGAGGCTGCGGTGCTTGCTCGTCATGAAGGTGGAAACCTTACCGAGCAGGAGCTCAACTTCATGCTGTTGGGAGTACGAGCTCAATGGGAGTTGGAACATCCACCGACCCGTGCAGAGGGAGACGAGGAATCGCAGACTTCTGGAGACGACGAGAACGCTGAAGAACCGGCGGAAGGCGGAATGCAGGAGCCACGAGGTGTTCTAGGACAAGGAGAACCGATGAGCCCTGGAGAAGGCTCGCAGCAGAAGGCGGATGCAAGTCCGAAGAAGGCGGCTGGCAAAGGACGCTTGAGCGGTCGAGGATCTGCAGTGAAGACTGGTGGAAGCTCGGCGGTTTCTCACCCATCGGCATCGAAAGACGGCGGAATAGCTCCTGATTACGGATACTTCAAATTTTCTCCCGACAAGATCACGGTGCCGAAGCTTCTGGAAGGACGTCATGACTTACCCGTGTGGAGGGAGTCCATCGAGCCTCAACTTGAAATCGCGCAGCTGAAGCAGTTCATCGACAGCTCGATCAAGGTTCCACGGCTGAGCGACATTTCGCAGTATACACAATTTCGCTCTGCGCAACTTCTGACCTTTATGGTGATATCGCGCTGCTGCTCTCCATCTGTGAAGATCGCCTTGAAGTCATGTCGTTTTCGGGTGGACGCAGGCTACCAGGCGTGGCGCTTCATCATGGAGACCTACAAAGCAACGGACTATCTCTATATCGGCCAGCTGGAGAGGAGCTTGGCGACGCTAGAGATGGCGGAGCATGAGACGGCGACGACCTACTGCAATCGTGCGCAGATGATTCTCGCTAATCTGCGAATGGCTGGCGTGAACTATTCGATGGTCTCGTATGTGACTCATGTCCTCACAGGACTTCCCGCGGAGTACAAGTACCTTCGACGAACAATCTCCGGAAAACTGCAAGACCCTCGACGAAAACACTTTGACAAGCAGAATTATCGCGGAGGAGTGCACGCTCGAGCTAGAAAAGCGGAAGGAATCACCTCTGCCACAGGTCAACTGGGCGTCGACGGGGGGGCAGCAGCAGCAGCAGCAGCAGCAGAAGCGTTGGTCTTCTTCGGCAACTGGCAGTTCTACGGAGCAGAAGTCGTCGAACAAGGAGCAGCAGAAGAAAGATGGTCGACAACCGAACAACAAACGGAGCTCGAAGAAACCTTGCTGGGTCTGCGGAGAAGTCGGTCACTTTGCGTTCCAGTGCGAACAACGTGCCGACAAGAAGAACAATGCTTCCGCACAGAAGGAGAGTTCTTCGAAGACTGGAGCGCAGAGCGACAACTCCAATTCGACCAACAAAAAGGGACCTTCTTGTTCAATGGTGGGACCAGTTGTGGACCAGCTGCAGTCGACCGATCTGCTCATTTCGCTGAATGCGGAAGATGGTGAGGATTTTCAGGCGATTGCTGCAGCCGTCGAGGCCGATCCTGCAGTTGTTCTTCTCGACAGTGGCTGCTCACATCATTTGATGGGCGACGATGCAGCCTTTGTCGAAATGCATGAAGGTGGCGACATAAAACATGTTCGCGGATTCAACGGGGCATTCCAAGACGTGTGTGGTCGCGGAACAATCGCTCTACGCGGAGAAGCTGGGAAGCAGATTCTGATTCCTGATGTGCTCTACGTGCCTGGAATCCATGCGAATCTGTTGTCTGCTGGGCAGCTGAAGGATTGTGGAGTAAAGCTAAAGGATGAAGGTGAAGAGACCCTCCTTCTCTCTACTGATGGGACAGTCCTTGGACGCGCTCGTTATCGAGGACGAGTGCTCAGCACAGATCTCCAGGTGTGGCCGCTGCAGAAATCGGCAGAGGAGGCGATTGCTCTGCGGACCTTGGCGACGGATACATGGGCGAAGATGGTCGTGTGGCATCCTCGACTTGCTTATGCGGGTGTCGAAACAATCAAGCAGACAGCGACGCATGGTGCAGCGACTGGCTTGGATATTGACAAGTCAGCCAACCCTGATCTACCGTGTGTTTCTTGTGTGGGGGGAAAGCTTATTCGGCATAGTTTCCCTCAAGAGGGGAGTGAAGAGCAGAAGGTGCTGGGAGTAGTGCACATCGATCTCTGCGGGCCCTTCCGAGTTTCTGCGAAAGATGGCAGCCGCTACTTTCTTCTGCTCAAGGATCGAAAATCTCGCTACGTCTGGATCTACCCGATTACGCAGAAAAGCGATGCTCTGCGCGTTTTCCAGAAGTGGCTTCCGCGTGCAGAGAGGCAATGTGAGGCTTCGCTGAAGGCTCTCCGCTCCGATCGAGGTGGCGAATTTTTGGGAAGTAAATTCACCGAGTTCCTCGAAGAGAAGGGGATTGAGCACGACCTCACCTGCCCCTATATGCCGCATCAGAACGGGATGGCGGAACGTGAAATGCGGACTGTCGTCGAAGCAGTTAGGACAATGCTTCTTCACATGGGAGCTCCCCACCATTGGTGGCACCTTGGAGCTCTGCAAGCTGTTTGGGTGAGGAATCGTTTGGAACATTCCTCTCTGCCATCTGGGGTAACTCCTTATGAAGTGCTCTTCGGAAAGAAGCCTGACCTTGGGATGGCTCGAGTTTGGGGGTGTATGCTGCAGTACCTCATTCCAGAGAGTCAGCGGGGGGGGAAGTTGGAGCCGAAAGCTCGTTGGGGTCTCCACCTGGGTGTCTCGCAGCAGAGTAAGGGGTGGTTGGTTCTTGACTTGTCGAGCAACCGTTTGATCACAATGGTCGAGGCCATCTTCTACGAGACAATGTCTCTTGCAGAGTGGAAGGCGACGACGCAGAGCTCCACTGTCGACCGTGCTGCGCTCGACAACGTGACATCGTTCCCGACGGATCCTGCGGATGATGACGACGATGATGACGAAATGACTAAGGCACTAGCCCCTCTGCTCATGCCTACGTCGATTCCTCGAACGCAGCTGCCTACTGACATCCCTCCAGTGCAACTCTCGTCGTTGCCAGAGACTCCTCCTGCAGACGACACTTCTCCTGCAGATGACGCTCCTTCCGAGGAGCAGGTTCCTTCTGCAGAATACATTCACTCTGACTCTTCTTCGACAGGGGAGCAGCTGTCAACTACCTCTTCTTCGACATTCTTTCCTTCGACTGAAAAATTGGTGCCATTGTCGACACTCCTTGGCGAAGAGGGGAGCAAATTGCCGATGAATGTCGTCGCCAATGAGCGTCGAGAAGTCGAACAGCCTGCGGACGAAAAATCCGCGAAAGAGCGATCCGCAGAAGAGCAATCGGCAGAAGATCGATCTGCAGACGAGCTGCCTGCAGAAGAAAATGTCGAAGAAGAGATGCCTGATTTAGAAGAAATTGCCGCAGAGGAGCAACCTGCAGAAGAAGGACCTGCAGACGAAACAGTTCGGGTTTCTCGTTATGGTCGAAAGATTGAGAAGCCGCTCCGCTTCCGCGAAGGTCTAACGATGTTTACGACGACTTCGCTCGACGGCATGCATGAGGATGTAGTACAGAAAGAGCTCGACTCTGCTGACGAGTGCGTCGTCGACACGGATCATCGTTGGGACATTTCGACCATGACAGTTGCAGAAGCTCTGCGAAGCTGGAAGGGTGAAGCGGTCAAAGCTGCAATGGATGCAGAGATGCAGACTCTCTACGATCAAGAGATTCGGGAGCTGGTTCCTCGTCCGCCTGGGGTTAATGTCATGAAGAATCGATGGGTTCTGACGACAAAGTACAACCCAGACGATACGGTCGACCGAGAGAAGGGTCGACTTGTCGTCAAAGGATACACGCAGACCCCTGACGAATTCGACGCTATATCTGCCCCCGTCGGAAGCTACGGAACTGCTCGGATGCATCTGTCGAACGCAGCTGACGGAAATTTGGAGTTGATGCAACTCGACATGACAAATGCATTTCTGAATGCGAAACTTGATCGTCCTCTCTTCATGGAGCAGCCCGAGTTCTACAACGACG
This sequence comes from Closterium sp. Naga37s-1, assembly GCA_947471745.1. NCBI lineage: Eukaryota > Viridiplantae > Streptophyta > Zygnematophyceae > Desmidiales > Closteriaceae > Closterium > Closterium sp. Naga37s-1. Next base: position 3,442,184 of record CANJKZ010000096.1, on the reverse strand, counting down.
GGACGGGTCGAGTCTGCATGCTGAAGAAAAGCCTGTATGGACTGAAGCAGAGTCCGATGTTGTGGTACGAGGCTCTCGACGAAGTGCTGGAAGATGCAGGATGGTCGAAGAGTCAGGTCGACGAAGCTTTCTACTTCCACGAGGACGAGAACCACGACATGTGCTAGGTGCTCGTCTACGTCGACGATCTGCTCGCCGCGAGCCGCAGCAAGGAACATCTGGCAGAACTGAAGGCGCTGCTCGAAAACGCCTTCAAATTGCGGGAGATCAGCCCTGTCAACAAGTACCTGGGACTTGAGCTGATCAGAGACAGGGAAGCGGGGAAAATCTGGCTGCATCAGAGAGGCTACGTCGACAGAGTGCAGAGGCGTTTTCTGCCAGAAGGACCTCCTCAGCGAGTTCCGAAGACACCAATTTCGGTGGACGCCTTCAAGGTGCTGACATTTGATGATGAGAAGTTGCAGGCGCGCACAGAAGAAGAGTATCGGCAGAGGGTCGGCTCTCTGCAGTTTGCTGCCTGCACTACTCGCCCCGACATCTCCTTCGCCTGCAGCAAACTTGCGTCTGGTCAAACGGTTCGAAGCGACCAGCATTGGAGGGAGCTCGACCGCTGCATTGCGTACCTTGTTGGGACGCGCGATGTTGCTCTCGAGTTCGGCGGCGGAAATGGAGAGATGCGTCTCGTCGGCTTCGCAGATGCAGACGATGCAGGAGACAAGCAGAATCGCAGCAGCACGGGTGGCTACATTTTCACTCTCGGTGGAGCTGCTATTTCATGGGCAAGTCAGAGAATCAGGTGCATCACTCACTCTTATACAGAGTCGGAGTACATCGCTGCAGTGGAGGCTGGAAAGGAGGCTCGAAAGCTTCGTTTTCGGATGGCAGAATTTCGCATACTCGACGAGACGTCACCAACGATTATCCACGTCGACAATCAATCTGCGATTTCTGTGTCTGTAGGAATGGGGCTCAAGGGAAAGCTGAAGCACATGGAGCGGCGCTACATGTGGCTGCAGAGCATGGTGAAACGTCGCAAGATGAAGCTGCATTACATTCCGACGACCGAGCAGCCGGCAGATTACTTGACGAAAGCACTAGATTTCCCTGCGTTCAACAACTGCTTTAAGAAAGTTGGTCAAGTAAGGCTTTCGGCGAAGGGGAGCAGTGCAGAGGGTCCTCTAGACGTGGAATAGGAGCCATGACCTTTTCATGGCTGGTGCGGTGATGGTGTGTGCGAATTGCAGATTTCTGCAATTCTTGAATGTTTCTTTTCTGCATGTTTTCTTTCTTTATTTATTTCTGTTCTGCTCTTGTGTGTGGTGTAGATGGGTCAATTTCCTCTGCGACGACCAGCATGATCAGTGCAGGGGAGTGTTGAGATTGCACTGACCCTGCAGAGGGTCGTCGTGTTCTGCAGGGACGCGAAAGTCTCCCGAAGCGGAAATTTGCAGAGGACAGGGTGGAGCTCTGCACTGCAGCAGAAGGACTTCGCAGAAGCGGAAATCTGCAGAGGATCGTGGTGCTGCAGAGGAGGGCGAATCTGCAGAGCAGATTTCGGAGCTGCAGAAGAAGGCGCATCTGCAGAGATTTCGGAGCTGCAGAAGAAGGCGCGTCTGCAGAAATGAAATTCTGCAGAAGACCACAATCTCGACCGGCGAACCCTTCCGACGCGAAAACGCGATCGTTTCGGAACTTTTGCGTGGGAATTTCGGAACATTGCGGACATTGAGAAATTGACCCCGGGGAACAGTGCGCGGAACTAGGGTGTTCAATCTGGGGCGAAATTGAACCACCTGCACAGAATGAACCTGGCGCACATTTTCGTAACTACGAAAACGTGCGTTACAGAAGTTGTTTAAAACAACCTGAACAGCTAAAACAACTACTTTTAGGTAGGTCAAAATTACCTACTAAGCACATGTTGTAATTTTCACCTGCCGACGCTGAGTTGGCAAAGCGCAGCTAAAAGTAGTTATGTAAACATTCTTGGGCGACGTTCTCTGCATGGTTCATTGGTTGGGTAGCTTCTATTTCACCCCTTGTTGTATTCTATCTTTCAACTATTCTAGTGAATTTTCTGTGTGTGCCAAATCTATGCCTTCAAGGACTTAGACAAATTTCTGTCTCCTTAGTGAACCACCAATATCGTGTCTACGCAGAAAGCATTCCGTAGAGCTCGTTCATCCGTTAGAGCAGAAATCTCTGCATTGGGGACTGTCGAACGGTCACAGAACAAACGACATTCTACCAGACCAATCGAACAGCGGCATGTTTGCTCTGCCCTGTATAGTCGTCGCGGCATTCGTCTAATGTGGTTGCTCGCGAAATGAGAAATGTACTACCCATAGCACGAATATTGTCTCCGTAGCCAAGTAGACCTTACAGGCCGCGAAACCTTACCTTCGTTCTGGATAGGGTTTACGCACGCGTCGGGTTTGGTTCTCGTGAATGACAACGGCGCCAAAAATATGCTCTACGAAAAAATGTGAAACGCCAGATCCCATGCCCAAATCTGGATCGGTCACCCTGTAAGCTTCGTTTTAATTACTAAACATATTGTTCCAAATCGAACAGCATGTTCTATCGGTCGCACCCCATGGCCCCGAAGCTGTTGGGTGCAAATTCACATTGCACGACATCCTGCCGTCTGTTTGTACGAGTATGCGTGTGCGAATGCATTTGGGTGTGAATGGAATTTTCGTGTGTTTGTTTGCTTTCGCAATTTTCGCTTGAAGCATTTGCAGGTACTCGCGCATTGTGCGCTTCGGCACAACATTGTACGCGTTATGAACAGTACAAGCAGAAAGGACGAGCTCGCAAAGGAACCCAAGATGGAAGCTTTGCGGTTCGGTTGAATTGATTGTGCAGATTCAGTTCTATCCAACTCGAAATTGTACTGTTTTGTTTGATTGACTATAGTGTAGAAGGGCAGGCACTATAGGGGTACAATTTAGGTGAAGGTTGGATGTTGTTTGTCTGTATCTGCATGCTACAGGGCCAGGGGAAACCAGCGGAACCAGTTTTTGGCTGGTTGGGCAAAGACGAAACAGGTTCTGTTTTTAGGACCTGAACCTGGTTGTTGTTTTCCCAGGTTGGAAAAACAGAACCAGAGGTTGTTTACCAACCTACCACCTGCTGTTTTGTCTAGCCAGGTTGGTTCTGTTGCTTGGAATTATTTGGGATCATCCCTGGTTGTTCCCAGGTTCATTCCCAAGGTCCTTGCTAGCTAGAACTATTTATTCCTTCTCTGTTTGTACCTGGATATAGTCAATTTTGATTCAAGCGAATTCCTCCCTTCCTGGAATTTCGTTTCTACGCGGTGCGACGGCGGAATGCTACTCGAGTCAACGCTAGTACGCTAGCACTCCAACACTAGGCAAACGCTGTCCGAGCCATAACTTCGTAATGGCAGAACTTTCCGCGAGGCAACTTGGTTCATTTTAAAGCTATTGGAGTGAGCTTCGATATAGCAAATTCTCAGCTTAATCTGATCGACGGTCTGCACGATACGCTGTGCGACGTTCAAGGTACTCTTGCTGTTTTGACTAAGTCCCACTTGATCCCTCTCTCTACAAACTCGGACCCGAGGATAGGGGCTGGTCTTGTACCAGGCACCCAAGGACCCTTGGAGTTGACCCCGAGGAGAGGTTTTAAGTTTGATAAAGTCTTAATAGCTTGAGTTTATTAGGCCCTTACACCAACAAGCTGGTATCAGAGCTGCGTTATAGTGATCCTCGTTATAGGTAGCTATGGCGGGCAACACCTCGACGGGAGCTGGTGAATCTTCAGCCCAAGATCGTAGCGGCAGCCATGATTCTGGTGTTTCAGCGCCAAGGGGAGCGCGAACAAACCAGGGCTCGCTGGTCAAGGAGGTGCTGAAGAACTTCACGGTCGAGAAGTTCAATGGTGAGGGCTATGCTGATTGGGCCTGGAAAATGCAATTGTATTTCCGTCAGATCGGTTTGCTGAAACTAATGATTGGGGAGGAGCCTAGACCGAGTGACCCCACGCTGCAGGAAGATTGGGACGAGCGATCCTCGGCTGGTTATTACTTGATGTCGCAGAGTTTGGAGCTGAACCAGCGTCACCACGTCATGCACCTGCTGCCGGAGGTTGAGTGCGGTCCGAAGGCGTGGACCGTGTTGAAGGAGCTGCACGCCCCGACCTCCGTTGTTGCAACGTTGATGCTGGAGAGGGAGCTGTCTGCGTTGTGCCTGAGCGAGGGAGAGCCGGTGCAACCTGTCCTGGACAAGTTGCGCGACCTCTACGCGAAGTTGGCGACCGCGGGAATCACCTACCCGGAGCAGACCAAGTGCTTGAAGATGCTCTCGCTGCTGCCGGAATCGTGGCTTCAATTCACGAGCGGATTGAGCCTGCCGCAGAACCAGAGCTCGTGGACACTCGAGTGGGTGCGGACAAAGATTCTGGAGGAGGACTTCCGTCGCCGCCAACTAAGGGGTGGAGACGACGGCAGCAGCGGCTACGGGATGCAAGGGAGCCGACGTGGCAGGGGACGTAGCTTCGGTGGTGCTGGACGCGGTGCAAAGAAGGACGACGACTCCAACGACCAACAAGGAGGTACCGGTTGGGGTCGTGGTGTGAAATCTGGACGTGGGGGCAAGTCGGGTGCTGGTGGCAAAATGAAAGGGAGTTGCTGGTATTGTGAGAAGGAGGGGCATCCCTGGTTTTTGTGCTATAAGAAACCCGATGGATGGACCCCCCAGAATCGTCACCAGGATGGCGGCGCGCGGAGGAACCAGAAAAACGGCGCGAGCATGGTCGCCGATTCGTCCGACAACAACCCGAAGAGCAACGGCGGTGCGGAAAAGAAGAAGGAGCGCACCGCGGACCAGTTCTTCCATATTGGAGAACAGAGGGAGCAAGGAGACGCATCTGCCAAGGTTGGAGCAGAGCTGCACCCTCTGGACTATTGGGTGTTGGACACGGGCGCTGCTTGGACGATGACGCCGCGCAAGGACCTGCTGGACCACGTACGAGCTGCACCGATCAACGAGGTGTGCTCCGCCTCTGGACACGCGCTGAAGGTGGCTGGTGCGGGACGAGCTGCGTTTAAGGGAGCGGATGGCAAGCCGGTGATGCTGCACGACGTTCTCCTCGTTCCTGAACTCAAGGCCAACCTCATCTCCCTCCGTAAGCTTGCCAAGGCTGGGGTGAGCACTAGCACGGATGGGGCACGCACTTACAAGGGGCAGCTGGGCAATCGGGTGCTTTGGGATCTGCACGAGAGCACTGACGTGTACAGATCCATGTGGCAGCTGCCGGCGTTGGCGTGGCATGATGGGGGGCAGGCTGGAGAGGGGTCTGCATCCCAGGGGGAGTGCAACGCCGTTGGAGGGGTTGGTGTGAAAGTGTCGGCCAGATCTGGGGAGACGGATTGGGCAACGGCACACCGACGCTTGGGGCATGTGGCAATGCCCTTGTTGAAGAAGTTGGAGAAAGATGGAGCCGTTAAGGGTCTGAAGCTGAACGGACAGCCACCTGATGAGAATTGTGAAATCTGTTTGCTCTCAAAGTTTACCCGTTTCCCCTTCCATAGTGTGGCTGGCAGGAGCAAGAAGCCATTGGAGCTGGTCCACATGGACTTGGTGGGGCCGCTGCCGGTTCAGGGGCACAAGGGGGAGCGGTACTTTCTGACCATAGTGGATGATTGGAGCAGGCTTATGTGGGCATATCCGCTGAAGCAAAAGGACCACGCCGCCTCTACGATACGGGATGATTGGCTGCCATTCGTGGAGAAGCAAGCGGAATGTGTGGTGAAGCGGATTAGGACAGATCGGGGTGGTGAGTTCCTTGGAGCTGAGATGACAGCCTGGCTCAAGAAGCAAGGCATCCAGAGAGAGCTGACCACGGCTTACACCCCACAGTCTAACGGTGTAGCAGAACGGGCGAACCGGACAATTCTGGAGACAGCTAGGGCGCTGCTCATAGAATCTGGGCTGGGCAACTCGATGTGGCCCCATGCTGTTTGGCATGCTACCGTCGCTAGGAACAGGGTACTCACAAAGGTTGGGGATGATTCGTGGGTGCCGTTGGAGAGGTGGCTTGGGAGGAAGCCCCCAGTGGACATGCTGAGGGTGTTCGGTTGCATGGCAATCGCCCACGTCCCCAAGACCTACCGCAGTAAGTTGGGGGCAAGTGCAATCTGGTGTGTGCATCTGGGGCTGGCTGCTGAGAGCAAGCTATGGCTGCTATGGGAACCATCCAAGGGTGTGTTGTTTGACAGCAGGGATGTGAAGTTTGTTGAGGGCATGATGTATGGGAGCTGGGAGAAACAGCCGGAGGCCAGGGTGTCCCAGCAAATGGAGCAGATCACCATGCAGCTGGACCTGACTCCTAGTGTGTGGGAGGAGGGAGAGCAGGTAGCTGCAAAGGGTGGTGATGGAGAGAAGGTACAGGAGGCATCTGCTGGTGGAGAAAATGATGTGGAGACTAGCACTAGTGGAGCTGCTGGATCCAAGGGAGGAGAGCAGCAGCAGGGGAAAACTAAGAAGCCGAAGGGTGTTGTTATGAAGGGATGGGAGACACCCGTCTCCAGGCCAGGACGTACCCGTATGGCTACTAAGAAGTTGACTGCAGGAGCTGATGTAGCAGAGCAGCAGCTTGGGACAGAGGAGGCATTGCTGATTCTACCTCATGGCTATGACCCGGATGAGGAGGATGAACCTGTCTACTGTTTTCTTGCCCCTGCACCAGAGGAACCAGCTAGCATGGAGGAGGCATTAGCTGGACCAGATAGGGAGAAGTGGCTGGTTTCTAGGGATGCTGAGTACCAGAGCCTACTAGAGAATGGGACATGGGATCTGGTGGTGCTGCCCGATGGGAAGAAAGCTGTACAGTGCAAGTGGGTGCTAAGGATCAAGACCGATGACAAGGGACGGGTCACCATCTACAAGAGTAGGCTGGTGGCTAAGGGGTTTATGCAGAAGGAGAAGCGGGACTTCAATGAGATTTTTGCTCCCACTGCCAAACCCCCTACCCTTCGTGTCTTGTTGGCAGATGCAACCGTTAGTGGGAAATTCATCATTCAGATGGATATATCAACGGCATTCCTCAATGGGATTTTAGAGGAGGATGTGTACATGACGCAGCCGCCTGGGTATGAGGATGGTACAGGCAGGGTGTGCAAGCTGAAAAAGTCCATCTACGGCTTGAAGCAGGCGCCACGCTGCTGGTACCAGAAGTTGGCAGCTGTTTTAGAGGAGATGGGATTCAGGACCAGCAGCTATGATGAGAGCCTCTTTCTCAAGGGGGAGGGGGAGAAGCTGGTGCTGTTTCTGGTCTATGTGGACGACATTCTTCTCTTTAGCAGCAGCATGAAGGAGATCCAGAATGTGCAACAGCAGCTGATGGAGAACTTCAAGTGCAAGAACCTTGGGGAGGTAAAGTACTACCTCGGGATGCACGTGGAGAGGGATCTGGATCACAGGTGGTTGAAGCTGCACCAGGAGAAGTTCATCAAGGAGCTGGGGGAGAAGTATGGGATTGAGAATGAGCGCAAAGTTGCAACTCCCCTGCCAGCAGAATTCAAGCTTGTGAAAGCTGCAGAGGATGAAGGGGTTGAAGCCGAGGAGCAGCAGCAATTTCAGTCCTTGGTGGGCAGCCTCTTGTATGCAGCAGTTCACACAAGGCCCGACATCTCTTTCTCGGTTGGGCAGCTGGCTAGGGTGGTGCAGAATCTATCAGAGGAGCAGGTGGATGCAGCTGAGCGTGTGGTGAAGTATCTGAACTCTCACCCAAGCATTGGAGTTCAATACTCCGCATCTGCACAGGTGAAGCAGAAAGGGGTTGAGGTGCTGAAAGAGAAGGGGGAGCGGCTTGGAGAAGGCAAGCTGTTTCTCACTTGCTTTACTGATGCTACGTGGGCCTCTGAGAAGGAGGATTCCTCATCTGTGGGAGGATACATCTGTGTAGTTGGGGGAGGACCTGTTAGTTGGAGGTCAAAAAAGCAGACGGAGACGGCACTCTCTTCCGTGGAATCAGAGTACATGGCGATGGTCCATGGGGTGAAGGAGGTGATTTGGCTGAGGAGGCTGTTAGAGGAGATTGGCCAGGGGCAGAAGGTTGCTACGCCACTGTTTTGTGATAGCAAGGGGGCTCTTGGGATGGCCAGGAACGTTGTGCTTCATGGGCTGAACAAGCACATGCGTATCAAGTGGCACTGGCTGCGTAAGGAGGTGAAGTGGGGGACGGTGAATCCGATCTACATCAAGACTCACCAGCAGCCAGCAGACTTCCTCACCAAGAGGCTTGCGGATGAGCCTCATTGGCGTTGTGTGCGCATGAGTGGAATGAGCATGAACTAGTATGGAATGATGGGGATGCAGCCGGCAGGCTGAGGGGGAGTGTGTTGGGTGCAAATTCACATTGCACGACATCCTGCCGTCTATTTGTACGAGTATGCGTGTGCGAATGCATTTGGGTGTGAATGGAATTTTCGTGTGTTTGTTTGCTTTCGCAATTTTCGCTTGAAGCATTTGCAGGTACTCGCGCATTGTGCGCTTCGGCACAACATTGTACGCGCTATGAACAGTACAAGCAGAAAGGACGAGCTCGCAAAGGAACCCAAGATGGAAGCTTTGCGGTTCGGTTGAATTGATTGTGCAGATTCAGTTCTATCCAACTCGAAATTGTACTGTTTTGTTTGATTGACTATAGTGTAGAAGGGCAGGCACTATAGGGGTACAATTTAGGTGAAGGTTGGATGTTGTTTGTCTGCATCTGCATGCTACAGGGCCAGGGGAAACCAGCGGAACCAGTTTTTGGCTGGTTGGGCAAAGACGAAACAGGTTCTGTTTTTAGGACCTGAACCTGGTTGTTGTTTTCCCAGGTTGGAAAAACAGAACCAGAGGTTGTTTACCAACCTACCACCTGCTGTTTTGTCTAGCCAGGTTGGTTCTGTTGCTTGGAATTATTTGGGATCATCCCTGATTGTTCCCAGGTTCATTCCCAAGGTCCTTGCTAGCTAGAACTATTTATTCCTTCTCTGTTTGTACCTGGATATAGTCAATTTTGATTCAAGCGAATTCCTTCCTGGAATTTCGTTTCTACGCGGTGCGACGGCGGAATGCTACCCGAGTCAACGCTAGTACGCTAGCACTCCAACACTAGGCAAACGCTGTCCGAGCCATAACTTCGTAATGGCAGAACTTTTCGCGAGGCAACTTGGTTCATTTTAAAGCTATTGGAGTGAGCTTCGATATAGCAAATTCTCAGCTTAATCTGATCGACGGTCTGCACGATACGCTGCGCGACGTTCAAGGTACTCTTGCTGTTTTGACTAAGTCCCACTTGATCCCTCTCTCTACAAACTCGGACCCGAGGATAGGGGCTGGTCTTGTACCAGGCACCCAAGGACCCTTGGAGGTGACCACGAGGAGAGGTTTTAAGTTTGATAAAGTCTTAATAGCTTGAGTTTATTAGGCCCTTACACCAACAGAAACGACACTTGAGTGGATCGTCCTTATCTCGATAGTATCGAGGGTATGCAAGACCGAGCCTGTCATCCAGAAAACTCGTAACCAACCTCCGACGCAAATCCACGGTCAAAGAGCATTCTGAAAAGGCTGGGTAGGGTATTCGGGGTACTACCCTCGCAACATCCGTAAGGGAATTCCAAATACGACTGCCAAAGGAACAGTAGCGTGTTTATGCTGTTCAGTGTACTGTACAAGCAGCACGACGGTGTTGTTGTATAGAGACAAGTTCCTTGCAGAGTGTCACGTGCACACAGCGTCTCGCCTTAAACACTCACTCGATAACAGCTGGGCTGAAGGGGATGATATACCTCAGCCGACGAAAGACGCCGCCCAATTTCGCGGTTGAAATGGGACAAGGGCCCCCCTCGGGATTGACGAGCTCCTGACGACCTGCGAGTGGCAAACTGGGGCGAGCTGGCAGTCCTCCGGGGCCCTGAACCCCTCGGGATTGTCGACAATCTGACGACCTCGGGTTTCGCTGAGAGAAACCCGAGAAGGATATCTCACCAGACCCTGAACCACAGCTCGACACGTCGTGCGCCGAGCCGCGATTACGGCCACGTGGCCTAGTAGGGACGGCCGAGATCGAGCCTGACAATCGGGAGGTGCCACGACGGCGCTGACGTGGCCCCGCTTCGCACCACCGGGTATATTTCGCTGCGCGCGAAACTTGGCGCGCCGATGAAAAATGTCACCATCGTCCACGCGGCGAAAGACAACTGGCTAGGGCATGTACATGTGTCCACCACCTAGATAGCCAGAGAACGCGGGATATTGAGATGTCGGTGTCGCCCGAAGATCCAACCGCAGCAGCACGACCCACGCGGAGTAATCTGAGCGGACCAAACCATGCATAGGCGAAGAGAGCCCCAGACTCAGGGAATGTCGGCGTCGACCAACCCTCCTGCCACGCGCCTACTCGCAGGTCGATGAGGTTTGCGCGGGAGAGCAGGACGCTACGGCATTTCGGGAGAGTGGAACTAGGTGATTGGCCAATTGCACGTGGCGCACGTGAATTCCACCGTGGCAAGGCACCGGCGGGAGTGCCGTTGAGCGCAGAGCGGCGTGACACTAGACATGCATCGATCGTGACACGTCATGCACGTGCACAGCGGCGCTTGCAAAGAGGGCTGCGTGGAGCGCGGCAGGTGCGCAGTGGCTCGCAACCATACCCCTCCTTGACCACGCACAACGCTCTCATTCTGCCGGTTCAGCTTCGTGTTTCTCTCATGCTCATGTGCGCCATCTGGCACTTCGTTTTCTTCACAGGACCCTCGCTATCTCTGCGGGTGTAGGTTACTCGACGGCCGAGTCGACCGAGCGGCGGCACACAGGCGTCGACCTGGAATAGACTGACTTAGGTCGGTGTTGGGGTCAACCATCGTTGACTTCGCCTTAGTAGGTTCTAGGTCGTCATCTAGGAAAGTCGGCGACGATAGATCAGGGCGACGATAGCATCTCCCAACCTTACCGAGTCGGCGACGCATGGCCAGAGGAAGGCCTAGTGCCCAACAGTCGGTAGACGCAGACATCAAAGCGCATCTGGAACGACTCGAGGTCGACGCTGAGTTAGAAGCACTTGAGAGGGAATTCGAGGAAGACCGCCGCAGGACGATTAGGGCGTAAACCGCACCCGTGAATCAGTACCGTCTCTGGTTTACCAATCTTTCCCTCTTCCACGGCCGGCGGTAGAGCATACGAGCGGTCATGGACGACGTCGACATGCCCGACGTTGGTACCCCAACCGACCACAGTCCGTCCTCTGCCCCCGAAGAGACACTGAAGTTGCTTTACGATCTTGACAAACTGACTCAGATTCCCGAAGGGGAGTACACCAAGGACATACCGAATCCGCCAATAGGGGAGTTTACGAAGAAGTCGACGCCGACGTCAGATGGGCAGCCTGGACCTTCGTCGGTGCCGGCCGGCTCGGAAAACCAAGGTGATGACGACGACGAGGACGAGGAAGAGAGCGACGACGAAGTCGACGACCGTCCTCCACGTAGCACAAATCCGCGCACCTTGGAAGAACGCCTTAGGCGGGAATTTGAATACATACTGTACATGACATGCTCGAACAGGACGAGAAGGAGGACAATCAGAACATGGCGGTGCCGCGCGAAGACTGGAAGGCGACAGACTTTGTAGTGGACGACATGGTGTACTCCAGCATCGACGTGCTCGTCATGGACGCCCTACGCCACCTACAATGCTTGGAGAAGGATAGCACGCTCAGGCTGTACACCGCGTTCATCTACCACTACAAGAAGTGGGCGGCGAAGATGCTGAAGCAGATACGTGACAAGCTACCCCATGAGCAACGAATTAGGCACGTCGACGAGATCGGCCACTACATCCGCGACAACAAGAAAAAGGATTGGTGCAACGAGAAAGTGGTCCGCCGACAGTACATCTGGCTGCACCGGCTGCGCGCCTACGTGAAGCAAATGAGCCGTGAGTGTAACCTCATTGTTGACCAGCCCGGGGAGGAGAACAATGCCACGCGAACCGGGCCTGTGAGGTCGACAACTGTGCACACGATCCTTGGGTGCATAAAGGCATGCCAGATGGCGGCGAGGGTGGAGGCGACGCTGTATCGAGAGAAGGAGCTGGGCATCATGAGGGAGATCTCGGTGGTCAGATCGGAGGTGCGGTTCAACGTCCGCCACAAGAACGAGAGGGACATCAAGTAAGTTGGTCGACAACCTTATTCTTTATCACTGTGCACTGTGAAGTCTAACAGATTTTCCCCGCCGATTTGCGTTCAGGAACTGCGCCGACCGTCGACGCGGCACCATCGGCGACACCTACACCGCCGAGCAGTTCCGCCAGATCATGATGAGGGTGCTGCCGACATGGGCGGCGGCGGCGTGGAACCCGCGGGCAACCACTCCGTCGCAGACGATGTGGCGATTCCTGCTCGTCAAGGTGCTCACGCTACTCTCCCACCACTCTCTCCTGCGCGGCGCCAGCATCCGCGAGATCACGCTCCCCGACGTCTTCTTGTACCACCTGGCGAGCACCTCGGAGGTGAACCCGGATAGCCAGCCGGTCGTCATGGTAATCGCCGCGCGTAACTCGAAGACTTCCAAGGATGCCCGTCTTCAGCAGAGCTACGCAGCACGACACCTGGAAGCGGAGCTGTGCGCCGTCGGCGAGACCGGCCTGTGGCTGCACTTCATCCTCGACCAGATCGGTCAGTTCTCCGGCACCGACTTCCTTCCGCCGCTTGACACCAGTGAACGCGAACGCTGGTACAAGAAGCATCTCTTCTTCGCAAAAAACGACAAGGAGCAGGAGGAGCTCCCCGCCGCCACCCACCAACGTTGGACTCGGCAGATGTGGACGACCAACAAGGTGTTCCGCAAAAGGAACGTGCACGCCGCCCGCGCCGGAGGTGCGCAGGAGCTAGCCATCGGAGGGACGCCGCGCGCCGAGATCGCCGAGCTGGGACACTGGGCTCTCGACAAGATGACGCGTGCGTACATCACGGCCATTCCCGTTGGGGTGGTGATGCGTAAGGCCGGCTACTCGGGACTCAAGCAAGACTACTTCTTGGGGCGCAGCAGGGTCGAGCCCTCTGACAAACTCCTGGACCTCCTCGCCGAGCACATCTTCCCCGGCGTGGATGCTATGCTGCGCGATGTATGTCACGCGACGCCGACAATGTTCTTCAGTCGTCGTGGCCTAGTTGGCTGCCCAACTCCCTACTAACCCACGCCACTTTCCGACTTGCAGGCGGAGACGCGTGCCGTCAACGGGAGCGACGCCGACAAAGCCGCAGTGCACTTCTTGCGCACCCTCGTGATGTTCCGACGCATCGTCGCGGAGGACCTCGCGGTGAAGCTCGTCCGCACACTGTGGCACCCGTACGTCCAAGGTTCCAAGCTCTGCAGGATTGCCCTCTTCCAGCACTGGGCGAAAAGGGTCGAGTCGGTCGACACCGATACGATCAAAAAGCGCCGGGACCCGACTCAGATTCAGCCGGAGGTGAGTTGCCGACCATGTCGGCGTCGTTCGAATACCGGTGAATTCTAACCTCTTGTCGCCTTTCCGCACACTCAACATTGCAGGAAATATCCGTCCGCATGGACACCCAGTATCACAACATGTCCCTCAAGGAGGCGCTGAAGAAGGAGGTCGAGCGCTCGCCGCTCGAGAAGCTAGGCCTTCAGGAGACGATCGAGATGCAAAACGACACCATCGCGTCGCTCACCGCCGAGCTTGCTCGAGTCACCGAGGCACTCCGTGTGTCAGAAGCCCGGAGGATGCCGGCGGCGCCGCCGTCGGCGTCCGAGCAAGCTCCGAGCGAGGGTGGCTCCGCGGATTCGGCCAACACGGGGACCGGAGCCAAGAGAGATGATGGGAAACCCCCGCCACCCCCCCAGACGGCAGAGGAGGCCAGTTACGAGCTCAACGTGATGCAACCTTGGCGGGAGGCAAAGACCGTGCGGGACGCTTGGCGCCTCTGGAACTCCGCCACCGCCAATGACACCCGTCGTCTTTGCGACAGGGTCGCCGAGCCGGGGTTCATCGGCCGCCACACCCTCCTCAAAGGCGCGACGCAGGGTGCACTCAACATGAGGGTGCGCCGCATGCTGAAGGCCATGGATGCGGTGCGCCAGCTACGCGCGAGCGACGGCGATGCCGACACCGAAGCCGTGGTCGATGCACTGAACACGATCGCGGGACCGGGCATTGGGACCTTCTGCGATGCCCTCACGGTGCTCAACCCGGAGACGGCACCGACGATGTCCAAGGAGCCTGGCATGGGCGTCAAGGGGCTTGCCCCCAAGGTGGTCTCGAAGCTACGCCTCGCCTGTGCGCTGGTGGCGCTCAAGCTGAAGCCGAGGACGTGGGTCGACCGCCTGTTTCCAGACACCTGGGAGGTGCAGATGCCGAAGATTGTGGCCGACTTGGCCAAGCAGACCGCACCTGCGCAGCGTCCTCCGACAAAGCGCAAGAAGTCGGCATGAAGATCCTCGGTGCATATGTGTTAGCGTAGGTTCATGATGCCCTAATTGAGCAAACCGTAGTGATCCCATCGTACATGTTGATGGTGATACAACACGAACATACATGATCCAACAACACATACATCCGAACCAAATATGTCGGACTCCGACATAGTCGCCACCATGTGTGTGCAATTCATTGTGTCTTATTCATGTCGACATCGCTGACTGCACTTACAAAAAGTTACATGCATGCAAACGGCGCAAACGGCGCCGATCACACTATAACCGAGCAATCATACCATCTAGCGCTCCCTCCGCGCGCCGACTACGCATCCGTGCTGTCCATGCCCGCTCGATATGCGCGTCAAACGGCACATCGATGCCGAACTCCTCGAGTTTCGGCCACCTGGGCGGCGGGGCACATTCCCCAAAGCGCCGACCATTAACCATCTCGGTCTAGCCGACGAGGCTCATTGCCGAGTATATACATGCATACAGCCAGACGCACTATGTCGACACCATACGACGCCGAGTTGTTATACGCCGACGGGGTTCATCGCAGTGTCGCATTTGAGTAACATGGTAGTGATCAGGTCGACCTTGCCGAGGAGTGTTCTAGTAACATGCACTACCAAAAAGTTACAGCCAACAAGAGAAATACGCAACCACAAACGAAAAGCAATCCCAACGAAAACTACACAATCGACGCCGCCCATACCAGGCCATCCTAGCAACAAGACCTCCTTGCGCTCCCTCCTGCCGCCCATGGCAGATTGTTATGCCGACTACGCCGCCGTGCTGTCCTTGCCCGCTCTGCCCTTCTTCCCCTTCTTCCCCGAGCTGTCCTTGCCCTGCTTGCCCCTCTGCCTATTCCTCCCCCTGTGTTCGATATCGTACTCCATATGCGCGTCAAGCGGCACCGCGATGCCGATCTTCTTGAGTTTCGGCCCATCCACGGGGCACATTCCCCAGAACGCGAGGGTTTCCACCGTCGCTCGTGCGATCACTTTGGCCTCGGCTTCAACATCCAACCCCGGATAGGCTTTAGCCAGAGCGGTAGACTCCAGCGCCGGTGCGACGTTGTGCGCAACCTCCCCGAGGGGTTGCTGCC
Organism: Closterium sp. Naga37s-1; assembly: GCA_947471745.1. Classification (NCBI taxonomy): domain Eukaryota; kingdom Viridiplantae; phylum Streptophyta; class Zygnematophyceae; order Desmidiales; family Closteriaceae; genus Closterium; species Closterium sp. Naga37s-1. The sequence continues at coordinate 3,426,618 of CANJKZ010000096.1, read as the reverse complement.
TGCTGATCGCGGCCTCCAGCACCGCCGTCATGACCTTCTTGAACTCGGCGGCGGTAGTCTCGCTCGTGCCGACCACCATCGCCGCCGCCTTCCCTTCGCGCACGGCATCAGCCACCTGGGCGCCGTCGCCCTCGACTAAGCACCACAGGGCGCAAGCGGAGGCCGATAGCGCCTGTGCGACCTTCGCCGACGTCTGATCCGTGTCGCCCTCCTTTCTCGCCGCGGATGCAGCGACTTTCCCATACGCAGCGCACAAGGACACGCGATCAATCATGGCCGGCATCATTGCATCCGACTTCTCCTTCCCTTCCTTCGTGTCGGCATCGACGGGGAACCAGATCGCGGGCAAAAGCGCGTCGTGGTGCGCATCGCCTGATGTCTTGTACGCTCGATACTTCCCGAGGATATCATCGAACCTGTCACGCAATCACACGAAACTGGACGACCATTAGGAACGCCGACGTCGACATCATCGCTTGGCCGACGTGTATCCGACTTACCGTGTCTTTGGGAGGAACGCGCCCCGTGCCCATATCACCGTCCACATCCCAGTCGGCAAGAACCGGACCTCCTCCCACACCGCCCTCCACTGCTTCATCACTGTTTCCTCCAAGCCGGTGAGCTCGGCCATGAGGATCTTGCTGACGTAACCGTCGTAGAGGAGGTACACAATCGAGTGAAGGTAAGCCAGCTCCATCTTCTCGCGGGACTTGCCGATGTATCTACTCTCGTTCCCGACCACCTTAATCTCGCCCACCCACCCTTGCTTGTCGCCCGTGGTGTCGTGGCGGATGCCATGACCCTTCCGTTCTTTCACCTTCACCTTCTCCTCCTCCGTCGCCGCCTCCTCCTACTCCTCCACCTCCGCCTCCTCCACCTCCTCCTCCTCCTTCTCCTCCTCCTTCTCCTTCTCCTTGTCCTCCTCCTCCTTCTCATTCTCCTTCTTCTCCTCCTCCTCCTTCTCCTTCTCCTTCTCCTCCTCCTCCTCTTCCTTCTCCTTCTCCTTCTCCTCCTTCTCCTTCTCCTTCTCCTTCCCTTTCTCCGCCGCCTTCTCCTTCACCATCGCCGTCGCCATCCCCTGTCCTTTCTCCACCGACTTCACCATCGCCGACGTTGCCCGTGTTTTCTTCTGCGAGCTCGGCCTCGCTTTCCCTGCATCGACCGTCCCCTTCCGTTTCGACTTTCCCGCGCCGACCGCAGCAGTGGTTGTCTTTGGCTCTGCTGTACTACCAGTGGGAATCGCCGAGTGCTCCACATGCGCCGAGTCCGAGATGGCCAGAACAGGGGGCTGCTTGGGGCGGTTTACCGCTTCCAACAGGTCCTGGATGGCAGCGATATCGGCGTCGTTGTGGTCCTTCGCCGCCTGTGCAGGGTCAACTGATCCGCCGCCCATGGCTAGCGCTGCACTCACGCCCTTCTCCGCCACCGCCTCGACAGTAGCCGCACCGAGTGTGGGTGCAGCTACGGTTACCGACGTCGGCGTCGCGCTTGAGCTGGCTACCGGCTGAGCCCGTGCTGGCGCTGCCGCAGTACGTGCGCCTAACCGGGCGCGAAGCAAGGCGGACTTTGGGTCCACAGGAGGACGGGCGGCGATGATAGGCGCGGTAGGTGGGGCACTGGACGTTGTGGCGGCGACCTGCGGAGTGACCGAGCGATGTGCTGTTGTGGCCGGCGCGGTACCGACCACGGGAGGCTGCTGCACGTCCTGTCGATGGGTCTCCATGCGGCGGAGCATTTCCCTGAGCGCGTTCGCCTTTGGGGCGGACGGACCAGCGCCGTTAGCCGCAGCATCCACCGCGTCGACCTTGGCGGCAGACGTGCCTGCTGGTGCTGGAGTAGCCGCAAGGGACGGCCCATCGTTGTTGGCGGCTGACGGGGCGACCGGCGCGCTGCTAGCCGCAGGGGGTTTGCGGGGAATCGACGTGGTCCCCGCCACTCCGCCAGACGGTCCCTTGACGGTTTTGGCGCCGCCATCTATCGCCGTTGGTGCGGTCGCTAGACTGGCCGGCTTCTCGGCGACCAATGACGGGGCTGTTGGTCCAGCCTCTTGAGCGGCAACCTGGTCGACAGGGCCCCCCTCCGCACTCCTGATTCCATCGCCCTTGCTGTGCGTCCTTATCACCTTGGCCCCGTTCTTCTTGAGCTGGTCGACCACGCTCGTACCTCCGCTCCCATCGGCTCCCTTGCTCCGCGAGCCGCCTGGACCCACCTGGCCGACGCCGCGGCTCCCATCGGCTCCCTTGTGTCAAACTCATATGCTATAGTCTGTGTAGGCTGTAGTGGGGTAGACAATATGGGGTACAACACTTTTAGGTTTTCCTACTTGTACCCACCTGCTTGCTAGTTCACTCATCCCTAGTTCTTTCACATGGTATCAGAGCAGGTTCCCTAGTGGGAACGTTTCCCAGGGCCCACCGAATATCGATTTTTTTTTCCTGCCCGGAGCGCGCTTCGCCCCTGCCCGGGTCGCGCCCCGTGTGCCTACCCTCCCGTTGCGTCCCCTGCCCTTGGTGGCCCGTCGCGCTCCCCTAAGGCCCCGTAGCGGCCCCTCTCACGGCCCTTCGGGCCCCTTCAGGCCCCTCGTGGCCCCTTCGCGGCCTCCCTTCGCGGCCCCTTCGCGCCCCCTTCACGGCCCCTTCGCGGCCCCTTCACGGCCCCTTCGCGGCCCCTTCACGGCCCCTTCGAGGCACCTTCACGGCCCCCTCGCGGCCCCTTCGCGGCCCCTTCGCGGCCCCTTCACGGCCCCTTCGCGGCCCCCTCGCGGCCCCTTCACGGCCCCCTCGCGGCCCCCTCGCGGCTCCCTCGCGGCTCCCTTCGCGGCCCCGCCCCGCTGCCCGTAGCGGCCCCGCCCCGTCGCCAGTCGCGGCCCCGCCCCGTCGCCAGTCGCGGCCTCGCCCCGTCGCCAGTCGCGGCCCCGCCCCGTCGCCAGTCGCGGCCCCGCCGCAGCGGGGTGGCCAGATGCAGCTCCAGCGACGTCCGCGTGAGTCCCTCACGCCCCAGCAGCTTCGTGAGTGGTACGCTACTTGGGGTTGTCGGGGTGGCCGTAGTGGGAGTCGTCCTGGAGTGAGTAGTTCGGCAGCTGCTTGTAGTGGCCAGGTGCAGCTGCAGCGTCGTCCGTGCGCGGTCCTTTCACCCCAGCAGCTTCGTGAGTGGTACGCTCAGCGTGACGGGTCACGGGGTACTGCTCGCTGTCCGTACGTCATTCGTACTGGTGCTCGGACTGGTCAGCCTTGCGGGATGTTTGGTCACGCAGAGTCCCGCTGCTTCGCCCGTCTGAGCGATGCCTGGCGTACGGAGTTTGGCGACGCGGCTGAGCTCCCCGACTGGGTGGAGCTGCTTAGGCTGAGGGTAGATATCTATACTCTTGACTATGATGCTATCCTCACTGCCATGTATGCATTGCCTACTAGTGATGACGGTGACTGTTACCTGTGTGTTCCGCCTGACCCGGGCATTGAGACTGCTGCTCTAGGTGCTGGTGAGGCTGCTGCTCTAGGTGCTGGTGAGGCTGCTGCTCTAGGTGCTAGTGAGTCTGCTGCCCCAGGTGCTGGTGAGTCTGCTCTCTCAGGTACCACGTCGGCTCAGGCCTCCCACACCTTCACCCTTGACTCGGGTGCTTCCCGCTCCTTCTTTCGAGACCGCACCACACTTACGCCGCTTAGTCGGCCAGTTGCGGTCTCCCTGGCAGACCCCTCTGGGGGTCCTGTCCTTGCCCACTTCTCCACTGTCTTTACCTCCCGAACTTGGTGAGTGGTGCTGATCTACAGGATGGGGGGGTTCACCAGTTCACTCCTGCGAGTCAGCGAGTGACCCACTGCACGTGTGCTCGGACGGGCCGACACTTGGCCACGTTTACCCGTCGGCCGGGGTCGAGCCTGTACACACTGACTACTGGGTCTTCTCCGGTTGCTGCGTCTGGTCAGGTAGCTGCGTCGGGTCAGGTGTCTGCTGCGACGTCCAGGTCTGGTCCTGAGTCTGCCCCCTGCTCGTGTCGTCTCCTGTCTCACCAGACTCTCCTCTGGCACCACCGCCTTGGTCACCCCTCCCTGCCTCGTCTCCGAGGCATGGCCTCCCGTGTCCTTGTCTCTGGTCTCCCCCGGTCCCTCCCTCCTCTTCCTCCAGGGCCTGCCCCTACCTGCGTTCCCTGCGTCGAGGGGCGGCAGCGCGCTGCTCCTCACTCCTCTGAGTTTCCTCCGACAGAGGCTCCACTGCAGACGCTTCACATGGACGTGTGGGGCCCAGCCCGCGTCCGTGGACAGGGTCACGAGCGTTACTTCCTGCTGGTGGTTGACGACTACTCGCGTTACACCACCGTCTTCCCCTTGCGCAGCAAGGGTGAGGTCACTGGGGTGTTGATCGACTGGATCCGCGCTGCTCGTCTCCAGCTCAGAGAGAGTTTCGGCTCTGACTTTCCTGTTCTGCGTCTGCACTCCGACAGAGGCGGAGAGTTCTCCTCTGACCTTCTGCGAGCCTTCTGTCGTGCACAGGGCATCCGCCAGACGTTCACGCTTCCGGCCTCTCCACAGCAAAATGGGATTGCTGAGTGCCGCATTGGCATGGTCATGGACGTCGCTCGTACGTCCATGATCCATGCGGCTGCCCCCCATTTTCTGTGGCCGTTCGCGGTTCAGTACGCGGCGCATCAGATCAACCTTCAGCCCCGGGTCTCCATGCCGGAGACCTCCCCTGCTCTGCGGTGGACGGGGAAGGTTGGCGATGCGTCTGCGTTCCGTGTTTGGGGATCCAGGGCGTTTGTCCGCGACTTGTCTGCGGACAAGCTGTCCCCCCGTGCTGTTCCCTGCGTCTTCCTTGGCTTCCCCCCTGACGCGCCTGGTTGGCAGTTTTACCACCCCACCTCGCGCCGTGTTCTGTCCTCTCAGGACGTCACGTTTGACGAGTCGGTTCCCTACTACCGTCTCTTCCGCTACCACACTGCGTCCCTCCCCCCGCCGCCGCTCTTCTTCGCGCCAGGTCCTCCCCCGGTAGACCCCCTCCCCCCTCAGGGTCCTGCCCCCTCAGGTGTGTCCCAGGTAGACGCAGTCGAGCCTGACGAGGTAGCTGTTGACTCTGGTGCTGCTGGGGGTGCGGGGCCTGGGGGTGCTGAGCCTGGGGGTGCTGACTCTGGGGGCGCTGAGACTGGGGGTGCTGAGCCTGGGGTTGGTGTGCCTGGGGGTGCTGAGCCTGGGGGTGCTGAGCCTGCTCGTGTGGCGTCTGGAGGGACTGGGCCTGGAGGTCCTTCGGGTGCTTCGTCCCGGCGGGAGTTACTCTCTCCACAGGAGCTGCGCGAGTGGTTTGCTCAGCGTTGGAGCCGTACTGCTGGAGCTGGAGGTGCTGCTGGTGCTGGAGGTTCTACTGCTGCTGAGGGTGCTGGTGCCACGGGTCCCGGAGGTGCTCGTACTGGAGGTACTGGAGCTGCTGGGCCTGCGGGTACTCCTTCTGCTGGAGCTGGAGCTGGAGCTGCTGGGGGTGTTGGCGCTGGAGGTGCTGCTGGTGCTGGTGCTTCTGAGGGTGCTGGTGTTGGTGCTGCTGGAGTTGGTGCTGCTGGCGCGGCTGGAGCTGGGGGTGATACTGGAGCTGGAGCTGCTGGCGCAGCTGGAGCTGGGGGTGCTACTGGAGCTGGTGCTGCCGTTCGTGGTGCTGGCGCTGTTCCTGCTGGTTCTGGGGGTGCTGCACGGCCGCGGCCGTACTTCGTTCCGCTCCTTGAGCAAGTTCTTGGTCTTCCGCCCTCTACTAGTCCTGCTCCTCTCTTAGAGTGTCCGCCGCCTGTCCAGTCTGAGTCACAGTTACAGCCAGCCTCCCCACTGCCTGCTCCTTCTCCCTACACTGGTCCTACTGGAGGTCTTGCTGAGCGTCGTGAGCCTACGTCTCGTCCTGCGTCGCCTGTCCGTGCTGCTCGCACTAGTGGTCGTGGTTCGCGTCCGCGTCCTCCCCCTGTCCCCGGCACGCACCGGATGTCTCTGCGTCCGTCCACTGCTCCGCTGCGTGCCCCTTTGCCTTCTCCTCCTGAGTCCTCTCTTCCTGCTCTTGCTGACCCAGAGTCGGACTCCCTTCGTGCTGCCAGTCCTACTGTCTCGCGTCTCCTTGCTACTGTTGTCACTGACCCTTCCTTCGAGTCCACTGCTGCGTCTGCCTTAGTTGCTGAGCTTGTCGACTTTGCTGCTCGCTGTCGTCTAGACTACGCTGCTAGTCTTGTCGCTGAGTCTGAGTCTGTCTGTCCTCCGTCCGTCGGGGGTGAGTGTGCCCTTGGCACGGACGTCCTTGAGGACAGGCAGGAGGAGTTCCAGTGCTTTGCTGCTGCTTCACCTCATCTCGTGTCCATGCTGCTGGCCCTTGAGGGAGACCCGGATGCACCAGACATCCCGACTCCGCGCTCTTACGCGGAGGCGATAGAGGGTCCCTACTCCTCTCAGTGGCAGGCAGCCATGGACGCAGAGATGGCTTCCTGGAAGTCCACAGGCACATACGTCGACGAGGTTCCCCCACCTGGGGCGAACATCGTCAGTGGCATGTGGATTTTCAGGGTGAAGCGGCCGCCGGGTTCTCCGCCTGTCTTCAAGGCGCGTTACGTGGCTCGAGGCTTCAGTCAGCGGCAGGGAGTTGACTACTTTCAGACCTTCTCTCCCACCCCGAAGATGACCACTCTTCGGGTGCTACTGCACATAGCCGCTCAGCGCGACTACGAGCTTCACTCTCTTGTCTTCAGCACTGCTTTCCTACAGGGTAGCCTGCACGAGGAGATCTGGCTGCGCCGCCCACCTGGCTTCACTGGGTCTTTTCCTCCTGGCACCCAGTGGAGCCTGCGGCGGCCAGTCTATGGTCTCCGCCAGGCACGTCGTGAGTGGCACGACACACTGAGGACTACACTTGCGGCTCTTGGGTTTGCTCCTTCTACTGCTGACCCGTCGCTGTTTCTGCGCACCGACACCTCTTTGCCGCCGTTCTACATCCTCGTGTACGTCGACGACTTGGTCTTTGCCACAGCTGACACTGCTGGACTCGCCCACGTGAAGTCCGAGCTGCAGAAGAGACACACGTGCACAGACCTGGGTGAACTGCGCAGCTACCTTGGCTTGCAGATCACCTGGGACAGAGCACAGCGCACCATTACCCTGACTCAGTCACACATGGTGCAACAGGTCCTTCAGCGCTTCGGCTTCACGTACTCCTCGCCACAGGCCACTCCTCTGTCTACTCGCCACTCGCTCTCAGCTCTGCCTTCGGATGAGTCCGTAGAGCCGAGTGGCACGTACCCAGAGCTTGTTGGCTGCCTCATGTACCTGATGACCTGCACACGACCTGACCTTGCATACCCTCTCAGCATTCTGGCACGCTATGTTGCTCCTGGGAGACACCTCCCTGAGCACATGGCTGCAGCGAAGAGGGTGTTGCGCTACTTGTGCAGTACGTCGGGCATGGGGCTAGTGCTTGGAGGGCGGAGTCCAGTGGTCCTCACTGGTCACGCAGACGCGTCTTGGGTTGACGACTTGGCTACGCAGCGGTCGTCACGGGGTTACACCTTCAGCCTTGGTTCCGGTTCTGTTTCGTGACGGTCTACCCGCTCGTCTTCTGTTCTCAGCTCGAGCTGTGAGGCTGAGATCTACGCAGGGGCCATGGCTGCACAGGAGCTACGCTGGCTCACCTACCTGCTGACTGACCTTGGAGAGCCGCCTCGTTCTCCTCCAGTTCTGTACGTAGACAACAAGGCCATGCTGGCCTTGTGTCGGGAGCACAGACTGGAGCACAGAACGAAGCACATTGCTCTTCGCTACTTTCTTGCTCGTGAGCTGCAGCAGCGTGGTCAGCTGCGCCTTGCTTACGTGGCCTCTGAGGCCAACACTGCTGATATCTTTACCAAGGCACTTCCGCCTTGTGATCATCAGCGCTTCTGTACGATGCTAGGTCTTGTGCCTACTTGGCCTCACTTGCTCACTTCTTGACCTTGCTTGTACTGTGATCTTTCTATACCTGCACTTGCTTGTTTACCTTTATATATGATCTTGCATGTGAACTGGCCTTGTGGCCTTGAACTTGTGCTCGGAATGTGTGGTGACGTTGTGATCCACCCTGAGCTTGCTTTGCTTTGCTTGACTGGTCTTGTGACCTCTTGTTCTCCCCCACTTTGCCTATAGGGGTGTGTCAAACTCATATGCTATAGTCTGTGTAGGCTGTAGTGGGGTAGACAATATGGGGTACAACACTTTTAGGTTTTCCTACTTGTACCCACCTGCTTGCTAGTTCACTCATCCCTCGTTCTTTCACACCTTGCTCCGCTTCGAGCTCAACGCATCATCTCCGCCGCCCGCCCTTTTCGCACCCTTCTTGTCGGCCTCGTTGGCCGACGGCGACGACCCAAGCCGACCAGGCGCCAGATTGCCGATCACCTCGGTTATGAGGTTTAACCCGGACGCAACAAACGACTTCTGGGTGGCCTCAGTCACCGCCTTCAACACGTCCGCCTTGAAAGACTTCATGAGCTCGTCCGGGAAGGCTGGCGGTGGGGCGGGCGGCGTGGGCGGCGGCACGACGACGCGTTGAGTTACCGCGGCGGCGATGTTGGTCTGCGCGGCGACTAGGTGCTTCGATATGTATTCCTCCAACCCCTTCCTCGCTTCGTCCACGTGGTTGCCCATGGCGACGACCGCGTTCGCACGTTGCACCGCCATAAACCCCTCCGGATCCTCTAGATCATCCAACCAGCACTCCGCCCTCTCGGCGTACGCCTTCATCGCATCCCATGCTTCACCCATGTTGGCGGTGATGTTCTCCGTGACGGTCGTCGCCATGGTCAAGGACGCGTCCATCAGCCGACTCGCCGCGTCCTGGACGGAGGCGGCGACCTGGTCGGCCAACGACCTGAGCTTGTCCACGAGGCGGCCAATCCCCATCGCAAACCTGTCCACCCGACCCCTCTCAACTCCGAGCGCCGTCTCCAGACGAGCATTTTCAGCCCTCAGCCACCTGTTCTCCTGTCGCAGCTGCGCGACGACGGCCGGCGTTGCCTGCCGACCAGCTGCTGAGGAACCCGGTTGACGGCCCGCCTCTACCGCTCCACCCCGGCGTTCCACCCCTGCGTTCCCTGTGGTGGTCTCCACGCCCGTCGGCGTCGGGGCCGCGGCATTATCCTCCTCCTTCGCGTCGCCAACCACATTGCCGACCACGTGCGCCTCCTCCACGCCGACATTCTCCACATCGGCACCCTCCCCTCCCTCGTACACAACATCCGCCGACCTCCCACCCGTTCCCTCCACGGCCGCCGCCGCTCCCTCCACGGCCACCGCCGCCGCTCCCTCAGCATCCTCCATCTCGAATTCGACCCAGGGGAACTCTACCTCCTCCTCCCCCTCTTGCTGCTTCTCCCCCTCCGCCACCTGCTCCACCGACCCTAAACCCTGCTCCACGGCCTCCGCCGCCGCCGCCGCCGCCTCCTCCTCCTCCTCCTCCTCCTCCTCCTCCTCCTCCTCCTCCTCCTCCTCCTCCTCCTCCTCCTCCTCCTCCTCCTCCTCCTCCTCTTGCCCATGCCCCTGCTCACGCTCCTCACGCTCCTCCTCGTTATCATCCTGATCATCGGTGTCATCCTCCTCCTCCTCCTCTTCCTGATCCGCGGTCCTCGCCACAGCCCTTTCTGCCTCCTCATCTGCCTTGTCGACGCCGTCTCCGGCCTCTCCGCTGGTGTCGGCGACACCGACTGCTTGGGATGCCGAAGGGGGCTCCGCGGCGTCGTCGTCATAGGCGTCGGCAGCAACTCCGACATGGCCTGACCGTTTGCGTGCGACGTGTTCCTTGATGAATGTGATCATCCGAATCCGCAGCTCCTTCAACCCCGAAACGAGGACCTTGTCCATGCTGGTCGCACTGCGACGGTCGTCGCCGGTCAGGCGATCCATCCTCTTCACCACCCAGCACAGCGCGCTCATTGATAGGAGGCCAGAGCCCGCGTCGCTGTCCCGGACGGTGTCGCGCACTTTCTGCAAACAACAGACCAGAGAGCAAGGATGAGCACCGACGGCGGCAATGGCATCGCGCTAGGACGGTAAAACGATCGGTACTCACATCTCGAACGGGTTCATCGCAGTCGGCGGGCCTGTCCGCCACCTCTTCAGTTGAAGGCTTCGGCCACTCCCACTGCCGGCCATCGCGGCCGAGCTCGGCCAGCACCGCCGCCCGGAAAAACCTGAAGCAACATGGCACATATCGTCAGTAAACTTGCTTAACGCCCAGCGGCGAAATTGCATGCGTCGTCGACTACACTATCGAGCTCACTTCAGCACGCGGATCGCCTCGTCGCGGTGCCACTGCTTCACGGTCTGCGGGTCAAAGTGCCGGACCGAGGTCCTGATCGTCTCCACCCCGGCCCGCAACAAGTCGCCGGGGTACAGGATGACCACGACGCTGCAATGTGCTCCTGGAAGCGGTGCGATGCTGCACAGGCTAGGCACCACGACGTCGATCAGAACGGAGCAGCGACATAGGCATCATGGCACACCATCATGACTTAGGCTCACCTCGAATGCAGGGGGATAACAGCTACGTCGGCGTCGAACACCGTAGCAAAGCATGAGTGGTCTTCCTTGCCCATCGCCGCCCGAAGCCGGCCGAGTCCTATCGACCACAATCGCATGTTGGCCGGCGCCGCGCGAATCCATGCGTGCCTGCACGCATGCATGGGTAGTAGATGTGTGTGAGGACGTGCAAGGCACGACGGGTGGACACGTGGGTTCTGGAACCGACAACTGACGGTGCACCACCGTCGCGACGTTGTAATCAATGGCGCCTACCGATGCGGGCACCGACCTACTGTAGTGATCGGAGTCCGGTGCCGACCTACGGCTGTGTGCGTCACCGAGTAGTGATCTAAACCCTAAACTAGTAGCGCCGACCAAAACGTGGGACAACCCTAACAACGTCGACCTGCAAGGTATCCAGAGGTCGACGCCGACATCCCAATACGGACACTCACTTGAGGCCGAATCCCAAGCAACGGGCGTTGAACTCTAGCCTATGGTCTACGAGGACGGCGTAGTCGTGTTCGTCGAGCTTGGCAGTGAGTCCACTACCCAGGTCGAGATACAGAGGGAAGTCCTGCGAAGTCGGCGTCACTTCGCCGACTTTCGGGGCGGCCGACATGGCGGGGAAGGGAAGCGGCTACAGGCTAAGGGACGTGAATGTGGGAGAAGGCGCAGAGCTGGGGAAAAGGTGGAAAGGGAAACGAGATGCCAAAAATGAGGAGCGATGCCCCCTTCCACCAAGAAAAGGGGGTCGGTGCCCCACAGGAACAGTCGAGGCATCGCCCGGCCCTCGTGGTGCCTGCCTCGGCGGGGTTTGGCGGGCTCGTGCACAAGTGGCACAAGTTCTCATTCACCGCCGAGCCAGCAAGTCGATGTCACGTCCCGTGGCCTCGGTCGGCCATGGGACGCAATTTCGCATGCGTGCGGTGCGTCGTTTCGTCCGACACGTATCGATTTCGGAGCGGATCGCAAAAAATGTGCGCCGCGAAGCGATCGAAATCGGATTCGCAATTTCCCAAATTCTGCGTGTTGCCCGATGCGAAGTAGCGGGCGAACACGTGGCGTCACCGCAACGGGTCGCGAAATTGTCGAGTGTCCCGAGGGGGCCGCGAATTTTCGCCTGGCCCTCGCCTGCCCGTCCGGGCAGGCCGCGATGGGTTACTAGGACCTCGCGGGCAGGTGGCACGTGTGGGCTGCCTTCGCGCGAGGGTAATTTTCCCACTCGCGAGCTGTCGCCAGTTCGCCGACCCCACCCGGTAACGTGAGCCGCTGTTCACATTCGGAGCGGGGCTGCGGGGCGGCGGTCGTGCGCTCGGCCCAGCCCTGGGCCAGGCTGGCGGGCCCGCACGCGCGTCAGTGTTCCGCCCCGTCAGCCCAAGCTTTGACGACCCCCCTCGACGACACTGGCAAATCCGTTCTGTCGACCGAATTCCGCTGGGGTGTTCGGCAAAGGAGCAAAAGGGGAGCAACAGTATAGGGTCAAGCTTACTGTAGGAGAGAAACCCGTCGATGGAGTAACGGCTGGGCAAAAAGGCCAACGGGAGAATTGGTGAAGGTCAAGCTTACTGTAGGAGAGAAACCTGCTGGGGCTGGGTGAAAGTGTCCAGGGCGTATGTTATACATGATGCCCTTTTCTTTCCCCTCCTCTCTCTAGCAAGTGCTAGCTAGGGCAAATTGGGACTGTTCATAGTAGTAAGGTTACCAACCCAACTACACTACCCAATTTTCGGGCAGCCCGGCGTGTTTTGTCTAGGAAACCTGGCTAACTTATTCGCGGTCAAGAAAACGGGTGTTTTGTCGTGGGCTTGTAAGATGTGGGCCGTTGGCTGTGAACGTCGACCGCTCCTCCTATCGGTTGTCATTGGGCCAGTTCAGAGTGGGCGGTTGAGTGAGCATTAAAGTGTATCAGGGCTATGACCCTGTTTTGATTGAAATTAAGAGTGTTGTTTTGAGAAAACCATAATTTTCACAAGGTACCTTTCGGACCAGTCCGTAACACTGAAGGGTGATTCCTAAGATAACTCGGAACTCTCCAGAACGTTTTCGAGAGCCCAATCGGGTCTGATCAGCTCTGATTTGATCGGGTCAAATTGCTTGTGAAGACAATGCTCGAGCCGCCCGATCAACAATGTCTTTCGTAGAAGTTTAGGAACTCCTCCACGGCAAACGCAAAAAGATTACATTGAATTTCTCTCCAACTCATGCGAGATTGGCGACCAAACGCCACCTAACGAAAAAAAAGTTTCTCTGTAATGCCGTCAACCCCAAGAGAGTTCTCGCCATGTGTCATGTATGAGCGAGGGGTTTGCGAGACCTAGTACAACAGTGTAACATTTTGTAATCTTCGTCATGGCTCCCGATCACATGCAATTAAGTGATTGAGGGTGATTGAGCAGAATCGCTTTTTATCGAGGTGAAAATCGAGTCTCATCGGGTTGGGGCTATCAGTCGATCGCGATCACCTGATTGCCCCAAATTGCCTGAAATTGGCTTCCATGCTTCCTGGAAGTTGTTGGCCGCCTCTGATCTGTCGAAGATAAAGGCCCCGCCTCGCTTGGGCGCAGCCGATCTCGCCGTCGACGAGAAGTTCTCGACGGATTGGTCGAAAGAAATAGGCTTCTGCTGTTCGACGGAAGTTGCGGTCGAGCAGGCTCTGCTCGACAGAACCAGGTCGACGAGCTCTGGTCGACGATCTCTGCGTGACGAGATCCTGTCGAAGAGCGCTGGTCGACGATCCTAATCGAAGAACTCTGGTCGAAGAGTTTAGGTCGAGGAGCTCTGCCCGGCAAACGCTTTTCGACCGAGCGATGTCGAGCTGTTCGACCGAATTCGCACAGGTGTGCGAAACTCTGCGGAGGCGTGCGAACTTTTGTCCAGGAGGTCTTGGCGAAGTTTTACCAGCGGAATGGCATCACGTGGTCGCCGGTGCACACCTAACGAAACCGACGACACGTTTTCTACCTGGCACCTACGCAATGTTCCTGACGGTGAAACCGCCAACCTGCAACTACTTGGTAGGTGTGCACCTCTGCGCAAATAGACAACCTGCGACTGCACTGCTGGCTGCTGCAGTGTTGGCAGGCCGCTCTTCTGCTGCGCTGGCAGATTTTGCCCGTGCTAGGTGTTGCAAGCTATTCTAGACATATCCTTCTGCATGCCTTAATTGTACTATCAACTTTTCAATTGTTCTTTCAACTTTCCTTAGTGGAATTCTTGCCAACTTTCCTCAATTGTTAGGTAGGGTCGAAAAACGTTACACTAGGAAGAAATTATCGAGGTACAAAAGAGAGAGGGTTGGAAACCCTAATTGAACTAAGAACTACGAAATGAACCTAAAATGAACTTGAATGCGTAACTCTCTCGAAGCATGGAGAAATAATATAAGAACACCAAAATAAAGACCAGAGCGAGCTCTAGCCTACTACAACAGTCGAGGTGTCGTAGGCGGGTGTGCCTGCGTCCTCCCCGACGCCGGCCCATACTTCGCCTTTCACACCTCCAGCGACAGCGTCCGTAGAAGATCACCTCGACGGACGTGATCACTAAGTTGGCGGTCAAGTCCAGCACCTCGCAGCCCTTGCTCTCTGGCGTCATGCCCAGGTGAAGCCCCCAGCAAGCCTTCGGCGCCAGCTTCCCACCGCACTGCTGCTAAAAAACCATGAACTGCACCATGCAGCCCCACACCCGTGCCAGCATGAGGTCGGGCTTCTTCCCGGTCAGTAGCTGGTATGGCGTCGTCCCCGGCGGCGTCGTCAACCGCTCCAAGCAGTTGCGCACCCAGACAGTTTGTCGTAGAACGAGGTGCCACCAGTGGTGCTGCACACCCATATGCAGCAGCATCGTCCGCACGGAATCGACGACTGTGCGCATCTCGTGCTCAGCCATGCTGTTCTGCTGCGGATTGTAGGGGCGCGTCAGGTCGTGGATGATGCCCTTCCCGTTGACGAAGTTGGTGAACTCTTTTCCAAGGAACTCCCCTCCTCGTTCTAAGCGGAGCATCAGCACCATTTTCTTTGTCTGCCGCTCTACCAGCACCAGCCACTGTTGGAACGTCCGCAGCACATCGCTCTTCTTAGCGACCGGCATTGCCCACGCGAACCGAGTGTGGCGATCCTTCAGCAGCAGGAAGTACAAGCTGCTATCCTTGGCAGCCACCCAAAAGGGCCCGTACAAGTCAATGTGCACGACAGCCAGTGCCTCTTTGGCGTCCGAGCCCTTTGCGGGGAAGGTGTGCCGCGCCAACTTTCCCCCGACGCACGAGACATACGGCGGGTCTGCTCCGGTCAACGGCACGATGTCGAACCCAGTAGCAACTTCATGCTTCGCCGAGCACTTGATCGTGTCGATGCCGACGTGCGCGAGCCTCGCATGCAACCGGTCAGGGGTCGACTTCGTCGCCGAGACAATCGTCCGTAGGGCCACTACCTCGGTCGACGGTGACCGCGTCGAGCAGGGGCGAAGGTCGGTGCAGAGGACTTGTCCGGTATAGCGTGCTCGACCGAGCACCTCTCGGTCGCGGCAACGAGCAGCATCTCGTCGCCGTCGCCCTGCAGCTGCACTCCGCTCTCCGTTAGTTGGCCGGCTGACAGCAGGTTCGCATGAACTCTCGGAACGTAGAGCACATCGGGGATGAGGACCCGCTTCCCTGCCTGCCCTTGCAGAGCAACGATTCCGCGACCCTCGACAAGCTGCAACGCCCCGTTGAAGCCGCGCACGTGCTTCACACTATCGCTCGGTGCCTTGTCGAGCAGCACCGCCATCGGGTTGGCCTGCACAGCTGCCGCCACTGTCTAGAAATCGTCGCCAGCCTCCAGCGCCAGCGAGACTGTCGGCTCCACCACGCCGACCATCGAGCACAACGCCTCCCCGTCCCCTCGGCCCTTGCCGCTGGAGTTGTCGCCATCCTTCGTCGACGACGTCGTCTTCGACGTCTACTTCTCCTTGCGCGGCTTTGCATCTCGACGGGGGCGACAACTGGCTGATCGACTGCGGCCACCCTTGTTGTCATCCTCGTCGCTGTCGTCGTGTTTGGGACATTCGTAGGAGAGACGGTTAGGGTCGTGGCAGATCCAGCACTCCCGCCTTCGACCACCACCTCCACGGCCCTTGTCCCGCATCGACCGCTTCTTGTCGACGCGTCGACCGCCCACCTCCGCTACCACCTCCGCCCAGCTTCCCTCGCTGCTCCTGCTAACGATTCTCCTTCGTCGGTGCAGCGTAGCTTGCCTGCGGAAAGAGCTTCATTGGCTGTTCTGCCTCCTGCATTGTCTCATCTTGGAGGATGTAGCTGGTGAGAGAGTCCTCGTGGAGGGACTCACGCGTGCCGGGCACCATCATCATCCTCTTCATAAAGTTGTAGCTGCGCAGTAGGCCCTTGAGGACGTGGGTGATGTAGGACGTTGTAGAATATTCGACGCCCGCCATCCGCATCTCAGCCAGGATCCGTCGAGCATGGTTGCAGTAGTCCGTCGCCGACTCCTGCTCGCCCATTCGAATGTGAGTCATCGCTGTCCGATGTACAGGTCGTCCTTCACCTGGTACGTCGACAGTATGAAGTGCCATGCCTGGTGACCAGCATCGAGTCGCTCTCGACCACTCCTGAGCACTAGCTGCATCACCGGCGAGCAGCACTGTGAGATGACCATGAAGGTGAGCAGCACAAAACTCCCCGCGCAGCTCGACATCTTCCTCGGGCAGAATTGGCACAGTGCCGTCGGCGAAGCCCTTGAGCCCGGCGACCTCGAGCTGAGGTTCTATCGACTCCCTCCAGGTGATGAGGTCTCGTTGACCTTGCAACGGTGTGACGGTGATCCGGTCCGGCGAAAACTTGAAGTAGCCATACGCCGGTGCGATTCCACCCGCCATCACATGCGTCGTCGCCGAGAGCCCTCCCCCGCTTCGTAGAGGAGAACGTCATCGACTATCGACTTTGACCCGCGAGATGCGTGCGGCTGCCGTCGACCGCTGCACTCGCGCCTGACTCCCGTCGACGCCACCATCGACCTTAATCACACCTCTCATTTTCGTGCCATCGTTGCCGCTGAATCGTGGACCGCCGTCGTCGTCGACGCCACCTTCGTTTTGCACCGGTCGAGGAGATGTAGGACGGGAAGGGTGCTCTGTCACCCACTGCGCCCGGATGCCCAACTCGACGATCACCAAGGTGATCGTCCCGTACTCGCCAGCCTTGTGGCGTCTCCTTGCATCAGCCAATCGAGCCTCCAAAGTGTCCGCTACGCCCGCTTCTACAACGGGGTCGACCATGGCGACTAACGCGGCTGCCGGCCTACAAACGACTTAGTAGGTGCAAAAGTCGGCTCCTATTTGAAGGTGATTTGCGAGGCCGTTCACACTTACTGCACCATGCGGAGAGTCACTCTACAATGGTAGTGAGCTAGACTACGGGGGTTGGCACAAACGACTAGGAGTGATCGTAGCTTTGCTTAGTTCCCTAGTGCTTGCACATTCACGGGGGAAAACGGCAAGAGTTTCCACTAGCTAAGTCGAAATTACGGAATGATTGAATAAGCAATGACAGAAATGACTACATCAGGCACCTATCAACCCTGCAGCTAGCCTGGTCGACCACCAGCACAGCTTGGTCGACCGCCTGGCAGCATTGCATAGAGGAGCCGCACCAGCACTGCAGAAAGGCAACCTGCCAACACTGCAGTTCGACGGCGTGCCAACTCTGCAGTAGTGCAGCTGTCCAGCGTTGCACCCGTAGATGGCAGCAGTACGCACGCTCGCAAATGCGCGCAGACGATTGGGCCGACATGCACTGGTGTGCATCCGTCGGCTGTTGTCTGAGCCTGACGAGCCACATCGACTTCGGGATACCAGACCGAAGTAGCCTTCGCCATCGCGACCTCGACGACGTTCGCGTGCCTCCGCAGAACTCGTCGAGCAGGTTACCCGGTCGACCTGGACACCACCAGGTGCCTCTGCTCGACCACCAGGTGCCTGTGGTCGACCACAACTCCCGTAGAGCTACTACCCTGGTCGACGGACCCCTTTCGTCGACCAAAACTGTCAGCTGTTGTCGCCGAGCTCCCCTCGTCGACCGCTGCTCACTTGTCAGGTCGACGGACCGCTTAGTCGACCTCTCGGTCGAACTGATCCTCCTGGTTGACGGCCCACCCGTCTCCCAGCCCAGTCAGCTGCAGCTGTCAAGCTCCCTGGTCGACAGCTCCAGCCTCGTGACAAACCTGTGCAAGTCGACAGCCACCTCGTTGACCTGCCCTGCAGAAGAAGGCCGTCGAGCACTCCTGGTCGACGGCAACACTACAGTGAACCCCTGTAGCTCGACGACGCCCGTCGAGCAGCTCCTTTACTACGAATGGTCGGCTGCTTCTTCCGTACATCCGACCAAGTCGTCGGCGTTGCCCAAGCAAGGGCGTGGCCAACACTCCACTCCCGTTAACAGTAGCTGCCTCGAAAGGGCTTCTCTGCCTTCGGGGACGCCGCCGCATGAGCTACTGTTCGAGAAGAAGCCGGGCTTGACGATGGCGCACATGTGGGGCTGCATGGTGCAGTTCATGGTCCCCGAGCAGCGGTGCGGCAAGAAGCTGGTGCTGAAGGCTCGTTGGGGTCTTTATCTCGGAGTGTCGCACGAGAGCAAGGGCTGGGAGGTGCTCGACCTCACTGAAAAGAAAATCGTCACACCGGTCGAAGCGATCTTCTACAAAACTTTGTCACTGGAGAGATGGAAGGCAGAGAACGGGACTCGCATCGACGAGGACGCGCTCTACCCCGTCGACAGATTCTTCCTCGGTTAACCTTCCACTTCTCGCCACAGACAGCGAGCTTGATGAGGACGGCACAGACGGCGTCCCCCCTCCCCCTGTTTTCCCGTCGGCGCCTCCGATGCCCTCCCCTCCCTCGCCCGTCGTCGTCCCTCTTGTGCAGGGACCCTCATCGGCCGCCGGGGATGAGGGGAGACTCGGTGCATCGCATTCGGCGCCAACCGGTTGCATCGCCGGTGGCCGACATGACACTGAGAAGGTCGTAGACGGGCAGCGGTAGACGAGCGGAGGGCATATGACGGGGCAGCTGTCGGCGTCGAAGCAGACTGCAGATAAGCCATCAGCAGAGGCGCCAGCTGCATGGGAGCCGTTGGCAGAGAAGCCGATCCTGGGGGAGCATTCGGTGGAGGAGATGCCGACAGGAGAGCATTTCGACGATGACTCGTCGAGCGACGACATTGTGGAAGTCGTCGGTGCGGCCGGCGGCGATGAAGGGGAGCTGTTGACAGGGGAGCAGTCTGACGGTAGCGACGTGGTAGAGATCCTGGTCGAAGAGGCAAAACCACGACGGTCTACCCGCCTCAACATTGGCAATCCGCCGGAGAAGCTGAGCTACCACACTTGTCTGTCACCGACCTCCTACAGTACTCTGCTCGATGATGCAGAGGAGGACATCCATCTGCCCGAGCTCGACCCCGACATGCACGTCGACCCAGAGCATCGCTGGGACCTCTCCAACATGACGGTGAAGGAGGCATTGGCGAGCTGAAAGGGCAAGGTGGTGAAGGCCGCCATGGACGAGGAAATCAAGTGCCTCATCTCCAACAGGACGTGGGAGTTGGTTGAGCGTCCACGCAGTGTAAACATCATGAAGGACCGCTGGGTGCTTACGACGAAGTACCACATTGACGAAGTACCGCATCGACGAAGTACCACATCGACGAAGTACCACAGCTTACGACGAAGTGTCGGAAACTCACCCACCTCCTCCTGTTTCCCACTCGCCTTGCTCTGTTCTCTTCCTTTCCTGCTCCCTCTTCTCTCAGGTGCACCTTCCCTCCCTTCTGTCCCCTCCTCCCTTCTCATTGTTGTTTCCTTCCTTCCCCTGCTGTCACTCTCTGCCTGTAAATCCCGTCTTTCCTTCCCTTGGTGTGTTATGCCGACTACTTCTCTTGCCCCCTCCCATGACCTGCTGCCGCCGTCCTCGCCCTGGTCATGGGACCCGCGTAGCTGAATTTCTTCTTCTGCTTCCCCGCGTGTGCCACATTGGTGACATGATCCATCACCCGCTTCCCCTGTGCATCCTCCAGCACCAAGACACCCGACTCCCGCATCTCCTTCACCTCCCACCTTTGCCGTGACACGCCCACATCCAGCCCATCTCTCTTTGCATGTCGGACGTACACCGCCTGCCCTTCCTCTACTGCCGGCTGCTTCCCCATCATCTTGCTCAGCTGCCGCTGCTTATAGCGGTGGATGTCTCACAGCTGCACTACCTTTAAGCTCTCCATGGCAACCGGTAGCATCTTCTTCAGGTACTTGGCTCTTGCATCCGCCAGCGCCACCCACTTCTCAGCATTCCTCGCAGTCACGCTGTCCAGTAGAAGCCTCGGCGCATCCACTGGCAGTATGGGCTGCTTCCCAAAGAGCAGGTACTATGGGGAGACGTCTTTTAGAGACGCTTGCTTGCTGAACCTATACCCCGCCATCACCAAGCCAGTTTTCTGCCCCAGCCTCCCTTGTTCGCTCCCCCGTATGCCCTGATGCCCTTCTTCACCGTCTGCACCAACCGCTTGGTGAGCCCATCACTCTGGAGGTGGTACCTGGATGTGGTGCGGTGCTGGATGCCATTCTCGGCCAGCAGCTCCTTGAATGCCCCTTGAAACTCTGTTCCCTGATCGGTTAGCACTTCACCGCAAGCCCCAAACCTGGTCAGCACCATTTCCTCAAATGCCTCTGCCACCGCCTCTGCCGTCTTCGCCACCAGCGGCCTCGCCTCTGCCCACTTGCTTACGTGTTCTACCATGAGCAAGACGTACCGCATGCCCCTCTGTGACACTGGTAGCTCCCCCGCGATATCCAGGGACCACTGATACCCTAGCTCCACAATGTCCAAGGGCTGGAGGTCTGCCTGGCTCTTCAACAGGCTGGCCTTGTTCCCGTAGCACAGCTCACACTTCTCCACCCACTCCGTCACCTCCTTTAGCATCCCTGCCCACCACCATCCTGTCTGCAGCAGCTGCTGTGTCCGCAGTGGCCCATAGTGTCCCAAATTTTTGTGCACCCCACGTATTATACCCTCTCTTTCTACCGGCGCCGGTACCCTTTTCCACACATCCTTTGTCTACAGCTGCACCTGTAATGTTGACCCCGCGCTCTTGCTCTTGCCCCTGCTCCCTCGCCTTCTGCCGTCTCTCCCTTAATCCATGCCAGAGTCTCCTTGTCCTGCCACACATCTGCTGCTCCTCTCTGCTGCTCCTCTCTGCTGCTCTCATCCTGGCGGTGAGTGCCGCTGAGGGTGGCTCCTGCTCTGGTCCTTGCTTCTCTCCTCCACGGGGTGGGTTCCTAGATAACCCGTCCACGTGCTGCATTGTCTTGCCCGATCGGTGCTTTACCGTGAAGTCATATTCTTGTAACTTCATCGCCAACTGCGCGTTCCAGCCAGTCAGTATCTGGTCGTGCATCAGCCACAGCAGTGGCTGATGGTCTGTCACCAGGGTGAAGTGCCGCCCCTGCAAGTACACCCTGAAGTGCCCCATTGCCCAGAACGCCGCTAATTCCTCTCCCTCGTATGACGAGTAGTTGGCCTCCGCGGGGCTGCAGGTTCTGCTAGGGAAGGCCACTACCTTCTCCACCCCTTTTTCATCTGACTCAGCACTGCTCCCATTCCTATGCTGCTCCAGTCGGTGTATAGAGTGAAAGGCTGCTGTCCATCTGGTAACTTCGGTACTCCACCCGCCTTCACCGCCTCCATCAGGCCGTGCAATGCCTTCTCCTGTGGGTCCTCCCATCGCCACTTCTGCTCTTCCCCGAGCAACATGTTCAGGGGTGCCGCTCTCTTGCTGAGATCCTCTATGAATTTACAGTAGTAGTTGAGAAATTCCTGGAGAGCGTGCAGACTGGTCCTGTCCTTAGGCCTCTCCACCCTGTCCAGCACTTCGACCTTAGCTTTTTGGATGCTAAGCTCCCCTCCTGCCACCTCGAATAACAGGTAAGCCACGCTGTCATGACCGAAGCGGCATTTTCCCGGATGGCAGGTCAGTCCTGCCGTCTCAATTGCCGTTAGGGTGGCTTCCAGATCTCGCACGTGTGTCTCAGCGTCTGGGCTAGAGATGATGACGTCATCTATGTAGCATGCCGCGCCCTTCAATCCCCTTAACACTGCGTCCATCACTCGCTGGAACACTGCTGATGCATTCTGCAGCCCAAATGGCATGAAATTCCACTCGTACAGCCCGTCTGGTCCGTGGAAGGCTGTTTTCTTCTTGTCCTCCTCCGCTATTGCTATCTTATTGAAGCCCTGTCGCAGATCGAGCGTTGAGAAAACCCAGCTGCCCTGCAGCTGATCGAATTTCTCCTCCGCCATTGGCATCGGATACCTGACCGTCGCTGTTACCTTGTTCAATCCTCGGTAATCCCCACACATGCGACGGGATAGTACAGTGCCCGTCGGATCAGTCCTTGCTGCCACCACCATGGCCACCGCGTAGTCTGATGTTGACCGTCGGATCAGCCCTGTTGCCAGCATTTCCTGACATTTCTCCGTGCAGATGCTGATATCCTGCGGGCTCATCCTCCTCCTCCTCTGGTACACCAGTACCTCGCTGGTCAAAGGCAGGTGCATGGTGCTGGTCACGTACTTCCCCAACTGCTGCAGTGTGTGTGCGAATGTGGCTGCATGCTGTTGCAGTACTGCTTCTAACCTCAGTGCCATCTCTCCGTGCATAGCTCCGTCTATGTCCCATTGAGTCCCCTGCGCCTGTGGCCGTGCTGCTTCCTCCACTCCCTCCAGTCCTTCTCCCGTTGGCCCCTCGGACTGTTCGGCTGCCCCCACTTCTTCGCCTTCTCCTTGTCTCTCCCCTTCATCTGCCTCTTCCGCCCGGCTCGCCATATATGCCCGGCTGGGCCCCATAAAGACTTCATCCGGATCCGGGATCCACCTTTCCGTGGGGTCCTCCTCCTGCTCTAAGTCCCAATCCATCTCTGGCTCTCCTTCCCACCACTCATCTTCCTCTTCCTCCTCATCTGGATAACGCCCCGGGACCCCTTGATAATCATTCAGCCTTTCCGCCCTCCTCTCCTGCGACACTCTTTTTTTCCTCATCTCCCACGCCTCCTCTTCCAGATGCTCGAGCAGAATGTCAAAGTATATGCATGTTATATGTGTGCAGGCTGTAGTGGGGTAGCCAATATGGGGTACAGCCCTGTTTAGGGTTTCATACTTGTACCCAACTCTTCCATAGTGCATTTCATTCCTGCTGCTAGATTCTTACATGGTTTCAGAGCACTAGGTCCGTAGGACCGTCTTTTTTTTCGGGCCCACCTACCGTTGCGGTTACCGTGCTACCCCACGTGTTGTCCTGCGCCTGCCTGCCTGCCTGCCTGCCCTACCTTGTGACGTGCTGCGCTGCGCGCGCCGTCCTGCAGCCCTCGCGCTGCCTCCTGCTGCCCTAGGCCAGCGCGCCGCCCCTGCAGGCTCGTAAGGCTCACGCGCCGCCCCTACAGGCCCGTCAGACCCACGAGCCGCCCCTGCAGGCCCGTCAGGCCCGCGAGCCGCCCCTGCAGGCCCGTCAGGCCAGAACGCGGCCCCGCCCTGCCTTTGACGCGGCCGCGCCCAGCCTCTGACGCGGCCCCGCCCAGCCTTCGACGCGGCCGCGCCCTGCAGCCGACGCGGCCCCGCCCTGCCTCTGACGCCGCTGCGCCCTGCCTCTGACGCGGCCGCGCCCAGCCTCTGACGCGGCCGCGCCCTGCCTTCAACGTGGCTGCGCACTGCAGTCGACGCGGCCCTGCCCTGCCTTCTACGCGGCCGCGCCTTGCAGCCGACGCGGCCCTGCCCTGCCTCGGACGCGGCCGCGCCCAGCCTCTGACGCGGCCGCGCCCTGCCTTCGACGCGGCCGCGCCCTACAATCGACGCGGCCGCGCCCTGCAGTCGACGCGGCCCTGCCCTGCCTCTGATGCGGCCGCGCCCTGCCTCTGACGCGGCCGCGCCCTGCAGCCGACGCGGCCCCGCCCTGCCTCTGACGCGGCCGCGCCCTGCAATCGACGCGGCCGCGCCCTGCCTCTGACGCAGCCGCGCCCTGCAGCCGACGCGGCTCTGCCCTGCCTCTGACGCGGCCGCGCCCAGCAGCCGACGCGGCCGCGCCCTGCCTCTGACGCGGCCGTGCCCTGCAGCCGATGCGCCCTGGTGCAGCCGCCCCTGGACCCTCGAGCAGCCGCCCCTGGACCCAGAGCAGCCGCCCCTGGCTCCTACAGCAGCCGCCCCTGGACCCTCGAGCAGCTGCCCCTGGACCCTGAGCAGCCGCCCCTGGCCCCTGCAGCAGCCGCCCCTGGACCCTCGAGCAACCGCCCCTGGACCCAGAGCAGCCGCCCCTTGCCCCTGAAGCAGCCGCCCCTGGTGCAGCCGCCCCTGGACCCCGCGACGCCGCCCCTGGACCCGCGACGCCGCCCCTGGACCCCGTGCAGCCGCCCGCCGAGCGCCGGCCCTGCTCGCTCGGCGAGCGCCTGATCTTCCCGCCACTGGTGAGCACCTGCCTTGTTAGCGCACTGCCTGCCTGCCAACCTGCCTGCTTGCCTGCCTGTCTGCCTGCCTGCCTGCCTGCCTACCTGCCTGCCGCGCCTGCCCTGCCCGCACTGCTGCTGCTACTACTGCCACTACCACTGCTACTGCTGCTACTGGCGGTGGCCAGATGCAGCTCCAGCGACGTCCGCGCGAGTCTCTCACGCCCCAGCAGCTTCGTGAGTGGTACGCTAGTTGGGGTTGTGGCGGTGGCCGTCGTGGCTGTCGCCCTGGAGCTGGTCAGTCGGGAGCGTCTGGCAGTGGCCAGCTGCAGTTGCAGCGGCGTCCGCACGAGACACTTACGCCCCAGCAGCTTCGTGAGTGGTACGCTCAGAGTAGAGGGTCTTTGAGTACCATTCGCTGCCCATACGTCATTCACACAGGTGATCGGACTGGTTAGGCTTGCGGGACGCTTAGTCAAACACAGTCCCGCTGCTTCGCCCGTCTGAGCGACGCCTGGCGTACCGAGTTTGGCGACGAGGCTGAGCTCCCCGACTGGGTGGAGCTGCTTGGGCAGAGGGTAGAAATATTTGCTCTTGACTATGATGCTATTCTCACTGCCATGTATGCATTGCCTACTAGTGCTGACCGTGCCTGTTACCTGTGCGTACCGCCTGACCCAGGTATAGAGTCTGCTGCTCTCGGTGATGGTGAGGCTGCTGATCTAGGTGCTCGTGTGTCTCCTGCTCTAGGTGCTGGTGAGGCTGCTGCTCTAGGTGCTAGTGCGTCTCCTGCTCTGGGTGCTGGTGAGGCTGCTGCTCCAGGTGCTGGTGAGTCTGCTCTCTCTGGTACTGCGCCTGCTGAGGCCTTGTACACCTTCACACTTGACTCTGGTGCTTCTCGCTCCTTCTTTCGCGACAGCACCACCCTCACGCCGCTCAGTCGGCCGGTTGCAGTCTCCCTAGCAGACCCCTCTAGGGGTCCAGTCCGTGCGACCTCCACCACTATCCTCCCTTGTCCTGCTATCCCGTCCGGCACACTGTCGGGTCTTTACCTCCCCTCGTTCTCCACGAACTTGGTGGCGGGTTCTGCGCTCCAGGACGCGGGTGTTCACCAGTTCACCCCTACCTGCGAGCGTGTGACACACTGCACGTGTGCTCAGACGGGTCGTCACCTGGCTACCTTCACTCGGCTACCTCGCGCCGTGTCTTCCCCACTCAGGACGTCACGTTCGACGAGTCGGTCCCCTTTTACCGTCTCTTCACCTACTGCACTGCCCCTCTCCCCCCCCCCGCCGCTCTTCCTCGCTCCAGGTGCTCCCCAGGTAGACCCCTCCCCGCTCCCGAACCAGCTCCTTCAGGTGTGTCTCAGGTAGACCCTCCTCCCTTGACTGCGCCGGTTGAGGTCACTGGTGACTCAGGTCCTGCTGAGAGTGGTCCTGCTCGGGGTGCTGCTTCTGGGGGTGCTGAGCCTGGGGGTGCTGAGCCTGGGGGTGCGGAGCCTGGGGGTGCTGAGCCTGAGTGTGAGGAGTCTGGGGGTGCTGAGCCTGGGGGTACTGAGTCTGGGGGTGCTGCACCTGGGGGCGCTGAGGCGTCTGGTGAGCAGTCTCCCTGGAGCGGCCGTCTCCGTAGTAGCTCCGCTGGTGCCTCGCCACTGCACTCTCGTCGTCGACTCCCTCTCTCCCCACAGTAGCTGCGTGAGTGGTACGTTGGCCGTCAGGGTCGCGCTGCTGGAGCTAGGGGCCCTGCTGCGGGAGGAGCTGGAGCTGGTGACTCTGCTACTGGAGTTGTTTCTGCTGGAGGTTTTGGAGCTGCTGAGGGTGCTGGCGCTGGAGGTTCTGGAGCTGCTGAGGGTGCTGACGCTGGAGGTTCTGGAGCTGCTGGAGGTTTTGGAGGTGCTGAGGGTTCTGAGTCTGCTGTTGCGCTGTCTCCTTGGAGTAGACGCCTTCGTCCGCGTGTGCCTCTCACCTGACAGCAGCTGCACGACTGGTACGGTCGCCGTCAGGGTCGCGCTTCGGGAGCTCGGGGCTCTGCCGCTGGAGGTACTTCTGCTGACGTCCCTTGAGCTGGGAGTGGTGCTGGTCCCGGAGGTGCTCGTACTGGAGGTACTGGAGCTGTTGGGGCTAGAGGTGTTGAGCCTGAGGGTGCTACTGCTGGAGACACTGTGTCTGGGGGTGTTGCTGCTGGTGGAGCTGGTCCTGGAGGAGCTGGCGCTGAGGGTTCTAGGGCTGCTGGAGGTGCTGGATCTGCTGGTGCTGGTGGCACTGCACAGCCGCGCCTGTTCTTTGCTCCACCGCCTGACTCAGTGCTTCGCCATGTTCTTAGTCTCCCTTCGTCTACTGGTCTTCCGTTACAGCCTGACTCACCGCTGCCTGCTCCTTCTCCTGACACTGAGCAGACAGGGGGTCTTACTGAGCGTCGTGAGCCTGCGTCGCGTCCTGTCTCGCCTGTCTGTTCTGGTCGTTCCGGTCGTCGTGTTCCTTGTTCGCGTCAGCCGGCTGTCCCCGGCACCCACCTCGTAGTCCGTCGTCCTTCCTCTCCTCCGCAGCGTGTTCCCCTGCTGTCCCCTCCTGCGTCTTCTCTGCCTACCTTTCCTGAGCCTGAGTCTGACCGCACCCGTACTTCTCGCCCTACTGTCACACGTCTGCTAGCCACAGTTGTCACTGACCCGTCGTTTGAGTCTGCTGCTGCGTCTGCCTTAGTCACTGAGCTTGTTGACTTTGCTGCTGCCTGTCGTCTAGACTACGCCGCTAGTCTTGTTGCTGAGTCTTAGTCTGTCTGTCCTCCGTCCGTCGGGGGTGAGTGTGCTCTTGGCACAGACGTCCTTGAGGACAGGCAGGAGGACCTTGAGTGTCTTGCAGCCGCTGCGCCTCATCTTGTGTCCATGCTGCTTGTCCCTGAGGGAGACCCGGATGCTCCAGACATCCCGACCCCGCGCTCTTACGCTGAGGCGATCGCGGGTGAATACTCCTCTCAGTGGCAAACAGCCATGGACGCAGAGATGGCATCCTGGAAGTCCACAGGCACTTACGTTGACGAGGTTCCCCCTCCTAGGGCGAACATCGTCAGTGGCATGTGGATTTTCAGGGTGAAGCGGCCGCCAGGTTCTCCGCCTGTCTTCAAGGCTCGTTACGTTGCTCGAGGTTTCAGTCAGCGAGAGGGAGTAGACTTCTTCCAGACCTTCTTCCCCACCCCAAAGATGACCACTCTTCGGGTGCTGCCGCACGTTGCCACTCAGCGTGACTACGAGCTTCACTCTCTTGTCTTCAGCACAGCTTTCTTACAGGGCAGCCTGCACGAGGAGATCTGGCTGCGCTGCCCTCCTGGCTTCACTGGGTCGTTCCCTCCTGGTACCCAGTGGAGCCTCCGGCGGCCGGTCTACGGTCTCCGCCAGGCGCCACGTGATTGGCACGACACACTGAGGACTACACTTGCGGCTCTTGGGTTCGCGCCTTCTACTGCTGACCCGTCGCTGTTTCTGCGCACCGACACTTCGCTGCCGCCGATCTACATCCTTGTGTACGTCTACGACTTGGTCTTTGCCACTGCTGACACTGAGTCCCTCGCTCTGGTGAAGTCGGAGCTGCAGAAGAGACACACGTGCACAGACCTGGGTGAGCTGCGCAGCTACCTTGGCTTGCAGATCACCCGGGACAGAGCACGCCGCACCATCACACTAACTCAGTCACACATGGTGCAGCAGGTCCTTCAGCTCTGCCTTCGGATGAGTGCGTAGAGCCGAGTGGCCTGTATCCAGAGCTAGTGGGCTGCCTCATGTACCTTATGACCTGCACTCGACCTGACCTTGCGTACCCTCTTGGCCTTCTGGCCCGCTACGTGGCTCTTGGTGGGCACCGAAAGGTGCACATGGATGCTGCTAAGAGGGTACTGCGCTACTTGTGCAGTACATCGGGCATGGGGCTCATGCTTGGAGGGCGGAGCCCAGTTGTCCTCACTGGGCACTCGGACGCTTCTTGGGTTGACGACCTAGCTACGCAGCGGTCGTCACAGGGTTACACCTTCAGCCTTGGTTCTGGTTCACTTTCCTGGCGGTCTACACGCTCGTCTTCAGTTCTCGGCTCCAGTTGTGAGGCTGAGATCTACGCCACAGCCATGGCTGCACAGGAGCTACGCTGGCTCACCTACCTGCTGACCAACTTGGGAGAGCGACCTCGTTCTCCTCCAGTGCTGTACGTCGACAACAAGGCCGCCATTGCCTTGTGTCAGGAGCACAGACTGGAGCACAGAAAGAAGCACATTGCTCTGCGTTACTTCCTTGCTCGAGAGTTGCAGCAGCGTGGTCAGCTTCGTCTTGCTCACGTGGCCACTCGGGCCAACATTGCTGATATATTCACCAAGGCACTTCCGTCTGGTGATCATCAACGTTTTTGTACTTTGTTAGGCCTTGTGCCCACGTTTTCTCACTTGCTGTAGACTTTGCCTGTACTGTGATCTATATATATACCTACATGCTTGCTCTGCTAGGTAGAGATCACTGTGCTGCCATTGTTGCATATTTACCTCTGCATGTGAACTGGCCTTGTGGCCCTTTGCTTGTGCTCAGTGTGTGTGGTGACGTTGTGATCCACCCTGAGCTTGCTTTGCTTCTCTTGACTGGTCTTGTGACCGCTTGTTCTCCCCCACTTTGCCTATGGGGGTGTGTCAAAGTATATGCATGTTATATGTGTGTAGGGGGTAGCCAATATGGGGTGCAGCCCCGTTTAGGGTTTCATACTTGTACCCAACTCTTCCATAGTGCATTTCATTCCTGCTGCTAGATTCTTACACAGAATCTCTGACTCCTCCTTTATCTCATCTTCTCGTGTCCTTGGGTCTGCCCTTGCTGCGTGATCCCTCCGTCACTCCAATTGGTTCCGTTCCAGGTATCTGTTCATCGTCCCCACCAGCCAGTGCACCGCATTGAGGTCCATAGCCCTTCCCAGCGCCCTCCGCCGTGTTGTATGCACGTCAGTATGTGTGCATGTTATCCTAACGTCCTGCTATGTGCTCGTGCAATCCATGCTTGCGTCATTTGCATGAGCATAAATCATTATGCATGGCTGTTGGATTTTATCACCTCTGTGTTTTTCTCCAAGGCTAAATGCTTGATGGCGCAGGAGAAATCCAGAGCTTTCGAACGATACCAAGATCGCCTTATTCCGACCAAGATCGCGCAAGTTACAAGATTTCCAAGATTTGGGAATTCCATCTTGATCTGGGATATTAACTAAATTGGGCGATTATTTGGACATGATCATAAAGGGATCTTTGGTCGGGTGGTTAGGAAGGCAACTTTGACCTTTTGGATTGGGGTGGCTAGAATTTTGTAGCATGGGTTGCAAATATTGCAACACCTAGGCAAAGTCCAATTGGATTGGATTTTGCATGTGACAGCTCAAGAACCTCATCATGAAGGTTGCATCTTTGATGCTAGGAAGGTTCCCACTATCCTTTCAAAGCATTTAGAGAGCCCTTCCCTCACAAGGCTCTCTTGAAACCCCCCAACTCATTATTCTATGCCTGATGTTTGTTCTTCCTCCATCCAAACTAGTGAAAGCAGGAGCTATACATTTTTCCTTCGTTCTCACTCCCTAGACCATGAAATAAAGTTATTCAACTTGCAAATGGTAGCTAAAACCAGCGCGCGCAATCCTCCGGAACGGATTTGCGTTTAGTCGAGATTTGAATTCATCGTAGGTCTTCAAAGTGACCGGATCCTATGCAACAAGTGGTATCAGAGCTGGTGGTCGACTTTGAAGCGACGAATCGTCATCGATTCTCAACCAATTTTGACGAGTGAGACCTTCCTATTGTAGCTCTGCTTGCGAGGTCAAATCGCGTCCTAATTTGAACTATGCTAACCGTGACAGCGTTTTTCGTAAAAGCTAAATTTCTGGCAGAATCCTGTCCAAGCGTTTTCTTCCCACATGCAGATAGTCGAGACGATGCTATAGAGGAACTCGACTCCCAAGAGCAGGTCGTAGTCTTCCGACGGTGAGATGCCACACTGCAGCTTCGCGGAACATTCCTCCGGACTTCCCCGCCTGATCATGATCCCGACCTTCGTCCGCGTTTTCAGCATCCACTTGGTTCCGCCGCCTTCCGCCGTCATCAATAGCAATCCTTCTGCTATCTGCCTCTCCGGCCTATCCAGCTGTAGCTGCTCCGCCAGCCACTTCCCTATCAGCACTTGATGCGCGCCCATATCAATGATGGCCTGCTTCACCGGCAGCCCACCCACCGTAATACACCCTTTCTCTGCCACCAGTACTGACGCCACACAGTTCAGCCTCTCCAACGGGTGGCGCCGAGGTGGTTCCCCATTTTCACGTGTACGTCCCGTTGCAGCTCATGGTTCAGGCCGTTCAGGAACTTGCTGACGAGGCGTCCTTGGTCCACGCAGTTCATATATTCCCCGAGTTCCACCAGCCGCTCGTAATATGCCAGGAGTTACTCTCTCGTTCTCCGCTTGAAGTCCCAAAATTCAACGACCCCTTCTGGCGTCTGCAGCGGGAACTGATCTCGCAACAACTCCAGGAATCGCTTCGTGGGGTCTCTTTCTCCCGGCCTTCCTTGCTCAGCCTAATCCAGCAGTTCACGTCGGCAGATCCGATAGTAGGTCTCAGCCTATCCTATCAGCGTGTTGGCTAGGCCTCTGAAGAACTCGTCTGCCGCCAATCGATCTCGTTCCCATCACGCCTGCAAGTTCTCCAGCTACATCACGTAATTCTTCAGGGATGGCCCGCGCTGTGTTTCTCCAGAGAACCGCTCTGTCACCTCCACCTTCGGGAGCATCATGTAACGCCACCGTGCCGACGCTGCCTCCTCTTCAAAGCCTTGCCACGACGCACTTCACTGGTATGGCCGATCGCTCCCTCTCCTTCCTCCCATTATCGCGGCGCCTTCTATGGAGACGGGCTTCTCCGCCTCGGCGCCCCCTCCTTCCTTCTCCGTCCCGTGCGGCAGCTCGCGCTCGATGTCGGAGCCCGTGGCTCCACCCGTCTTCCCCGTAATTTCTATTTCCGTGCCGTGCACGGCTGTCTCTCCCCCGATCCCGAGCTCGTTCTTCCTGTCACCCTCCATCGTCTCTGTCTCTGCGACCAAGAACTTCGCGGCGAAATCTAATCCTGACCTCGTGGGCATGCCCTAACCGTCAGCCAATTGCTTGTATGTGATGAACTCTCTACTCCTTCACACATTTCGATTCCGAAATCCTCAGCCTAAGGCATCCTGCTCGTCATATCAACCTAAGGTCACCACTTGCTCAGTTTGCAACAAATTATTGTGTAAAAAGGGAAACATACAAGCAGTAACAATTTCTATCAAGGCTCCACCTATTCTACCAGCTCCTCCCCGCGGTGACTTACATCCACCAGGTTCATGGAGAACGAGGGGGTGTAGTATTCTGTACGGACTCCAATGGGAGCCGCCAGATATGGGAGAGTGGTGGTGTTTGTTATAGTCACAATAGGCTTGAATATGCCTAAAACGAAAGATAGAGAGCACAGACGGATTTCTGCACAGCGGCTTCAAACGTTGATAGCGTTCTGCTCACAGCTGCAAATGACTTGATTCAAATTGGATCTGGAGCGTCTTCACGTCGTCTACAATTATCAATTTAGATTGCACGATTTGATAAAGAATTGACGACACAGCGTCGGTTTGAACGAACGGTACTATGGCAGCCACTATAGTCTTAGAACACAAGATAGGAAGAGTTACGAGTTGGGAATGACTCCCAGCTCCTACAAACCCCAAGAGCCGAGGTACAGTGATGTGGAACAGTGCCACACTGTCCCCAACCACGAAGGGTCTCGAAACTACCCTTCACTAGGGCCTACACCAAGTGAAATGTTACACTACACAAAGTAATGTAACTATCTTCAATATCTTGAGGTGTACCCTTTTGGCAAGCTTCGAAATCACTTGAGGCTTGACACCAAGGCTCGGGCTCTTCATCACAAACTCATCCTTGAGTTCTTGATGGGTCTGCTGCACACACCTGCGACACGCCGAACGTTCGACACAGGACAAAATAGAAACCGCGCACGACAAAATAAAAACCGCGCGCGAGACACAAACGACCGCGTAACACGCGTCTAGCGATAACTCGCTATTGACTCGACACACACACTCGACATCATGACTCAACATTCACACACAATTATAAGCATGAAATATATATTATCCCATGCCCTCATACCATTCCATACACACACACATTCACGCACACGGACAACAAGCCGAGTGCAAACCGTAGGGTTGCACCAACAGTGTTGTGGGCATCGAGAGGTCACACAGAGGGGTCAGCTAAGACCACAGTGATTGGGGTGCGTAGAAACGTGAGGTCGGTGCAGTCGGGTTAGTAAGAGCAGGACGCCCCATAGTTGGGAGTGAACGAAAGCGGCACAGTCGCTGAGGTCGTACCCTAGCCAGCGACAAAGGCTAATACTAGGCCTGCAGTATTTGCGGCTCCCACAGGAAGACCGTCAGAGGAACCTAGGCTGGAAACTACACATCAAGACTGGGAACAAAAGTCACTACTCGTGCTGGCGGGAAATGTCCTAGACGATGGAGGTGCAGTTCAACTGGGCCAACAGTAATCTGGCAAAGACGCAAAGTCTACTGTGGTGAAATTGCGTCAGGTCCAAAACGCTCACAGTGGAGGTCGTCAAAGCGTCGGTAGCAGCGGGACGCGGAGTGGTCAGGAGACCAGCAGATAGTGCCAGCACTGGGACCAGTCAGCCTACGGTACCCTTAGGGACCGACGTCGTGCCCACTGCTGGCTGAGCCGCTGCTAGACCCAACACTCCTTGGACCCTTAGGTCCCCACTATTGGGAGTTCTGCAGCTGCTATCGCCGCGGCTGGCCCTATTGCTGCAAAACTCGAGTAGACGCCATGGCAGGAGCTGGAGACAGGGTACGAGTATGGATTCAGGTAGCGGGTACGGGTAAGGGGTACGGGTAGCGGGTACGGGTCGCAAGATAGGGTAGCCGTGGGGCCTTCTAATTGGGGGTCGCGGGGCCTACCAACTGAAGGCCGCGGGGCCTTCTAGCTAGGGGTCGCGGGGCCTTTTAGCTGGAACCCCTGGGCCTTTTAGCTGGCTGCCGCGGGGCCTTCTAGCTGTGGGCCGCGGGGCCTGCTAGCTTGGGGCCGCGGGGCCTTCTAGCTGGGGGCCGCGAGACCTTCTAGCTCGGGGCCGCGGGGCCTTTTAGCTGGAGGCCTCGGGGCCTTCTAGCTGGGGGCCGCGGGGCCTTCTAGTTGGGGGCCGCGGGGCCTTCTAACATGGTGGCACGGTTAGCACGGACACCACGGGTAGCACGGTTAGAACGGGTAGCACGAGTAGCATTGGTAGCACGGGTAGTACGGGTAGTACGAGTTGTCCAACGCGGTTGAGTGCAGTTGAGTGCGGTTGTGTGTGGTTATGTGTGGTTGGATACGGTTGCGGTTCAGCAGGGTTGAATGTGGTAGTGGGCGGTTTGGGGGTGCGGGGCGGATACAGGGTGGGGCGGCGGATAGCAGGTGGGGGGGCGGGTAGCAGGTGGGGCGGCGGGTAGCAGGGGGGGAGAGGGTGGGTAGCAGGTGGGGCAGTGGGTATAGGGTGGGCCGGCGGGTAGCAGGCGGAGGGGTGGGTAGCAGGTGGGGATCGGTTTCTAGGCTCTAAAGCATAAACGTGGTAACTAAGTAAGCACGGGAATGAATTACTAAGGTTGAAACATAAAAGATATAGGTCAGCCCTAACCCAATCTATCACAAGTGTACACCACCTAGACTAGAACATATGTTGCCAGCCCGTTCCAGTTCGTGGCCACCCGTGCCTCACCCGTGCTTCTCGTGCTACCTGTGTTTACCTGCCCATGATTCTGCCCGTGGTTCTGCCCGTGATTTTGCCCGTGATTCTGCTTGTGTGCTGCCCGTTCCGGTGCCCCACCCATGCTGCCCGTGTATTCCCGTGCCTCCTGTGCTGCCCGTTCCCGTTAGTGCCTCCCCTGTCTGCCCCCGTGTTTCCCGTGCTGCCCCGTGCCTCTCGTGCTACCCATGATACCCATGCCATCCGTGCTACCATGGTACCCGTATATTTCGTGTTGTCCGTGTTCTATCCGTTTGCCACTCGTGTCTCTCGTGTTCCCGTGCTCCCGTGCTCCCGTGCTCCCATGCGTCCCGTGCCGCCCCGTGCTCTCATTGCTACCTGTGCGTTGCTGGCTGGCCCCGTGCTGCCCATCACCCCTGTGCTGCCCATCCCGTGCTGCATCTAGTTGCATCTACCCGCTTCCCGTACCCCGGCTCCTCGCACACGAAGCACCTGCTGCGGGGCGTTCAACCGCAGCCAAGCACCTATTCCACAGTGGTGGTTTGCATGGTGCGTGCTGCTTGAAAGCTTAAGAGGGGGGCCCTTGCTGGTGTTCCCATGCCCAGTAATGGGGTTTTACAGGTTTATCCTTACCAGGGAGGCTGTGCACATGGTTATGTCAACGGGAGTGTTGTGTGGCCCTGTCCTCGCTTGGGCGGAGCCGACCTCGTGGTTGGATGTGCGGCGGATGCAGCCGGCCTACAGCAGTGGACACGGGGGCCATTGCAAGGGCGCCGAGCTGGAGGGCGCCTAGAGGGAGGGCGCCGAGCAGGAGGACGCCGTCCTGGGCGTCCGGGCGTCGTCCTGAGCGCCTGGACGGCGTCCTGGACGCCTGGACGGCGTCCTGGGAGGCTGGACGCCGACTTGGGCGTCTGGTCGACGTCCCAGGCGTCCTGACGCCGACCTGGGCGTCTGCACGGCTTCTTGGGCGCCTGGATGCCGACCTGGGCGTCTGGTCGGCGCTCTGAAAGCTTGGACGCCCGACTAGGGACGCCAGGCTTGTGCAGTCGGTGACAGACAAGGCTGGTCGACTAGGCGTGGTTGCCAGGTCGACCAGGATACCCGGGCGATGCGTGCGAAGGTCGCCGGGGTGACTTATGCGAGGCTGACCTCGGGGGTGGTATCCCGAGGTCGACATGGCTGGTGGGAGTCGAGCCGGGCATCTGCGCTGTGCACATGACGAGGTGGGTTGCACCAACCAGCTGCACGCACCTGCAAAGCAGGTGCACCGTTGTTCTGCGGGTGCAACGCTGTGCAGCCGACTTGCTGCAGCGTTGGCACACCGTTGACTTGCAACGTTGGCAAACCGCTACTCTGCAACGCTGGAGCGGTGCGAGCGCTGCTGCGCTGGAGGTCAACCAGCAGCCTAGCTAGCTCCGATGTAGTCTGTGATGCCAATGTTGTTACTATCATTTTTGTCAACTTTCCTTAGTGAAACTCTTGCCAAATTGCCATGTGAACTAGCAAGCAGTGTGTGCACTAGGAAACGACTAAGTGAACGAACGCAGAGATCCCTCCTACCCCGTGCCTAGCCCGTACTCTAGCTCCCGTTCTTCTAGTTATCTCCGCAGGTTATTCACTTCAGGTGAAAAGGGGGTGTGTCATAATATATTTATATATATTTATTATATTATGTCTGTAGTGTAGTTCTCTTGTATGGTGCTGCACCTCTTTCACATTTGTTAGTTTGCTTTATATACCTTCTGTGCCATAGTGAACTTAACCATTCTCAACACTCTCCTTGCAGACAACCCACATGATACCCTTGGCCTAGGCTCATAAGCCTAGACCCTAGTTGAACCCGCATTCTAAGCTAAGTTAGTGCCCTGACACTGCTGCTACCCTAAGCCATCTTGCACTGCTCTTTCTCTTCCCTGAGCTGTCTGACTTTACCACTATAGCCAACCTCACATCTCAGCTGCTCTCCGTTGACACCCGCTACCGTGCTGCTCTCCGGCCAGACTTTCAGGCTCTCTACTTCCTCACGACTCGCCTCCTTCACTCGCTTTGCACCAACCACTGAGACCACTTCCTCTCCCTAGACCCCACTGAGCTCACCCTTGCCTCATTTGAGACTCGTCTATTAGAGGCTGAGACCAGTGTCCGCGCTGTAGTTACCTCCCATGGCTCTCCCGACATCTCCTTCTTTGAGGGGTACTCACCCTCCCTTCTTGCGCCCTCTGTTGCCTCTGCTACTGCTGTTAAACTTCCTCGATACTAAGGAGGTCGGTGATGCGTCAACTTCTAGTAGGAGGCGCCACAGCAGGGGTGGGCGTACAAGAGGTGGGGGCGGTGAAGGTGGTGGAGGTGGCGGTAGCAATGGGGGTGGCGGGGTGGTGGAGGTGGCGGTCACGGTGGGAGTGGCGAGGGTGGAAGAGGCTGTGAGGGTAGCGGAAGTGGAGGACAGGGCTTGGGTGGCAGCCGAGGTGGAGCTGACGGGGGTGGAGGCCAAAATACGGCGACCCAGGTGGCTGCGTTTGGTGGTATAGATGCTACTAGTGTAGGTGCTTGTGAGACTGCTAGCGCAGGTGCATTTCCTACGGAGGCTTTGCACACGTTCACGCTAGACTCAGGTGCGTCTCGCTGCTTCTTCCGCGACTGCACCACAGTCACACCGCTCACAGCACCTGTCCCTGTCACCCTGGCTGATCCCTCCTTTGGCCCAGTCGTTTCACGCAGCTCCATTGTTCTCCCATGTCCGATAGCTCTCTCTTGCTCCCCTCTCGTTCGCTACGAACTTTGTGAGTACCTCTTTTCACCAGGATCTGTTGGTCACTACGACCACTCCTGGGGGCGAGCTTGTGGTGATCTGTACGGACACATTGACTGACAACCACCTCGCTCTGTACGCACTGCACACTAAGGTCGCGTCCGGTCAGGTAGCTACGTCTTGCTCGTGTCGGTTACTCATGCACTCGTCCCTCCTCTGGCACCACCGTCTTGGTCACCCCTCCCTACAACGTCTGCGTCACACGCACTCGCATCTCTTTGTCTCTAACCTCTCGTGGTCCTTGCCCCCGCTCCTACCGTTGCTTGCGCCGCCTTGCACTCCCTGCGCCGAGGGGCGGCAGCGCTCCGCTCGTAGCTCCTCCACGTTCCCTCCGACCACTACTTTTCTGCAGACGCTGCACATGGACGTGTGGGGCCCCGCCCCCATCTTTGGACCGCGCCACGCTACTTCTCCTGGTTATCGACAACTATACATGCTACACCGCGGTGTTTCCCTTAGAGCATAAGAGAGACGTCAGTGTTGTTTTAATCCCTTGGACCCGCTCTGTTTGTCGCCATCTAAGCGCACGATTCCGAGAGGGCGTCCCGGTGCTCCATCTGCACACTGACCGTGATGGTGAGTTTCCTTCCAGTGTTCTTGAGGATTTCTTTTCCTGAGGAGTGTATCACCCAGTCGTTCACGCTTCCGGCATCTCCACATCAGAATGGGATTGCTAAGCGCCGTGTTGGCTTGATCATGGAGGTTGCTCGCACCTCCATGATCCATGCGGCTGCTCCCTATTTTCTGTGACCAATACGCCGCGCATCAGCTCAACCTCTGGCCCCGTGTCTCCAAATCAGAGTCCTCGCCTACACAACATTGGACGGGGGAGGTTGACGATGCGTCGTCGTTACGGGTCTTAGGTTCGCTTGCCTTTGTCTGTGATACCTCTACATGCAAGCTCTCTCCTCGCACTATTCGCTGCGTCCTCCTTAGCTTTCCCACCGACGCGCCTGATTGGCAGTTCTACCTCCTAGTCATGCGTCGCGTCTTGTCCTCCCGCAGCGTCACCTTTGACGAGTCGGTCTGCTACTACCGTCTCTTCCCCCACCGCATTTCCCCTGTCCCCCCCCCCCCCCCCCCCCCCCTCAGGTTACCCCCAGGTAGACCCTCCCCCACCCCCCCTTCCCCCCCAACCCGCGTCCTGCTCCCTCAGGTGTGTCTTAGGTTACACCACCCCCCATGGTTGGGCCTTTGGAGGTCTCTGGTGTGTCTTAGGTTACACCACCCCCCATGGTCTTGGACCCCTCTGGCCCGGCTGACGGCAGTGACCGCGCTGTTGACGACACTGCGGCCTCTTGCCGCCCACCGCGCTTGGAGACCCATCTTGGTTTTCCGTCTCGGCCATCTTCGACGCCTCTGCAGCCTGTCGATGTGGTCTCCGGTGCTGCTGGGGGTAATAACACTAGAAGTGCAGGCTCTGGGGGTGCTGAATCTGGGGGTGCTGACTTTGGAAGTGCTGGTTCTGGGGGTGGTGAGAGTCCTGTGGTGGTGGAGTCGAGGGTGCTACTGCTGGAGGTTCTGCGGGTGCGTTGCAACCTCTCCCGAGGCGCCCCTACTTCTTGGAGCCACAGCAGAAATCGCCGCCACTTCCTAAGTCCGTTGGTGAAGGTTCTGGGGGTGCTGACTCTGGAGGTGCTGGTTCTTGGGGTGCTGAGTGTTGACGGGAATAGGTTGTGCGGAGGCACGCGAGGCTCGTCGAGGCTGCGATGATGAAAGCGACCTGGGGCTGGTATTCCGAGGCCGATGTGGAGCTTCTAGCGTTACTGTCGGCACATGGCCAACTCGGTACCTGCGCGACGGTCGAGAATGTGCTCGACCTTCGCCTCGCACCTGCGAAGTGGGTGCGCACCTGCGAAGTGGGTGTCACCTACGGATGCTACACTGGCAGATCATTCTGCAGTAGCATTGGCAAGCCGCTCTGGTGCAGCGTTGGCAGGCCGCTCTTCTGCAACGCTGACGAGGTGCCTCTACGCAATGCTGGCAGACTATCGACCATGCTGCGCTGGAGCCATCTTCGACGCCTCTGCAGCCTGTCGATGTGGTCTCCGGTGCTGCTGGGGGTAATAACACTAGAAGTGCAGGCTCTGGGGGTGCTGAATCTGGGGGTGCTGACTTTGGAAGTGCTGGTTCTGGGGGTGGTGAGAGTCCTGTGGTGGTGGAGTCGAGGGTGCTACTGCTGGAGGTTCTGCGGGTGCGTTGCAACCTCTCCCGAGGCGCCCCTTCTTCTTGGAGCCACAGCAGAAATCGCCGCCACTTCCTAAGTCCGTTGGTGAAGGTTCTGGGGGTGCTGACTCTGGAGGTGCTGGTTCTTGGGGTGCTGAGTGTTGACGGGAATAGGTTGTGCGGAGGCACGCGAGGCTCGTCGAGGCTGCGATGATGAAAGCGACCTGGGGCTGGTATTCCGAGGCCGATGTGGAGCTTCTAGCGTTACTGTCGGCACATGGCCAACTCGGTACCTGCGCGACGGTCGAGAATGTGCTCGACCTTCGCCTCGCACCTGCGAAGTGGGTGCGCACCTGCGAAGTGGGTGTCACCTACGGATGCTACACTGGCAGATCATTCTGCAGTAGCATTGGCAAGCCGCTCTGGTGCAGCGTTGGCAGGCCGCTCTTCTGCAACGCTGACGAGGTGCCTCTACGCAATGCTGGCAGACTATCGACCATGCTGCGCTGGCGGTCGACCAGCTTGCCTGCTAGGTTATTACCGTATACTCCCGGACAAAACACCCCCCCATAATTGTACACCCCCGGGTAGCTTGTGCGGGGTGGGTGTTATGATAGTCCTCGTTTCTACTATACCCCCCTTTTTGGCTGATTTTCTATAACACCCCCCCTTTTCTTACGGATTCATTATTATAGTCGTTAACGAGTAGCTGCAATACGGAAGAATATCGTGTGAATTTCTCCCTCAATGAAATTTCGCGGTACATTCAAAGGCAATCTGCCGAGATTTGCCCCCTCCCACTATTTCTCTGTCGCCACGTGCAGGTGAATCTTCCGTTGCAAGTGGCAAGAGAGGTGCCACATGCCATTTTCGTGGGGGCGATGAAGTTCGAGGCCGAAACTCACATTCGCGCCTCAGGCAGTGATGCTAAAACGACCAGCAAAACACCCACATTGACTAATTAAAAAAACACTAACACTAAGATATGCCATATGTAAAGACCCGGGTATTATGTATTTTTTTCCTATGAGGAGACCCCCCCCATTTTTTCCCTGTATTTTTAGCTATACCCTAGGGTGTTATGTCCGGGAGAATACGGTAGGCTCTGATGTAGTCATTCTTGTCATTGCTTGTTCAACCATTGTTGTTCTCAACTTTTGCTACTGAAACTGTTGCCAACTTTCACCGTGAATGCACAAGCTCTATTGAACGCTAAGGAACGCTACGATCACATTGTCGTGTTGCAGCATCTTTGCTTCAGCACATTGCAAACAACAGAAAACCATGTTCCACATCTGTGCTTACACTCATCTAGGACCCATGCACAGGCATCCCCGAGAGGAGCCTCTGCCACCAGAGCGCAGACACTTTGGGTGTTCTCTTCAACCCATGAGTGCTGCGGTCCACATGCACAATGCCAAAGCGGCGTGAGTACCCCATCTGCCACTCGAAGTTGTCCATCCACGACCATGCCATGTACCCCCTCACGTCCGCCCCTTGCCTGCCAGTCATGCATGCAGGGGTGAGACGGCAAGGGATGAACGCACAATACAACGTGTCTGGTGATGTCAGCATGCTAAAAAAAACACCAGCTTAAGTTGCATGACTGAAGTCAGCACACAGGTGAGAACAAGAGCATTCATGCATGCATGGAATGATCTGAGTATGAATGCCCCGGTATGGCAGTGATCGAGTTAGGACCAGACAGGGGGGAGAGGCTCAACGTGCACTTGTTACAGCTTGCCTCTTCACCTTCACGTTTGTTTGGATTAGCACTCAACCCTTGAGCAACAGTGGGCGTGGGGCATCAAGGTACAGCAGGCGTGAAAGACATGGGGTCACGGGGGTGAACCCACCTCACGACGGCAAGTAGGTGGGAGTGCGGTGGGGATCAGTAGTGACTGCAGAACGTGGAGGCCACAGAGTGGCCACAGACTGCAAAACTGCTTTGGTACCGCCAGTCAGACCCACCTGATGGCGGCGAGAAGGTGGGAGAGATACGCGTGGTAGAAGCGGATCCGATGTGGGTCATTGGTGGCCACGTGGAGTGGCAGCGACGGGTCGTCCTCCTCATCTAGACCTGCCGGGGTGTGCAGAGGTGTGGGGAGGTGTGGAGAGTGAAGGAGTGTGGGGGTAGGTGGGAGGGCGTGAGGAGTGGAGAGGGTTAAAACTTTTGAGGGTGTGGCTCACTCATAGTCCTCACTGGGCCCTGCAAGATGAGGGTGTGGCTCACTCGTAGTCCTCACAGGTCTCAAGAAATTATGATTCTCATCTTAAGGTGACAGGGGACCACCAGGTGTGAGACAAACGAGGGGAATTATGTGCGAGTGATGGAGCGGAGAGAAGCGAGATGGAACAGTATTTGAGTCGACTCAAAACAGACTCATCACACATGGAATGGGACAGAAGGGAAGGGGCACGCCCAGATCCAGGCAGCAGCAAGGTGGCCTTTGATGGCGCCTCCCTTATCTTTGAGTCGACTCACAGATTCGCTCCGGAGAATCCGGTTAGAATGCATGGCATGTGAGATGAGAATGCATGGCATGTGAGATGAGAATGCATGGCATGTGAGATGAGAATGTATGGCATGTGAGATGAGAATGTATGGCATGTGAGATGAGAATGTATGGCATGTGAGATGAGAATGTATGGCATGTGAGATGAGAATGTATGGCATGTGAGATGAGAATGTATGGCATGTGAGATGAGAATGTATGGCATGTGAGATGAGAATGTATGGCATGTGAGATGAGAATGTATGGCATGTGAGATGAGAATGCATGGCATGTGAGATGAGAATACATGGCATGTGAGATGAGAATGTATGGCATGTGAGATGAGAATACATGGCATGTGAGATGAGAATGCAGGGCATGTGAGATGAGAATGCATGGCATGTGAGATGAGAATGCATGGCATGTGAGATGAGAATGCATGGCATGTGAAATGAGAATGCATGGCATGTGAGATGAGAATGCATGGCATGTGAAATGAGAATGCATGGCATGTGAGATGAGAATGCATGGCATGTGAAATGAGAATCCATGGCATGTGAGATGAGAATGCATGGCATGTGAGATGAGAATGCATGGCATGTGAAATGAGAATGCATGGCATGTGAGATGAGAATGCATGGCATGTGAAATGAGAATCCATGGCATGTGAGATGAGAATGCATGGCATGTGAGATGAGAATGCATGGCATGTGAAATGAGAATGCATGGCATGTGAGATGAGAATGCATGGCATGTGAGATGAGAATGCATGGCATGTGAGATGAGAATGTATGGCATGTGAGATGAGAATGTATGGCATGTGAGATGAGAATGTATGGCATGTGAGATGAGAATGTATGGCATGTGAGATGAGAATGTATGGCATGTGAGATGAGAATGTATGGCATGTGAGATGAGAATGTATGGCATGTGAGATGAGAATGTATGGCATGTGAGATGAGAATGCATGGCATGTGAGATGAGAATACATGGCATGTGAGATGAGAATGTATGGCATGTGAGATGAGAATACATGGCATGTGAGATGAGAATGCAGGGCATGTGAGATGAGAATGCATGGCATGTGAGATGAGAATGCATGGCATGTGAGATGAGAATGCATGGCATGTGAAATGAGAATGCATGGCATGTGAGATGAGAATGCATGGCATGTGAAATGAGAATGCATGGCATGTGAGATGAGAATGCATGGCATGTGAAATGAGAATCCATGGCATGTGAGATGAGAATGCATGGCATGTGAGATGAGAATGCATGGCATGTGAAATGAGAATGCATGGCATGTGAGATGAGAATGCATGGCATGTGAAATGAGAATCCATGGCATGTGAGATGAGAATGCATGGCATGTGAGATGAGAATGCATGGCATGTGAAATGAGAATGCATGGCATGTGAGATGAGAATGCATGGCATGTGAAATGAGAATGCATGGCATGTGAGATAAGAATGCATGGCATGTGAGATGAACATGCATGGCATCTGAGATGAGAATGCATGGCATGTGAGATGAAAATGCATGGCATGTGAAATGAGAATGCATAGCATCTGAGATGAGAATGCATGGCATGTGAGATGAGAATGCATGGCATGTGAGATGAGAATGCATGGCATGTGAGATGAGATGCATGGCATGTGAAATGAGAATGCATGGCATGTGAGATGAGAATGCATGGCATGTGAAATGAGAATCCATGGCATGTGAGATGAGAATGCATGGCATGTGAGATGAGAATGCATGGCATGTGAAATGAGAATGCATGGCATGTGAGATGAGAATGCATGGCATGTGAAATGAGAATCCATGGCATGTGAGATGAGAATGCATGGCATGTGAGATGAGAATGCATGGCATGTGAAATGAGAATGCATGGCATGTGAGATGAGAATGCATGGCATGTGAGATAAGAATGCATGGCATGTGAGATGAACATGCATGGCATCTGAGATGAGAATGCATGGCATGTGAGATGAAAATGCATGGCATGTGAAATGAGAATGCATAGCATCTGAGATGAGAATGCATGGCATGTGAGATGAGAATGCATGGCATGTGAGATGAAAATGCATGGCATGTGAAATGAGAATGCATAGCATCTGAGATGAGAATGCATGGCATGTGAGATGAGAATGCATGGCATGTGAGATGAAAATGCATGGCATGTGACATGAGAATACATGGCATGTGAGATGAGAATGCATGGCATGTGAGATGAGAATGCAGGGCATGTGAGATGAGAATGTACGGCATGTGAGGTGGCACAAGCACAGCACGTACACTAGTAACCACAGGACAGCAGTACCATTCTCCGTGATATAGATGGGAGGTGCGTTGTAAGTCGTGGTGATGTGCATGAGCAGCTTTTCAAAGCCCCATGGTACCTTGTACAGCCATGGTGACGCCGCCTGGTGTGGTGCACGTTGGTGCATGGGGAGGGGAAAACGGGGTGACAGGGGTGGGCAGCTTGGGTGGGGCGCCATATGCGGTGGTGATGTGCATGAGCAGCGTCTGCAAGCCCCACGGCCCCATCGTCCCCCCCATGGCACCTCGTACAGCCACGGGGACGCTGCCTGGTGTGACGCAGGTTGGTGCATGTGCATGAGGAGGGGGGAAGGGGGGTCGTGTTTTGAGTCGACTCAAAACAAGAGGGGGGAAGGGGAGGGGAGAAGGGGAGTGAGCAGCAGCTTGTGAAGTGCTCTAAAACATGAGCAACTGAAATCGGCATCGGAATCAACATGGAAAACAGTTTGGCAAAGATCAAGTGTGCCTTTCTGAGAGA
This sequence comes from Closterium sp. Naga37s-1, assembly GCA_947471745.1. Lineage (NCBI taxonomy): Eukaryota > Viridiplantae > Streptophyta > Zygnematophyceae > Desmidiales > Closteriaceae > Closterium > Closterium sp. Naga37s-1. The sequence goes on along the minus strand of CANJKZ010000096.1, from coordinate 3,382,571 downwards.
GCAAGTAACTAGGGTGTATTTCCTGTGGTGCAGGTCAAAGTGGAATACAATGAAGAGGATACAAGCATCAACATGGCTTTCTTACAGCGTTCAGGGGCTTCAGGAATGAGGAGGAGACAGGAGGAGAGGCGAGGAGAGGAGGGGAGAGGAGAGGAGAGGAGAGGAGAGGAGAGAAGAGGAGAGGAGAGGAGAGGAGAGGAGGGGAGAGGAGAGGAGAGGAGAGGAGAGGAGAGGAGGGGAGAGGAGAGGAGAGGAGAGGGGAGGAGAGGAGAGGAGAAGAGGAGATGAGAGGAAAGGAGAGGAGAGGGATAGAAAGTGGGGTGTGAATCACCTGCTGGCCAATCAAGCGGCCATCACATTCAACTGCCATGTGAGTGCAGTGCCTTGTGTGGAAGAATGCAGAGTACAGGAACGGCATGGAGGAGCATCACGTGGACATGCCATGAGTTGTGCGATGCATGCATGCATGCATGCAAGCATGGAAGGGGACACGCACAGTTAGAGACGGAGACACATGAGAGCATCGGGAGAGATTACGGGGGAAAATTATGGAGGAGAACAGTAGAAATGAAATGCGAAGACAAAGGGATTTTGGGAAAAACAGTCACAATGAAGCAATGAAGGCTGTGCTCACACCATGAACAGTAACATGCTCACACCATGAACAGTTACATGCTCACACCATGAACAGTAACATGCTCACACCATGAACAGTTACATGCTGATTATCGAAGTAGCTCCACAGCCTGCCTTTCTCTTTCCCCCGCTGCGCATCGGCATGTGCATTGTACCCGTCCTCGCTGGGGCCTGCATGTGCAATGTATCTGGACGTGTAGTGGTTGAGGCCCACAAAATCCACACTGCCTTTAAGCGAGGCAGCTTGTAAGGGGGAGAAGGAGGGCAGGCGAGGGCCCACATAGTGGCGCATGGCGGGTGGATAGGTGCCAAAAAATATGGGATGCAACAGCCTGATGCGGGAGACGGGGAAAATGGGAATAAGGGGGAGGAGGGAAGAGGGAAAGCGTGTGTTGAAGAATAACAGGGAAAGGAAAGCGATGCATTGGCATAAGGAGGAGGCGGAAGGGGAATAAAGGAAGGAGGAAGCATGTTGTTGGTTGTGAGAGACGAGACGGTGATGGATAGCCTGGGTGAACGATTAGTCATGCAGGCACCTTCGGAGGCGCCTCAAAAGTCAGTCGGGCAGGCATGCAAACATTGGTGCACACGCGGTGTGGGAGGAGCGAAGACTCGCAGGAGGGTGGACGAAGACAAGTGCAGCCACCCACCATCCGAGGTTGAATTGCATGCGCCTATCAGCAACTGCCACGTCATCAGGGTCCTTGGAAAAGGGTTCCGCCCATTCACTGTCCGTGGAGATGCCGATTTCCCCCCCTTGCAGGGGCTGGTGGGAGATACGATACGGAGAGGAACAGGTAGAAGGAGAGCAAGATGGGGAGGGAAGAGGGGTGGCGTTGTGGCGGGGGATGAATTACAGGCGGCGGGGTGGGATGAATGACAGGCGGAGGAAGATAAATTACAGGCCCAAAGGACAAGCAAAGGCCAGTGGGAAGAAGGGCGGCAGGGTGAGGGGACGAGAGGGAAGGGAGGGGGTGGTCAAATGGGAAACTAGCAGAAAAGGGTTCTTCCAGGGTTTCGGGTTTAGGGCTTGGCACATGGAGGATGTTTATATTTGACTTTTGAGTCGACTCAAAAGTCAACTCGGGTTTAGGGCTTGGCACTGGCACATGGAGGATGTTTATGGTTTGCTACTCACCCACACCATCTTCTCCTCGAGCACCCCAGCAGCAGCAGCCCCCTACCCATCCGTGTACAAGTCTCTCCTGTTACAATCCGTAGCAGCAACCGACCCACCTACCTGGAACTCTGTCCTGTAGCAGTTCACAGCAGCAGCGTGAGCCAGCAGCATGTGGTGCACCACCACATACGGCTCCACCGCCCCATCGCCCTCCGCACAGCACTGCCGGTCGGAGCAGCGCCCGGGCGCAAAGTCCCGCACGGCGTAGCCCTTGGTGGCAAAGGTGTAGGGCTCGTTGAAGGTGATCCAGTAGGGCACTCGGTCTCCGAACAGGGAGAAGCAGAGCCGTGCGTAGCCCTGGAAAGCAGCACCGTAAGGGGGAAGAGGAAGGGGAAAGAGATGAGCGCAGGGCGCCAAGTCATACACAGTGTAGCCCTTGGTGGCAAAGGTGTAGGGCTCGTTGAACGTGAGCCAGTAGGGCACTCTGTCGCCGAACAGGGAGAAGCAGAGCCGTGCATATTCCCTGAATGCGGGGTTGCGGTGGGGGACGGGGGAAAGGGTGAAGGGTCGGGTGAGGGGGAAGGGAAGACAGCAGGGAGCAGAGTCCCCAATAGCGTAGCCCTTGGTGGCAATGTTATGGCCCTTGGAAGTGAGCCAATGAGACCCTCCGTGGCCAAAGCGGCAGAAGCAGAGCTGTGCAGATACCGTGAATGCGGAGCTGGGGTGGGGGACAAGGGGTGGGATGAGGTGTGATCGTTAGGGTGCAAATCCTTCATGGCGTGGCCCTTAGTGGCGAAGGCGGGCTTGATAGAAGTGAGCCAGCGAGACACCCTGTCTCTGAAGAGGGAGAAGCGGAGCCGCATGTATTAGCCCCTCAATGCAGGGCTGGGATGGGATGGCGAAAAAGTGGGGCTTGTTGAGTGAGTTTCAGTGGGTCCGTGTGGAAGGAGAAGCAGAGCGCAGCATGCTCCCTAAATACAAGGCAGTGGAGCACACATTTGTTGAAGAAAGAAGCATGCGGTGTAAGAGCTGGGTGAGAGCAGTGTATGATCCAAGGCCGGGGAATTCTTACACGCTGAGATGCCCCAGACGTTGATCAAGCATAAAAGGCCTCCAGGGATGAAGGCAGAGACGGGAAAGACATGGAGCGGAGGGATGAGAGCAACGGGAGCATAACGCACCAACCAGCATCGACAACACAGACAGCAGCATGGGCACCATGAAACTGCCACCCTCAGCATCACCACATTCCCACTCACAGTGACTCACACGATGGCCTCGCCTCTGAATCCGCCAAACTCCTCCTCCAGTGCCTGCGGCAGGTCCCAGTGAAAGAGCGTCACATGCGGCGTGATGCCTGCGAACGGGGGATGGGGGGGAGGAGAGGGGAAGGGAGAGGGGGGGGGGGGTGGAAGGGAGTTACGATGGGGGGTTGTGGCAGGTCCCAGTGTAAGAGCGTCACACACGGCGTGATGCCTGTGCGAGGGGAATAAGGCGGGGGGCGTGGGGGGCGTGGGTGGGAGTTACGATGAGAGAGGAGGGATGAGGGCAACAGAAGGATCGAGGAAAGTGATGAGGGCCCAGGCGAGTTTGCTGTTGCCTGGAAGAACAAGCACCTGCAGCTGCGGCCAGGCTACCATTTTTACCTCCTGTCCTCCATTTTGATGTCATTCGCTGTAGTTCCCGCTCTCTTCATTCACGGTAGGCAGGATGCTTTGGTAACCCATTTACCTCTCTACTGTCCTGCTGTGCTTCAAATACAAAAGACGGGAAAAAGGAGAGATGCAGAGCGGTTGAAATCGGTGGCCCACCATTATGGAGAAAGCAGTCAATGAGGCGGTTGTAGTAATCCACGCCCTTCTGGTTCACTGGCTGCCGCCCCGCTGTGAGCCCGTGAGAGCCGGCATGGAGGGCAGCAGAAAAAAATGGAATATAGCCAGGAGAAGTGCGATGGTTATACACGGGAAACGAGGTGCAATGGGCTCGCTTCCTAGAGTTTGCAAGACACGCTCTCTTTAAACCCAGGATGATTCCTCAGCCACCTTGCACGGAGTGTGCTATGGAGCACACAAGGCGAGGTGGTGAGCACACAAGGCGAGGAAAGTGGACGCACAGGGGAGGATGCGTGACCAGCTGATGGAGAAGCAGTAGGCTGAGAAGCCTAGATGCTTCATTAGTGCCACGTCCTCCTGCACTCACGCAGGCATGCAAGCAGGCAAGCAGGCAGGCAGGCAGGCAGGCAGGCAGGCAGGCAGGCAAGCAGGCAGGGAAAGGCAGGGAGGGATGTGGAGTGTGGAGCGCACTGGGCAATGAAGGGGAGTATATAAGGGAGGCAGAGAGCTGTTAAGCTGAGAAGCCCAGCTGCCTCATTAGCCCCACATCCTCCTGCACGCCCTGTTACAGTGAGCTTTGACGTCTGGGGCGACTGGCTGGCCATGCCCAGTAGTGAACACGCCTTGGGGACTGGTGCTTGGAACATGCAGCAGGGAGATACAGAGGTGCAGGAGGGTGCTGGTGGGGTGGAGCTGATCGGGTGGAGGTGAAGGGGCATGGCACGCCTCGTATCGGTGGTATTGATCGCACGCCACGTCACCTGTGTCCCCGTTGTGTGTCCTTCCTGTAACTTACAGAGTCGCAGCACACCGATTTGCAGCAAAAAAGCATATACATGGAATGAGTGTGTACTCACACATGCTTGAACATGCATATACATGCTCACATATGCCCACTCAAACCCATTCATGCTCACGCATGCATTTACACGCGCGATCAGGCTAATGTACGCACGGGTGACTGTTGGCCTTCTGTGCCAATAGTGCGTCTTCCGCTTTGCAACATCGACACTTGGTACCTGGCGTGCTACAGTACCTGGCGTGCTACCGCACCTGGCGTGTGGGCGAACACGTCCCAGATGCTGGCTCCTCGCCCTCCTTCCCGCGCTGCCCCCTCCACCTGCGCACCCAGGGGGGAAGAAGGGGGAAGAAGGGGTGCGCAGCTAAGCATAAGGTGTGGTGGGCACAGGGTCGTTCCTCGCATGCGTGCGCTCACCTCGCGGCCCCACGCGACCACGTGTCATCGAATTGCCAGAACCTGCCCCCTCCCATGCAAGCAGCCAGAGGAGCATGCGTGCGTTTATGATTTAGGGTAACCAGCTGTGGGCCCTGCCAATCACCAACACGTCTGGCCTCATGCCCTTCCGCCCTCCCTCCTTCCCTCTCCTTCCTCCACTACTCCCCCCTTGCCTGCGCCCCCACCTCGTTCCCCCCATGCTCCCCCCTGCCCCCCCCACCTGATAGGCGGCGGCAGTGGCGGTGCCAAACAGGAATCCTGGTGGGAACATGTCCCTCCGCAGCGCTCCCCGCGCGCCCTCCTCCGCATCCCCGCGCGGATCCTTCTCCGCGTTCCCCGCAAGTCTCTCCGCCCGCGCGTCCTCCGCGCGGATTGGCAGCGCTTTCCCGCGCGCGACGGAACTTGTTACAAGCGCGTCCGCGAAGCGCCAGTGGCGCCAGCTGCTAGCGCTAAACTCGAGACAGCGTGAATTGCGGGGCGCGCTGCGGCCGTTTCGAGGAACGTCAGAGCGGGATCGCACAGTTCCACTCCTTGAACCCGAGAGCGAGACGCGGCGCAAATCTCGCCGCGGAACACGGCGCATATCATGGCGAGGAGAAGAGGGGAGAGCGAGAGGAAGCGCGGAGCGGCAGGGAAAGGCCGTAGGTGGGAAGGCGGCTGCGCAAACGGCGGCAGAACATGGCTGGTTGTTGATTCGCGTTATCGTGAGTCGGTGCACTGCTACAAGCCGCCCCGGTATAAGATATGTAAGCCATGAGTTTCAACGGTCAACGGTGGATTCACTTGTAAAACAGAGTAGTTCTGACTACTGGAGGGCTGGAAACTTGGCTGGAAAGTCTTAGCAGGGCTGCTAGAATTGACTGAAAAAGGTAAAACTTCACTATGCTCAAGATTATACAAGGCCACTAAGGCACAACTCTATAAGCATCACAAACAAGGCAGATAGGTAGCTCAAACTAGACTGCTAGACAAAGCAATTCAGATTCCATGAACCTTGAGTGACTTTGAGAGCCACATAAGGTGCATGCATAAGAAATCTCTGGAATTTTCAATTATAGCTGATTCTGTTTTGTAGAAACCTGTAGAAAATGTCGACACTTCTGTTTGAGAGCAATCCCGAACTGTATCGAGTCTTAAGCTGCAATCTGATTGGTTGCGGAAGTTTCTGAATATTTCGCGAAGCCTTGACTCCGTCGCCGACATTCCCCCCTTGCTGCTCCTTGTGTGCAAAGGGCTGGGGCGGCAGAAACTCGATTCTCCAACACTCCCCCTCGCACCAGACCCGAAGCACACATACATCCATCTTTATGCTCCTCTCACATCTCCTTAGCATACACTCCATGCTGTTGCCCATGTCTCTTCTCCTCACACTCCTCATTCTCCTCAAACTGCTCCACAGCTTCATGAAGTGTCATGACACTTGCTCTTGCCTTGTACATGTTGAATGCATCATGTGGCAGAACCTTGATCATGAAATCTGCCGCATGATCGAACAAACGACAAAAGTTGATGGCGAGAACTCCCTTCTCTTTGCTTACGGATGAAATGGTACTGCACCTCGATGCGTTTTGTATGCCCATGATGAACCGGATTCTTGGAGAGAGCGATAGCTGAAGTGTTGTCCACGTAGAGTATTGTTGGTTGGGTTTGTGGCTGCCTCAAGTCCTCCAAAATTCCACGTAACCAGATTGATTCCCTTGCTCCTTCGGTCATTGCCATGTACTCAGCTTTGGTTGTAGGAAGCGCCACACAACTTTGCTTGCGTGATTGCCAAGAAACAGCGGCACCGCACATGAGGAAGATGTAGGCGCCGGTGGACTTGCGTGTGCTCAATTCTCCCGCCCAATCTGCATTGGTAAAGCCTTGGAGGGAGCATGCATGTGGGCTGCCTTGGAAGAAAAGACCAAGATTAGAAGTACCTTTGAGATACCGAAGAGCTCTCTTGACTGCATGCATATGGATGGGTGTTGGGGCACTCATATGTTGAGCTAGCTTAGATACTGTGAATGCTAAGTCAGGCCTTGTGCGTAGGGCTGCATACATGAGACACCCAACCTGGCTTTGGAAGAGAGCTAGGTCTTGTGGGGATACCTTGGTTGAATTCTCACCATGATGCTCACTCTCCTCAAGACACAACTCCTCAATACCCGTGATGTCGAGGCTTGACTCTCTCTCCTCATAGGGCTGATGTGAAGACAAAGGGACAAAGTTGGAAGGAAGTGGGGTAGGTGATGGCTTGCTATCATCAAGACCAAACCTCTCAAGGACCTTTTGGATGTACCTTTGCTGGAATAGGAAGATGGACCATGACTTATGATCTCTCACAATGTTCATACCAAGATAATGACTCGGCTCACCAAGATCGGTCATCGTAAATGCACTCATGAGAATACATTTCACCTTGGTGAGAAGATCAATAGAACCTGAGACTAGGAGGAGGTCATCGACATATACCAAGAGCCAAATGCACTCCCCCTCACTCATGTGCATGAAGTACAAAGCGTTGTCTCTCATGGACCTTGTGAAACCGTGCTTGATGAGTACCTTCTCAAGAGCGTGATACCATACCCGTGGGGACTGTTTGAGACCATAAAGTGACTTTACCAAGCGACAAACTCGACCTGTACCATCATCATAACCTTCGGGTTGTGCCATGTATACCTCTTCTTCCAAGACACCGTAGAGAAATGCGTTCTTGACATCCATTTGATGGATATGGAGACCAAGATATGCGGCTACGGCGAGGAGGACTCGTACCGTGGTGTACTTGGCTACCGCGGCAAAGGTTTCGATGGAGTCAAGACCTGGAATTTGGAAATAACCTTTTGCCACTAACCTTGCCTTGTGTAAGGAAAATTCCTTTTCCTTACTTCGCATCCCTGCTCAACGCGTACATCACTGTAGCACCACAGTCAGCACCGTTACCACTCGCAACCCTCGCATCGACAATCTGCCCGCCACCTTCGCACATCGCACCCCGACCTCACGGCTCGGCGGGTAACCCGCGCTCCGGGCCTCCGCTTCGACGCTTTTCCCAACCTCAGTCTCAGGCCCGTCGCGCGACAACCACAGTCCATTACCGTTACCACTGTAGTTTCGCTATATATTCTTCGCTCATGCCTTCGCTCATTGTACTCTTGCTTCGATAGTGCAATTCTCGTTCGTTCACTCAATTGCACTCGTAACACTTGGTATTCAGAGCCTACGATCTCTTCTCGGACCGCACCCACACCTTCGCTTCCCCACTATCTCAATTTTTGGGGGGGGTAGACGTCCCTCAGCGACACAGCACCGCCGCTCGTAGTGCTCTCTCGTAAGCACGCACGGCCACGACTGAGGCTCTCGCTGAGCTCGCCCGACACCCCCGCCATGGCCGAATTCACGCTCGCCACATTGACGCAGGAGCAGCTCGACCGTCTGGTGCGCCAACTGGAGGATTCGGCGCTCGAAATTGCGACGCTCACGACGGAACGTGACTCCGCGCGTCAGCAGTCAACGATGAACACTCCAGCGCCACCACACGCACCGACAAATGCATCTGCACAATCAGACGAGCCGATCGTCATCTCGTCCGGCACACCAACACAAAACAACAGCGTGGGACAGCGCTCAGGCGCAGCCAGCGATGGCGCCGCCCAGCCGATGCCTGGCATGGGAGGAAACAGGGTTGCACCAAGCCCGCGGGAGCCTCGCGAAGCCCGTCGGCACGTGGAGTTCGCGGCGACAAGTGGCGAACAGGCCATCATGGCACCAATGCCACTCAAGCCGCAACGCCCGCCCTGCTTCGACCCGAGCCAGCGTGGAGGTCCGACGGTTCAATCGTGGGTCTTCACGATGAACGTCTTCTTCGACGCGAATTACGTCGAGTCGGACGCAGCGAAGATTCGGTATGCAGTTTCGCTGCTAAGGGGCCCCGCCATGGACTGGTGGCGAGTCATCGTGACGTCGCCACGCGCCTACGAGCCACCGTTGCAAGAGGAAGGGCCCACGGGTCCAGCTGTCACCTGGAGTTCATTCTGCGAGACCGCCCAATACAGCACGTGGGATGCGTGGTGCGCAGGGCTTCGGGCGCGCTTCGAGCCGATTGCGGCTTCTATTTCGGCGCGTCAGAGATTGCGCACTTGGCGGCAGCTCGGGTCGGTTCAAGATTACACGAGCGGTTTTCTCGCACTTTGCGAGCAGGTCGGCTACATGCACGAAGCGGAGCGGGTGGACCGTTACGTCGGAGGGCTGAAGCCGGACATCTCGCACGAAATCATGCTACGCGGGCTCTCGAACTTCAACGAGATTCTCGCGCTCGCCGAGAAAATCGACATCTTACGCCGTCCGAGACCGGGGTCCTACTATGGACATCGTCCTCGGGGACCGATCGAGCACGCCACTGTACACGCTGTTGCGACGAATGCAGCTGCCGCGCCGTTTAAGGGGCGCTGCTTTGCTTGCAACAGGCCGGGCCATCGCAAGAGCGAATGCCCAGAGGAGCTAAGGCGCCGCGGAGCAGAGCAGGGGAGGGAGTCTCAGAGGCAGGGAAACGCCAGCAGTCAGTAGAAGTTGGGCCAACTACTGACGAGACTGCCTGCTCGCCCAACCGTACCGACCCTCACCGAGTCACAGTACCGATTCACGCCATCGATCGGGCTCGGATGAATAAGGAGGGTACAGCGACGGATTGCCCAGTACTGATCCACGGGAAAATACAGGGAGCAGCAGTGAAGATTTTTATCGACGGAGGAGCAAGCCACAGTTTAGTTAATACCGCAACCGCACGAAAACTGCAGCTAACACTTAGCCGTTGCTTACCGGAGATAGACGCACGCTTAGTCGACGGCACGCCACTGGCCATACGGGAAAAGGTAGAGCGAGTCAAAGTCCGCTGCGGGGGAAATTTCGGGTTTACACAGGAAATGCTCGCAACGACACTGGATGGGCACGATATTTTACTGGGACGTGATTGGCTGCGACGATATAACCCGCGAATTGACTGGACGACGAGTAGCTGCACCGTGCGAAGTAGTGGTAACTGGGTCGAGCTACCTCGATGGCAGTCGCCCGAGTCTTCAACGGTACACGTCAACGCTATCACAATGAAACGGGCTGTCGCTGCTGGGGCTGACGTGTACGCAGTAGACATCGCAGTAGTAGAGGAAGCAGAGCAGCCGAGTGATTTTCAGAAACTGTTGACAGCAGTACCGCCCGAACTACAGGAACTGTTGAAACGGTACCCGGGGATTTTTCCAGACGACTTACCGGAAGGACTGCCACCTCAGCGGGCGCATGATCATAGGATCGAGTTAGAACCGGGGGCACAGCCAACTGTACAGCGACAGTTCAGACTGACACAGCCCGAGCTCGACGAACTGAGGAAGCAGTTAGATTATTTGTTAGAGAAGCAGTTTATTCGACCAAGTTCGTCACCGTTCGCCGCACCGATACTGTTCACACCGAAAAAAGACGGAGGGTTTCGCATGTGCATCGATTACCGAGCGCTCAACAGGGTAACAGTCAAGTCGCGGTACCCAATTCCCCGCGCCGACGAACTGATCGACCAACTGCGAACAGCACGGGTTTTTTCGAAAATAGATTTACGGGGAGGTTACCATCAGATTAGGGTCGAACCATCGGACTGCGCCAAAACAGCTTTCAGGACTAGGTACGGGTCGTTCGAGTACACTGTGATGCCATTCGGGCTGACCAACGCACCGGCGACTTTTCAGATGACCATGAACGAGGCATTTAGGTCACTCTTAGATAAATGCGTGATAGTTTACCTCGACGACATCCTCGTCTACAGTCGCGACAAGCAGCAGCACTTAGCAGATCTCGAAGCAGTATTTAAAGTGTTAGAGGAACATCGGTTACTCACCAAGGGCTCTAAGTGCGAGTTTTTTCGGGACCGACTAGAATTTTTGGGGCACGTTATTTCGAAGGCTGGAGTTGAAATCGACCCAAAGAAGCTGGATACGGTAAAAGCGTGGCGTCCCCCGACGAACATCACGGAACTGCAGAGTTTTTTAGGGTTCGTTAATTATGTTGGTCGGTTCGTCCCCGACATGGCACAGTTGACTGCCCCGCTGACGGATTTACTGCGAAAGGGGGTCGTTTTTACGTGGGGGGAGAAAGAGCATGCTGCCTTCTCTGCCCTGAAAAATGTTCTCTGTTCACCGCCCGTCCTACGCATCGCCGACCCACACCGCCCCTTCGAGGTTGTTACAGACGCAAGCAACATCGCCATTGGAGCCGTACTGCTACAAGACTTCGGCAACGGCCTACAGCCCATCGCATACGAGTCACGAAAACTGCATCCGCCCGAGCGAAATTACCCGATACATGACCGCGAAATGCTCGCGATCGTGCATGCGTTCAAAGTGTGGCGCTGCTACTTGACCGGCGCAGACGTGACAGTACGGACAGACCACCGATCACTACAGTACCTCCGCGCACAGCCCCACCTCAACCCACGACAGATTCGGTGGCTCGATTTCCTCGAGTCAAACTTCCACTACACGGTCACTTACAAAAAGGGAGCCTCGAACATCGCCGACGCACTGACCCGCCCCACTGCCCAGATCCACGCAATACTACTCGCCCAGACAAGCCCGCTACTGACAGGCCTATTCACCCACGGGTACCAGACGGATCCATTCTTCACAGGAGGAAATTCGCAGCAGTTCGCAGCAGCAAAGGGAGTCTATTACGTAAAAAACGGGACTGACCGCATTTGGGTACCTGGGTATACACTGCTACGGGAATTACTGTTACAGGAGGCACACGACGGAGTTACTTCGGGGCATTTCGGAGTAGAAAAAACACGGCAGCAGCTGCAGCGGTATTATTACTGGCACGAAATGTTGACCGACGTGCAGCGACACGTGGCATCGTGTCCCACTTGCCAGATCATGAAGTCAACACGGAAGCGGCCGGCGGGACAGTTGCAGCCAATCCCCCCTCCAGAGCGTGCTTGGCAGCAGGTGACGATGGACTTCGTCACGGGGTTACCGGCCGGGGCGAGTGGAAATGACGCGATCCTGGTCGTCGTCGATCGATTGACGAAAATGGCACACTTCGCAGCCTGCAAAAAATCAATCACAGCCGAAGAAACAGCCCGCCTCTTCATCTCTACCGTCGTTCGACTGCACGGGATACCAGCATCGATCATCAGCGACAGGGACACGAAATTCACCAGCAACTTCTGGCGGAACCTGTGGCAGCAGTTCGGCACGCGACTACAGTTTAGTTCATCGTACCACCCCGAAACAGACGGACAGACAGAACGGACAAATCAACCTTGGAACAGCTCATCCGGGCCACGTGCGACGACCCAAACACGTGGGAACAGCAACTGCCACTCATCGAATTCGCATACAACAACGCCCCATCCGCCACGACCCAACAGTCACCGTTTTACCTGAATTACGGACAAGACCCAACAGTACCCATGACCCCGAATCCCGACAACCCGGTTCCACGCGCGCAACAGTTCGCCGAAATTTTGCAAAGCAGCACGGACCAGGGCAGCAGACGCAATTAAAAAGGCTAACATCATCGCTAAACGCAACGCCGACCGCCACCGCAGACCCGTCACTTACCAGCCCGACGACTTAGTTCTACTTGACACTCAGAACCTCCGCCTGCCCATCACTCCGAAACTCCGCCCCCGATACTGCGGGCCATTTCGCATAAGCCACATGCTTACATCCGTCACCGCCCACCTCCTCCTCCCTGCTGACTGGTACGTCAGCCCCTCATTCCACGTCAGCCTACTTCGCCCTTACGTCCCGTCCACGAGCCAACTGCCACGCAATCGCCCAATCAGCATGACAAGACCACCAACTGAACCAATCATCACCCCCGAAAAAATCCTAAGTCACAGAGTTCGCGACCCTCGAGGAGCCCGAAGGATCGAGTTCTTACTCCGCTGGAAGGACCGTACACCCACCGAAGACAATTGCGTTCCCCTGGACAGAATCGAAAACCACCCCGTCCTCACCGAGTATCTGCGCAGCCGAAATTCCAGGGATGTACACGCACTCTCGTAAGGTGGACCTCCTTAAGGGGGGGGGGGTAGTGTAAGGAAAATTCCTTTTCCTTACTTCGCATCCCTGCTCAACGCGTACATCACTGTAGCACCACAGTCAGCACCGTTACCACTCGCAACCCTCGCATCGACAATCTGCCCGCCACCTTCGCACATCGCACCCCGACCTCACAGCTCGGCGGGTAACCCGCGCTCCGGGCCTCCGCTTCGACGCTTTTCCCAACCTCAGTCCCAGGCCCGTCGCGCGACAACCACAGTCCATTACCGTTACCACTGTAGTTTCGCTATATATTCTTCGCTCATGCCTTCGCTCATTGTACTCTTGCTTCGATAGTGCAATTCTCGTTCGTTCACTCAATTGCACTCGTAACACCTTGTACCTATCAAGGCTACCATCGCCTTTTACCTTAATCTTGTACACCCATTTGACACCAATTACCTTCTTCCCTGGAGGTGGCTCAACAAGACGCCATGTACCTCGCTTCATGAGACTCTTAATCTCTTCTTCCTCGGCCTTCAACCAATGCTCTCTCTCAGGGCTTGTCATTGCCTCACGATGACTCAATGGCTCTTGTGGAAGGCGTGACGCTGCCATGCATATTGCTTCTACCTTCTTGTGAATGCAATTCTCACTCTTCTCACATGTGCACCTTGATGACATGTCAACCATGAATGTGAAGGGCTTTTTTACCTTGCGGACTCGTTTACCTTTACCATACTCCTCACTTGGCTGAGACACATCGGTGGTGGGGTTTGGTCTCACAGTGTTTGGATGCGTTGATACGGTCATTTGCGGCTGAGAAAACGGCTGCGACATCGGCTGCGACGGCGGCACGGCTGCATGATCTTCTCCCGGCGTGGAACTCTCTCGATTATCGGTGTTGACTTGAGGAATAGGTGTGGTGACTCGTGGCGGTGAAGCTGAGACGTTCGTCGGCATAGTTGATTGTGAAGATGCTCTTGGTGGGGATCGTGAGACTAGAAGCTTGGGGATTGATTATGACGCTGCGTTGTCGAGAGGTGGTGATGAATGGGGCTGATTGGTGTTGTTTCTCGGTGTTGAAGATGGCGGTAACTGATGACGGCCGATTGTGGGACGTGGGGGTGAAGTTGAGAAAGGTCTTGGGTGAAGAAGTGGGCTGTTGGAGCTGGTGTTGGTGGTGACTCGCTGAAGTGATCCTCGTGCTATGAGTTGGCTTGACGTTGGAATCTGAATTGATGAACGTGTGGTATGAGAGCGAGGTGTTGCAGTGACGGTTGGCTTGTTGCTAGGAAGAATTGTAGATGGTGTTGATGTAGGCACTTAAGGTTTTGTGGCTGTTGGTTGCAGCTGCAAAGGATGATGGTGAGCTTCTGTAGTTGCCTCTGGGGTGACGGCTGGTGATGGGTTTGATGGCGTAGTGGTGGGCTGATCCGGTTGACGTTGAACTTGCGAGTCGCTGGCTGGTCTGTGACGGTTGGCTGCTGCTCCTTTGGCGGTGATGGAACGGTGACTTCCTGAGGTGGATGATGGTCTTCGTTTGATGGCTGAACCGCATCTCCACTTGGTTGAGTAGCTGCTGGCGGCACTGGTGTCGCACGGCTGGTCTCGTTGACGAGTTCTTGCGGGAGATCAATGATGGGTCCACTATGGTCAGAATTGGTGTCATCTTCTTACTCCTCTTGTGTTGTTTCTTCAGGTGCTCTTGCTGGTTCCTGTTGAATAGGGGGTGGTAGAGAGGAGGAAGAGGAAAACTTGTGCCAATCTACAAGGGACATGTCTTCATAGAAGACAACATCCCTTGAAACCACTTCTCGCTTGGTGACGGGATCCCAAAAGACCCATCCCTTGCTCTCGTTGCTCGTGCCGATGAAGAGGCCCCAATGAGCTTTGCTGTCCAGTTGAGTCTCTTTGCATCTGGAACACGGTATTGGGCCATGGAACCAGAAACATGAAGCAAAGACAGATCGGGTTTAACTCCAAACCAAGCCTCATATGGCGTTACACCATCTGGTAGGGGTCTTGTGGGTCTCTTGTTGCGAACATAAATTGCCATAGTGATTGCCTCACCCCACCAGACCTTGTCAAGGTGTTTAAACTGAAGAAAAGTGGTAGCTATAGCTTGAATAGTGCGATGAAACCTCTCTGCCACTCCGTTTTGCTGAGGGCTATAGGGACAAGTGAATTGTTGTTTGATGCCCAATGCCAACGCCCACCCCTAAAATGCTTTCCCCATGTACTCGCCTCCTCGGTCCGACCTCAAGGTGAGTAACTTCTTCCCTGACTCTCACTCAACAAGTGCTAGCCATTGTTGAAACACTTGTGAACTTCATCCTTGGTGTTGATGAAAAAGGACCAAGAAAACCGACTCTTGTCATCAATGAAAGACACCAAATATCTCTTACCGTTTCCAGTAGGGTCTCGCATGGGGCCGAATACGTCAGTATGGACCAGCTCTAGGAGGTCCCTTGACTGAGACTTGGAAGGGAAAAATGGCTTTCTTGCTAACTTACCTTAGACACAAGATGGGCAAGGGACGGAAGAAAGGGACTTGACTGCACTTTCACTCAAACTCAATCCTTCCACGCTCTTGTGATTTACCAACTCTTTCAATGCTTGCATTCCCAAGTGCCCCAAGCGTGCATGCCACGCGACGCATGCTCTCGATGCATAGCCAGGGAGTTTGTTAGCTCAGTGTAACGGGAAGGAGCAGCAGTGGGGAGTCAAGCGGAACTGTGTCTAAGATGGGTCAGTTGGTGAACAAAGAAGAGGAGGAGTAGGACCAGCAACAGACAAAGTCAGAAGTGTCAGACGGAAGACGAAGAACCTGGTGAAGGGTTGAGCCAGGTGGCGGCAGGGACGACTGCGGCTGGTCCAAGAATAACCGTCACCACGGCCGCTGCCGCGCAACAACCTCAGAGCCTCCAACTCCAAAACCTCTAGCAACTCCAGCTCCAGCACCTCCAGTGCCAGAAACACCAGCACCTCTAGGTCCAGCGCCTCCAGCATTAGAACCACCATCACCTCCAGCTCCAGCACCTCCAGGTCCAGAACCTCCAGCAACTCCAGCTCTAGCACCTCCAGCACCAGAACCACCAACACCTCTAGCTTCAGCACCTCCAGCACTAGAACCACCAGCACCTCTAGCTCCAGCACCTCCAGGACCTGAATTACCAGTACCTCCAGCTCCAGCACGTCCAGCACCACAACCTCCCGCACATCCAGCTCTAGAACCTCGAGCACCCCCAGCTCCAGCACCCCCAGAAGCAGCATTATTCTTGGCTGCACCACCACTAGAACGCTCAGCACTCCCAGAATCAGCACCCCCAGAAGCAGCACCCCCAAAAACAGCACCCCTAGAACCAGCACCTCCGGAGTCACAACCCCCAACTGCACCTCCACAGCAACAGGCCACAGAGATGGTGACGGCTGAGGCGGAAAACCAGGAGGAGTCCCCAAGCGCGGAGAACAGCGAGAGACCATCGTGTCGTCAGCAGTAAGGTCACCCTTCTCAGCCGGGCAAGAGGGTGGAGCACCCCGAGACAAACCTGGGGGAGCAGGATGCGAAGGGGGGAGGAGGGGGTTTACCAGGGGGTAACCCGGAACCAGGAAGACGAATGGGGTGGGCACTGGGGAACTGCGGTGGAGAAAGAGACGGTAATAGCACACCAACTTGTCGGTCGCGGGAGGACAGGATGCATCACATGACCAGGTGGTAAAACTGCTAGTCAGGCACGCTTTCAGGAAAGCTAAGGAAAACCCAGTGAATGGTGCGAGGGTAGAGCTTGTCCGTGGTAGAATTGCGAACAAGGGCAAGCGAACCCCAAACCTGAAACACCGACACATCACCAACCTCCCCCGTCCAAAGTAGGGTAGGCGAGGTCTCCGGCTGAGAGATATGAGGCTAGAGGTTGAGTTGATGTGCGGCGTATTGGACCATAAATGGCCACAAAAAACGGGAAGCAGCCACATGGATCATGGAGGTGCGTGCAACCTTCATGATCAAGCCAATGCGGCGCTCAACGATCCCATTCTGCGAAGAGTGAATGACGGGAGGAAAACTCACCTCTACGGTCATTGTGCAGACGGAACACCCGGAGGTCCTGGCAGAACCGTGCACTAAGCTGCCAACGAATAGCGCAGATCCAAGGGATCAAAATAGCACAGACGTATCTCTTGCACTACAAGGAAAACACGGTGGTGTTGCGCATGAAGTCGGCAACAACCAGCGGTGCGGCCCAGAGACGGGAGCTGGGCCCCACACGTCTATGTGCAGCGTCTAAAGCGGAGAAGTGGTAGGAAGAAAGAGAGTGAGGAGCCACGCGCTGCCGAACCTTGACGCAAGGAGTGCACGGCGGCGCAAGCGACCGTGAGAGAGGGGTGACCTAGATGGTGGTGCCAGAGGAGGGACGGTTGTGTAAGTACCGAACACAAGCAAGACGCAGCTACCTGACTAGACGCAAACACTTGTGCGGACTCAATGTGCAGCGTGTACAGGCCAGACCCCGGTCTCCGAGTGAACGTGGAGAGGTGTGGTCCCTCACTGTGTCCGTACAGGTCGCCCCGAGCTCGCCCCCAAGTGTGGTGGTAGTGATCAACTGGTCTTGGGGGACAGCGGTACTCACCAAGTTCGTAGCGAACGATGGGAGGTGGAGATCTGGGAGGGAGCCAGAAGGTGCAGCGGGACACGGGAGAACAGTGGAGCAGTGTGCAACAACTGGGCCAGAGGAGAGGTCGGCTAGGGTGATGGGGATAGGTGCTGTGAGCAGTCTGACTGTGCTGTAGTCGCGAAAGAAGCAGCGAGACCCGCTTGAGTGAAGGTGTGCAAAGCCTTGGCAGGAACTGCACTTGAGCTAGCAGACTCACTAGCACTAAGGAGGTCAACACCAGCAGAAGAGGCAACAGCAAGCGCGAGGGAAGAGGAGCACCCCTCAAAGAAGGAGGGGCGGGGAGCACCACGGGAGGCAGCTACAGCGTGGGCAGTGGTCCCGGCCCCGTGGAGACGGGACTCGAACGAGGTGAGAGTGAGCGGTCTTGGATGGGGCGAAAGGGAGTCAAGGAAACGGGTGACGAGGAAGTAGAGAGTGATGTGCATCGAGGGCTGATTCTCAGCCAGAAAGTCTGACTTGAGAGCAGCATGGTAGCGAGTGTGAAGGGAGCGGAGGTGGGACATGAGGTCAGTGACAGTGGGGAAGTTGGATAGCTCAGAAAGAGAAACGGAAGAAGAAGACGGCCTAGTGCAGTAGAAGCAGGGGAGGAATAGCGCTTAACCACAATGTCATAAAAGGGCTTTGGCCGTTATTTGCTGACAAAAGTGGGGTCGTTGGTCAGGCGGGAGGTGATTGCGGACTGCAAGCTAAGCAGTGACATCACGTGCCAGCCCTTGGGTACAGGTAACGCGGTCAGTTAGGCATGAGCAAACGTTTGAGCCGTGGCTCGGCTTGGCTGGCTCGGCTCGTCGCTTTGACGAGCCGAGGCGATGCTTTCAAGGATTTCGGCTCGGCACGCTCGAGTCGAGCCGGCTCGGCTAGTCAATGTCCGGCTCGTCGGGGCATTGCATGAACAACGAGCCAGAATAGGCTCATCGAGCGTGTGGCTCGTCGATGAGCCGCGACCCGGCTCGTCAGATCTACTAATTGAGAAACTATGGGTTTTGCAATTTCGGGGTTTATAAAGGAACCTCCGGTACCTCCAGCTCCAGCGCCTCCAGCTCCAGGGTCTCCAGCTCCAGCGCCTGCAGCACCACCAGCTCCAGCAGCTCTAGTACCTCCAGTACGAGCACCTCCGGGACCATCAGCTCCAGCACCTCCAGGATCAGCAGCTCCAATGCCTCCAGCTCCAGGGCCTCCAGCGGTAGGCCCGCCAGCTCCAGTAGCACCACTCCGAAGGCTCTAGCGCCGAGCAAACCACTTGCGCAGCTGCGGTGGAGAGAGAGGCTCTCGCCGTGACAAGGCACCCATAGGACGACCAGCATACAAGGTACCTCCAGGCACAGCACCCCCAGGCTCAGCTCCCCCAGGCTCCGCATGTCAGGCTCAGCACCCACACGCTCCACACCCTCAGACTCAGCAACCCCAGGCTCAGCACCCCCAGGCTCCGCACGCTCAGGCCCAGCACCCCTAGGCTCCGCACCCCGAGGCTCCGCACGCTCAGGCTCAGCACCCCCAGGCTCCGCACCCCCAGGCTCCGCACGCTTAGGCTCAGCACCCCCAGACGCAGCACCCCTAGCAGCACCAGAGTCGACAGCTACCTCGACGGGCTCAGCAGGGTCTACCTGGGACACACATGAGGGAGCAGGATTCTGAGGGGGGAGGGCGTCTACCGGAGGAGGACCTGGTGCAAAGAAGAGCGGCGGGTGGGGGGGGAGCAGGGCAGTGCGGTAGGGGAAGAGACGGTAAAAGGGAACCGACTCGTCAAACATGACGTCCTAAGAGGGCAGGACATGGCGCGAGGTGGGGTGGTAAAACTGCCAGCCAGGCGCGTCAAGGGAAAAGCCAAGGACGACACACTCGTGAGGAGAGCTTGTCCGTGGAAGAATCGCCGACAAAGGCACGAGAGCCCCAGACCCGAAACACCGACGCATCGCCAACCTCTTCCGTCCAACGCAGTCTCGGCGAGGTCTCCGGCAAGGAGACACAAGGCCAGAGGTTGAGCTGATGCGCAGCGTACCGGACCGCAAATGGCCACAGAATATGAGGGCCAGCTGCATGGATCATGGAGGTACGAGCGACCTCCATGACTAAGCCAATGCGGCGCTCAGCAACCCCATTCTGCTACGGAGAGGACGAAAGCGTGAACCACTGGGTGATGCCCTCCCCACGACAAAATTGCCGCAAGAGGTCGAAGGCAAACTCACCACCTCTGTCAGAGTGCAGACGCAGGACCTAAAGGGTACGTGTCGAACCGCTCGCGAAGCTGGAGACAGACATCGCGGATCCAAGGGATCGGAACATCAGAGACCTCCCCCTTGCTGCGCAAGGGGAAGACCGTGGTGTAACGCGAGTAGTCGTCAACAACCAGCAGAAAGTATCGCTTGTGGCCATGTCCACGGACGTGGGCTGGGCCCCACACGTCCATGTGGAGAGTTTGCAGGGGAGCAGTCGTCGGGGGAAACGAGGAGGGGTGAGGAGCGGCGTGCTGCCGCCCCTCGACACAGGGAAGGCAGGGAGGGGCAGGCGAGGGTGGGAGGGGAAACAGAGACCTGGGAAGTCCAGAGACAAGCAGACAGGAGTGCATGCCACTGAGGCGTGGCAGGGGGGGGTGACCAAGGCGGTGGTGCCAAAGGAGAGTCTGGTGCGACAGGGCGCGACACGAGCAGGGGGCCGCAAGCTGACCTGACGCGGACGCAAAAGCAGCTACCTGAGGAGGCTCAGTAGTCAGTATGTACAGGCTCGACCCAGGCTGACGGGTGAACGTGGCCAGATGACGGCCCGTTCATGCACACGTGCAGATCGCCACACGCTGTCCTCCAGGACCAAAGGTATTAACCCATTCATCCTGAAGGACGGCGTTGCTCACCAAGTTCGTAGAGAACGAGGGGAGGTGAAGACCTGACAGTGAGCCAGACGAAACCGTCGGACACGGGAAAACAGTGGAGGAACGTGCAAGAACCGGTCCCCTAGAGGGGTCAGCCAGAGAGACTGCAACCGGCGCTGTGAGTGGTGTGACCGGGGTGCTGTCGCGAAAGAAGCAGCGGGAAGCACCTGAGTCAAGCGTGAAGGTGTGCAAGGCCTCAGCAGGCGTAGGACTTGAGAGAGCAGACTCACCAGTACCTAGAGCAGACTCACCAGCACCTAGAGCAGACGCACCAGCACCTAGAGCAGCAGCCTCTATACTAGGGTCTGGCGGCACACACAGGTAACAGTCACCCTGAGTACTGATAGTCAAAGCATACATGACAGTGAGGATAGCATCATAGTCTAGTGCAAAGATATCCACACCCTGCCTAAGCAGCTCTAGCCAGCGGGGGAGCTCAGCCGCGTCGCCAAACTCTGCACGCCAGGTGTGCTCAAACAGGAGAAGCAGCGGGACAGTGTGTGACCAGGTGTCCCGCAAATCTGACCAGCCCGATCACCTGTTCGTATGACGTACGGGCAGGGAGCACTACTCCGAGACGCCCCACGCTGAGAACCACTCACGAAGCTGCTGGGGCGTGAGGGTCTCGCGCGGACGCCGCTGCAGCTGCATCTGGCCACCGCCAGAAGCTCCCCTCCGAACAGCTCCACGGCGATTGCCTCTACGGCCACCGCCACTATCCCAACTAGCGTACCACTCACGAAGCCGCTGGGGCGTGAGGGTCTCGCGCGGACGCCGCTGGAGCTGCAGCTGGCCACCGCCAGAGACTCCCCACCGAACAACTCCACCTAGACTGTCACGACGGCCGCCGCCACCACTCACACTGCTGCCACCACCTCCGCCACCACTCCCACCGCTACCACGAAGAGACGCCATAGTGGGCACGAGGGTAGGTCGGGGCGGTGCACGGAAGGGCGGGGCGGCGCGGCGGCGAACGGCGCGCGGGCAGGGGAGGGCAGGGCGGCAGCGAGCGGCGCGCGGGCAGGGTGGCAACGCGGCGTCGAGCAGCGCGCGGGCAGGGCAGGGCGCGCGGCAGTGAGCGGCGCGTGGGCAGGGCGGCTCGGCAGCGAGCGGCACCCAGGCAGGGCAGGGCGCGCGGCTGCGAGCGGCGCGCGGGCAGGGCTGCAGCGCGGCGGCGAGCGGCGCACAGGCAGGGCAGGCGGCGCGGCGGCGAGCTGCGCGCGGGCAGGGCAGGGCGCGCGGCGGCGAGCTGCGTGCGGGCAGGGCAGGGCGCGCGGCGGCAAGCTGCGCGCGGGCAGGGCAGGGCGCGCGGCAGCGAGCTGCGCGCGGGCAGGGTAGGGCGCGCGGGCAGGGCGGCTCGGCAACGAACGGCGCCCAGGCAGGGCAGGGCGCGCGGGTGCGAGCGGCGCGCGGGCAGGGCTGCAGCGCGGCGGCGAGCGGCGCACACGCAGGGCAGGCGGCGCGGCGGCGAGCTGCGCGCGGGCAGGGCAGGGCGCGCGGCGGCGAGCTGCGTGCGGGCAGGGCAGGGCGCGCAGCGGCGAGCTGCGCGCGGGCAGGGCAGGGCGCGCGGCAGCGAGCTACGCGCGGGCAGGGTAGGGCGCGCGGGCAGGGCGGCTCGGCAGCGAACGGCGCCCAGGCAGGGCAGGGCGCGCGGCTGCGAGCGGCGCGCGGGCAGGGCTGCAGCGCGGCGGCGAGCGGCGCACAGGCAGGGCAGGCGGCGCGGCGGCGAGCTGCGCGCGGGCAGGGCAGGGCGCGCGGCGGCGAGCTGCGAGGCAGGGCGCGCGGCGGCGAGCTGCGCGCGGGTAGGGCAGGGCGCGCGGCAGCGAGCTGCGCGCGGGCAGGGTAGGGCGCGCGGCGGCGAGCTGCGCGTGGGCAAGGCAGGGCGCGCGGCGACGAGCGGCGCGCAGGCCGGGCTGGGCGCGCGACGGCGAGCGGCGTGCAGGCCGGGCAGGGCGCGTGACAGCGAGCGGCGCGCGGGCAGGGCGACACGGCGGCAGGAGGCGCGCGGGTAGGGCAGGGCACGTGGCGGCAAGCGGCGTGCGGGCCGAGCAGGGCGTGCGACGGCGAGCGGCGTGCGGGCCGAGCAGGGCGCGCGACGGCGAGCGGCGCACGGGCAGGGCAACGCGGCGGCGAGCCGTGCGCAGGCAGGGCAGGGCTCACGGCAGGGCGTGCGTGGGCAGCGCAACGCAGGGCAGGGCAGGGCAGCGTGGCGCGAACAGGGCGGCGCGATGTGTTTTGTAGCGCGATTCGGTGGGCCCTAAAAACGGTCCTAAGAGTGGACCTGCTTTGATACCATGTCAGAATGTGAAAGCGAGAATGATGAAACTAACAGCATGCAGGAGTACAAGTACCTAACCCTCATTGGGTTGTACCCCATATGGGCTACCCCACTACAGCCTACACAACGTGCAACATATAAGTTTGACGGTGGTGGTGGTGGTGGTGGTGGTGGTGGTGGTGGTGGTGGTGGTGGTGGTGGTGGTGGTGGTGGTGGTGGTGGTGGTGGTGGTGGTGGTGGTGGTGGTGGTGGTGGTGGTGGTGGTGGTGGTGGTGGTGGTGGTGGTGGTGGTGGTGGTGGTGGTGGTGGTGGTGGTGGTGGTGGTGGTGGTGGTGGTGGTGGTGGTGATGATGACAACGACGAGGACACGGTTTGAGTATTATTCCACGTAAGGTCCTTCTCTCAATGCTAAGCTTATAAATGGTATGTTGTGTTGGTTTGTAGTGTAGACAAGTGTTCAGCCTTTGTCAAATGGTGACATTGATTGATCAGTTTTTTTTACAAAAGGAACACTGAAAATTCAGACTGTTTTTCTAAGGCAACACTGATTGATCAGCCTTCAGCACACTCCTAAGACTGTCGGTTCAGCCTAAGCCAAAACGAATCTGAGGCCATGGCAAACACGCATCCACGACCGGTCCACAGGTTTCCCCGATAGAAGCCTCTGCCACCACAGAGCAGACGCCTTGGGTGTTCTTTTCAACCCATTAGTGCGGTCCACATGCACGAGGCCAAAGCGGCGTGAGTACCCCATCTGTTATTCGAAGTTGTCCATCCACGACCATGCCATGTACCCGCTCACATCCGCCCCTCTCCTGCCACGCACACATGCAGGGAAAGGGGTGAAAATTTCAAGTTTTCCTCTGATTTGTTTCTTGCATTCAGGAAGAGGGGAGAGATGGCAGTGGACGAGCGCACGTCAGCACGTGCCTGGTGATGTCAGCACGTGCCTGGTGATGTCAGCACGTGCCTGGTGATGTCAGCACGTGCCTGGTGATGTCAGCAGGAATGGGACGAGTTGAGCACGAAGACCATGGCATGGCAGTGAGCAGGTTCAGACCAAACATGTGGAGGCCCAACGTGCTGTCCCTACAGCTCCCCTCTTCATCTTCCCTCCGGTTTGCATTAGCGCCCATCCATTGAGTGGCGGTCATGGGGCAGCATGGTGCAGCAGGCGTGAAGGAACGTGGGGGCCCAGGTGGGTGAAGGTGAGGCCAGGTGGGTGAAGGTGAGGCCAGGTGGGTGAAGGCGAGGCCAGGTGGGTGAAGGCGAGGCCAGGTGGGTGAACCCACCTCATAGCAGCGAGCAGGTGGAAATGCGGTGGGGATCACGGATCTGTGGTCACTCTTGTGGAAGTGTGGAGTGTGGAGAGCACAGAGTAGCCTTGAAGGTGAGGCCAGGCAAATGTACCCGATGGTGCTGAGAAGGTGTGAGAGGTACGTGTGGTAGTAGCGGAGGCGGACGGTGTGGGTCACTGGTGGTGGCATGCATGGGGAGAGGAGGCAGTGACCAGACCAAAGCCGCTTGGTGACACCAGTCAAGTGCACCTGATTGCGCTGAGAAGGCACGAGAGGTACGCGTGGTAGTAGCGGATGCGGTGTGGGTCACTGGTGGCCACGTGGAGGGGCAGCGACGGGTCGTCCTCCTCATCTAGACCTGCAGGGGTGTAGGAGGGTGTGGGTAGGGTTGACGGAGTGTGGGGGTAGGTGGGAGGCCGGTGGGGAGGAGTGGGGACAAGTGAGGCAGAGAAGGTTGCAGGGTGTGGTTCGCTTGTCCTCCTCATTGGGGCCTGCAAGGTGGGGGAAAGAGGGCTAAATTGGGGCAAAGGGCACAAGAGATTCTCACTTTGAGGAGACTGGGGGCCTTGGTGATAACGGTGTGAGGCAGACGAGGGGAGTTGTGTGCAGGGTGGTGGGTGAGCGATGGAGCAGAGAGGAGCGAGAAAGAAGGGGACGAAACGGAGGGGGCATGGCCAGATCCAGACAGGAGCAAGGCGACCCTCGGCGCCTCCCTTCTCCTAGAGAAAGATGATATGGTCAGAATGCATGGCATGCGCAATGGAACAAACACCACACATGCGCTAAGTGCGCCCAAGCCCCTCCATTACCAATCTCTGTGATGTAGATGGGCGGTGCGTTGTAAGTGGTGGTGATGTGCATGAGCAGCTTTTGAAAGCCCCACGGCACCTCGTACAGCCATGAGGACGCCACCTGGTGTGATGTAAGTTGGTAGGCGTGCACGGGGAGCGGGAATGGGGGAGAAAAGGGTGAGCCGCTAGTGACGTGCCCTGTCCTCAGCAACTCACCTCGTACAGCCATGCAGGTGCCAGGTTAGCGTGTGCGCATGGTGATGGGGGAGGGGAGCGTGGGGTTGTGCATGGTATGAAATTATGTGCAGGTCGTGAAGCCATGTAGTTTACTTGTGGTTTAGGCGTAGACTTGTTATTCCAACGAGTCTGCCAGCTCATCATTGGAGATTTGGTTGCAACTGCAGCCCATCCTTTCCCTTCCCTTCTTCAACCCCAACTTTGTTTGTACTTGAGGCTGAGTGCCTTCATTGATCATCAGCTTATTCAAGCTCCTTTTCTGACTGAGGAGAGGAGAGGAGAGGAGAGGAGAGGAGTTAGAATATGGGTTGTGAATCACCTGCTGGCCAATCAAGCGGCCATCACGTTCAACTGCCATGTGATTGCCATCCGTGGAAAACGCATAGTAGAGTAACGTCATGGGTGGAGCATCACGTGGACATGCCATGAGTTGTACGATGCATGCATGGAAGGGGGACACATGCACAGATAGAGACAGAGACACAAGCGCGCAGCAAGGGAAAAGATGAAGTAGGAAAATCACGGAGAAGAAGGGAAAGGAAATGGGAAGAGAATGAGAGAGCTAGGGGAGAACAGCCAGAGAGAAGCAATGAAGAGTGATGCTCGCACCATGAACAGTGATATGCTCACACCATGAACAGTGACATCCTCACACCATGAACAGTGACATGCTCACACCATGAAAAGTGACATGCTCACACCATGAACAGTGACATGCTCACACCATGAACAGTGACATGCTGGTCATCAAAGTAGCTCCACAGTCTGGCTTTAACGCCCCCCTCTCCTGCATCTGTAGCTTTCTTGTACCCGTCCCCACTGGGAGCTGCATGTGCAATGTATCTGGACGTATAGTGGTTGAGTCTCACAAAGTCCACACTGCCTTTCAGCGAGGCAGCTTGTAAGGGGGAAAAGGAGGGCAGGCGGGGGCCCACGTAGTGGTTCATGGCAGGTGGGTAGGCGCCAAAGAATATGGGGTGCAGCAGCCTGGGGGGGGAGGGGGGAAGGAGGAAGGCGGGTGTTACAGAGTATTAGAGGAAACATGGCAGCGCAATGGCGTATGGTGGGGGAGCAGCTGCAGATGGGGACCCACGTGGTGGTGCATAGCAGGTGGGTAGGAGCCGACAATTGTGGGGTGCAGCAGCCTGGTTGGGGGGGGATAGGGGGAAAGGGGGCGGGGGGAAGCAGGATGGAAGAAGGAGGGGGCACGTTGTTGGTTGTGAGGGACGGTGATGGGCAGCCTGGGTGGGTGATGGGCAGCCTGGGTGGGTGATGGGCAGCCTGGTGAACGATTAGTCACGCAGGCACTTTCGAAGGAGCCTCAACAGTCCGCCATGCAGGCATGCACGCAGTGGTACACACGCGGTGTGGATGGAAGGAAGCAGAGTCACAGGAGGGTGGAACAAGTCCTGTGACCCACTCGCTGTCCAGCAGGGTCACCCACCATCCGAGGTTGAACTGCATGCGCCTATCAGCAGCTGCCACGACATCAGGGTGCTGAGAGAAAGGCTCCGCCCACTCGCTGTCCACCGAGATGCCGATTTGTCCCCTCTGCTGGGGCTGGCGGGGAGAGAAAGAAAGGCAGAGGGAGAGCGAAGAGAAAGAGAGAGAGACAATATGTGAGACCAAAAATCTTTGCTAGCCTCTGGTATTGTGGTGGGGGAAAAGAAAGTTGGAGGAAAAAAGGGAGAGAGGGAATGAAAGAGGAGAGCTGGGGTGAAGAAAATAGAGGGAATGGAAGAGGGTCGGTGGGGTGAGGGACGGCATGGAATGGAGGAGACGCAAGAAAATGGGGATTTTCCTGGGTTTCACGTTTAGGGCTTCGCATTCTAGGGCACACGGTTTGTTACTCACCCTCGACTTTTTCTCCTCAAACACACCAGCCCCAGAAGCCTCCGACAGCCGACCTCCCTACCTGGAGGTCTCTCCTGAACAGCAGCAGCATGAGGTGCACCACCACATACAGCTCCACCCCCCCATCGCCCTCCCTAGCAGCAGTAGTAGCCACTGACCCGCCTACTTGAACCTCTGTCTCTCCTGTAGCAGCCAGCAGCAGCGGCAGCAACAGCAGCAACACCCCCCGACGCACCTACCTGGAACTCTCTCCTGTAGCAATCCACAGCAGCAGCGTGAGCCAGCAGCATGTGGTGCACCACCACATACGCCTCCACCGCCCCATCGCCCTCCGCACAGCACTGCCGGTCGGAGCAGCGCCCAGGCGCAAAGTCCCGCACAGCATAGCCCTTGGTGGCAAAGGTGTAGGGCTCGTTGAAGGTGATCCAGTATGGCACTCGGTCTCCGAAGAGAGAGAAGCAGAGGCGCGTGTAGTCCTAAAATGCGGGTCTGTGGTGGGTGAGGGGGAATGGGAAATAACAGGGAGCAAAGTCCGCCACGGCGTAGCCCTTGGTGGCGAAGGTGCAGGGCCCATTGAAGGTGCAGGGCCCATTGAAGGTGCAGGGCCCATTGAAGGTGCAGGGCCCATTGAAGGTGCAGGGCCCATTGAAGGTGCAGGGCCCATTGAAGGTGCAGGGCCCATTGAAGGTGCAGGGCCCATTGAAGGTGCAGGGCCCATTGAAGGTGCAGGGCCCATTGAAGGTGCAGGGCCCATTGAAGGTGCAGGGCCCATTGAAGGTGCAGGGCCCATTGAAGGTGCAGGGCCCATTGAAGGTGCAGGGCCCATTGAAGGTGCAGGGCCCATTGAAGGTGCAGGGCCCATTGAAGGTGCAGGGCCCATTGAAGGTGCAGGGCCCATTGAAGGTGCAGGGCCCATTGAAGGTGCAGGGCCCATTGAAGGTGCAGGGCCCATTGAAGGTGCAGGGCCCATTGAAGGTGCAGGGCCCATTGAAGGTGCAGGGCCCATTGAAGGTGCAGGGCCCATTGAAGGTGCAGGGCCCAT
Organism: Closterium sp. Naga37s-1; assembly: GCA_947471745.1. Lineage (NCBI taxonomy): Eukaryota > Viridiplantae > Streptophyta > Zygnematophyceae > Desmidiales > Closteriaceae > Closterium > Closterium sp. Naga37s-1. The sequence goes on along the minus strand of CANJKZ010000096.1, from coordinate 3,354,695 downwards.
TGAAGGTGCAGGGCCCATTGAAGGTGCAGGGCCCATTGAAGGTGCAGGGCCCATTGAAGGTGCAGGGCCCATTGAAGGTGCAGGGCCCATTGAAGGTGCAGGGCCCATTGAAGGTGCAGGGCCCATTGAAGGTGCAGGGCCCATTGAAGGTGCAGGGCCCATTGAAGGTGCAGGGCCCATTGAAGGTGCAGGGCCCATTGAAGGTGCAGGGCCCATTGAAGGTGCAGGGCCCATTGAAGGTGCAGGGCCCATTGAAGGTGCAGGGCCCATTGAAGGTGCAGGGCCCATTGAAGGTGCAGGGCCCATTGAAGGTGCAGGGCCCATTGAAGGTGCAGGGCCCATTGAAGGTGCAGGGCCCATTGAAGGTGCAGGGCCCATTGAAGGTGCAGGGCCCATTGAAGGTGCAGGGCCCATTGAAGGTGCAGGGCCCATTGAAGGTGCAGGGCCCATTGAAGGTGCAGGGCCCATTGAAGGTGCAGGGCCCATTGAAGGTGCAGGGCCCATTGAAGGTGCAGGGCCCATTGAAGGTGCAGGGCCCATTGAAGGTGCAGGGCCCATTGAAGGTGCAGGGCCCATTGAAGGTGCAGGGCCCATTGAAGGTGCAGGGCCCATTGAAGGTGCAGGGCCCATTGAAGGTGCAGGGCCCATTGAAGGTGCAGGGCCCATTGAAGGTGCAGGGCCCATTGAAGGTGCAGGGCCCATTGAAGGTGCAGGGCCCATTGAAGGTGCAGGGCCCATTGAAGGTGCAGGGCCCATTGAAGGTGCAGGGCCCATTGAAGGTGCAGGGCCCATTGAAGGTGCAGGGCCCATTGAAGGTGCAGGGCCCATTGAAGGTGCAGGGCCCATTGAAGGTGCAGGGCCCATTGAAGGTGCAGGGCCCATTGAAGGTGCAGGGCCCATTGAAGGTGCAGGGCCCATTGAAGGTGCAGGGCCCATTGAAGGTGCAGGGCCCATTGAAGGTGCAGGGCCCATTGAAGGTGCAGGGCCCATTGAAGGTGCAGGGCCCATTGAAGGTGCAGGGCCCATTGAAGGTGCAGGGCCCATTGAAGGTGCAGGGCCCATTGAAGGTGCAGGGCCCATTGAAGGTGCAGGGCCCATTGAAGGTGCAGGGCCCATTGAAGGTGCAGGGCCCATTGAAGGTGCAGGGCCCATTGAAGGTGCAGGGCCCATTGAAGGTGCAGGGCCCATTGAAGGTGCAGGGCCCATTGAAGGTGCAGGGCCCATTGAAGGTGCAGGGCCCATTGAAGGTGCAGGGCCCATTGAAGGTGCAGGGCCCATTGAAGGTGCAGGGCCCATTGAAGGTGCAGGGCCCATTGAAGGTGCAGGGCCCATTGAAGGTGCAGGGCCCATTGAAGGTGCGCCGGTGAGACACCCTGTCACCGAAGAGAGAGAAGCAGAGGCGTGCATAGTCCCGGATTGCGGGGGTGCATTGGGGAGAGATAGAAGGGCAGACAGCAGGGAGGTGAGTATTTGATGGTGCAGCCCATGCTGGTGGAGGAGGGGGGCTCGTTGAGGGAGGTGCGGGCACTATGTCCGTGAAGAGAGGTAGACAGAGCAACGCATGCTCCCTGCATGCGGGGCTGACTAAACACAAGCCAATGGGCACGCATTTGTTGAAGAAAGAGACATGAATGTTCATGGCAGTGTGAAATCCAACGGTGGGGAGTTCTCGCACAATGAGGTGCGTCTGACTTTTACTGAGTGGAAAAGGCGTTGAGTGATGAGAGCAGAAGGATGAGAACGGAGGTAGTATAACGTTCCAAGAATCAGCATCAACAAAGGCAGCAGCAGAGGCTCCGTTGAAACCGTCAGCCACAGCATCACGAGAGACACACTCACGCCCACTCATACAATGGCCTCCCCTCTGAATCCTCCAAATTCCTCCACCGCCTGTGGCAGGTCCCAGCAGTGGGTCCCAGCAGTGGGTCCCAGCAGTGGGTCCCAGCAGTGGGTCTCAGCAGTGGGTCACGGCAGATGGTCACGGCAGTGTGACATCCCAGGCTGGGGCAATCTCGCATCCGTGAGGTGCCTCAAAAGGCGCCAACACTGCCATCACACTCACAGTCATTCTCATACATACTCACCACAGGCACACTCACACTCACTCTCACTCACACAACCTGCTCCCCTCTGAATCCTCCAAACTCCTCCTCCAGTGCTTTGCTAACCAGTTTTACCTCTCTGCTGACGTGGAGTGTTTTTTTTAATCGACTAAAAAGATCTGCTGACATGCAGTGCAATACAAAGGACGGAGAGGAGAGCTGCAGAGCTGTGCAAAGTGGCGCAACATAGTCCAAAGGGGTGCAAAGAGGTGCAGAGCGGTTGCAATAGGTAGCCCACCATTACGGAGCAAGCAGTCAATGAGGCGGTTGTAGTACTCCACTCCCTCCTGGTTCACTAGCTGCCGCCCCGCTGTGAGCCCGTGAGACGCATGGAGACCAGCGGAATGGTGGGAAATTCTTGGGGAAAGTTTGACGGTTGTAAGAGCTGAACCGAAAACTCCCAAAGATTGGAGGCAAGTGCAGCAGGGTAGAGAGAGGAGGCTCTGATGTTCGTGGTTGTGGAGTTCGAAAACACAACAGCAAGCAAGTGAAGGAGGTGCGTTGGGTAGGGTGGTGTGTTTGTGAGACCATTTCCATCATGCGACATGGCTTTTCTGGCACCTCAGACAAAGTAGGGAATGAAGTGTGGAGTGCAAAGGGCAACGAAGGCGGACACACATGGGAGGATGCGCGACCAGCTGATGGAGAAGCGATAGGCTGAGAAGCGCAGATGCCTCATCAGCGCCACGTCCTCCTGCATGCAGGCAGGCAGGCAGGCAGGCACGCAGGCAGGCAGGCAGGCAGGCAGGCAAGCAAGCAGGCAGGCAAGAAAAGGAGGAAAGGGATGGGCAATGAACATGGAGGAGGCAGACACAGAAGTGCAGGAGGGCAGCAGCTGGTGAATGGCAGAGCGGGTGGGTGGGTGGGTTGAGCGGATGGGGCACGGTGCCGGTGGGACGGGGCATGGCACGCACCTCATATCGGTGGCATTGGCACGCACCTCATATCGGTGGCATTGGCACGCACCTCATATCGGTGGCATTGGCACGCACCTCATATCGGTTGCATTGGCACGCACCTCATATCGGTGGCATTGGCACGCACCTCATATCGGTGGCATTGGCACGCACCTCATATCGGTGGCATTGGCACGCACCTCATATCGGTGGCATTGGCACGCACCTCATATCGGTGGCATTGGCACGCACCTCATATCGGTGGCATTGGCACGCACCTCATATCAGTGGCATTGGCACGCACCTCATATCGGTGGCATTGGCACGCACCTCATATCGGTGGCATTGGCACGCACCTCATATCGGTGGCATTGGCACGCACCTCATATCGGTGGCATTGGCACGCACCTCACATCGGTGGCATTGGCACGCACCTCACATCGGTGGCATTGGCACGCACCTCACATCGGTGGCATTGGCACGCACCTCACATCGGTGGCATTGGCACGCACCTCACATCGGTGGCATTGGCACGCACCTCACATCGGTGGCATTGGCACGCACCTCACATCGGTGGCATTGGCACGCACCTCACATCGGTGGCATTGGCACGCACCTCACATCGGTGGCATTGGCACGCACCTCACATCGGTGGCATTGGCACGCACCTCACATCGGTGGCATTGGCACGCACCTCACATCGGTGGCATTGGCACGCACCTCACATCGGTGGCATTGGCACGCACCTCACATCGGTGGCATTGGCACGCACCTCATATCGGTGGCATTGGCACGTCATATCGGTGGCATTGGCACGCACCTCATATCGGTGGCATTGGCACGCACCTCATATCGGTGGCATTGGCACGCACCTCATATCGGTGGCATTGGCACGCACCTCATATCGGTGGCATTGGCACGCACCTCATATCGGTGGCATTGGCACGCACCTCATATCGGTGGCATTGGCACGCACCTCATATCGGTGGCATTGGCACGCACCTCATATCGGTGGCATTGGCACGCACCTCATATCGGTGGCATTGGCACGCACCTCACATCGGTGGCATTGGCACGCACCTCATATCGGTGGCATTGGCACGCACCTTACATCGGTGGCATTGGCACGCACCTCACATCGGTGGCATTGGCACGCACCTCACATCGGTGGCATTGGCACGCACCTCACATCGGTGGCATTGGCACGCACCTCACATCGGTGGCATTGGCACGCACCTCACATCGGTGGCATTGGCACGCACCTCACATCGGTGGCATTGGCACGCACCTCACATCGGTGGCATTGGCACGCACCTCACATCGGTGGCATTGGCACGCACCTCATATCGGTGGCATTGGCACGTCATATCGGTGGCATTGGCACGCACCTCATATCGGTGGCATTGGCACGCACCTCATATCGGTGGCATTGGCACGCACCTCATGTCGGTGGCATTGGCACGCACCTCATATCGGTGGTACTGGTCGCACGCCACGTCACCCGTGTCCCCGTTGTGCATCCTTCCTGTGCGACACACCACACAGGTTCGCACCACACAGGTTCGCACCACACAGGTTCGCACCACACAGGTTCGCACCACACAGGTTCGCAGCACACAGGTTCGCAACACACAGGTTAGCAGCACACAGGTTCGCAGCACACAGGTTCGCAGCACACAGGTTCGCAGCACACAGGTTTGCACCACACAGGTTCGCACCACACAGGTTCACGCCACACAGGTTCGCAGCACACAGGTTCGCAGCACACAGATACCCGATTGGATGGTTGCTCCGACATGTCCAGACATGCACAGACATGTACAGAGATGCACAGACATTCCAACCCAGACATGCACACACATGGCCATGTTTGCTTGATCATGCTCATGAAAGCAGCTCACTTCACACGCAACACAAGCACACATGGCATCTGGGCTCTATGCCGATAGTGGGCGAGCAGTGCAATCTACCATACCAGAGGGCACTGATGCGTTTCGATACTAACACACCGGTGACAAACATGCCAGTGCTTGTACAAGTCGCTGCATTAAACATCTAGTGCCCGGTGTGTTACTCTATGGATGTACAACACCTGGCGTGCTACAGTCCAGGTGCAGGGTACCTGGCGTGCTACAGTCCAGGTGCAGAGTACCTGGCGTGCTACAGTCCAGGTGCAGAGTATCTGGCGTGCTACAGTCCAGGTGCAGAGTACCTGCCGTGCTACAGTCCAGGTGCAGAGTACCTACCGTGCTACAGTCCAGGTGCAGAGTACATGGCGTGTGGGCAAACACATCCCAGATGCTGGCGCCTCGCCCTCCTTCCTTCGCTGCTCCCTCAACCTGCAGTCGTGGGGGAAGGTGGAGAGCGGAGAGCAAGGAGCAGGCACGGGTGCATCGTCAGCTTGCACGAGTGCTCGCCCTCACACCATAGAGGGGTGCGAAAGGGTGTATGGGGGTGCATAGGTGGGTCCACGTGTGCATGGTTGCATGGGGGCATGGGAGCGTGCATGCATGAGCAAGGTGCAAAATTTCGGCAAACGTAAAATACGGACCGTTTTTTACGCTCGTATTTTACGGTCAGATTTAAAAAATTCGGCCGTTTTTTTGTTAGAGATTTTGTGATTTTTTGGGTTGCGAAGCAACCTATTACGATCGATTTGGCCATTTTTTTTTTCACATTTTCACATTTTATTTATTTAAAATAAAATATGAAAATGAAAAAAAAACTGATTTTCCTAATTGATAGCTACGGAAACTGTAGGAGGTCCTGTCTAGTTCAATTGTACTAACGTGGTGGTACCGATTTTTTTAGACAACTAGGTTATTTCTGTGATTTACTACCGTATAATATGCACATAATATGATGAGATGAATATAATGATCAGTGAATGTAGATGAATAGATTGATATTATATGAAATATATTGTGTATGATATGATACGATATGATAAATGATAAATGCATGCCTTATGTTCGATACGAATAATGCTTACATATTACTGACAATCTATGATGCATATTTATAATGATAGAGATGCGTGAAAGCTAACGACCCAAAAACTATGCTACCGCATCCCCCGCCTAGCATGTCGGGGAGTTGATAGCATAATCTTTGAACAATCAGCAGTCACATGAGACAACACAATCTGTGAACTCCAAAAAGATGGTCAACTCTATCATCTCCAGTTCAAGTGGGCTCCCGACAAGCGCGCCAATGAACCTTTTGGTAAAGATGATAGAGCCGATTCACCTTTTTAAAATTCAAAGACATGCATTGTTATTGCAATGATGGATGAATGCACACTCAGACAAGCAAACACATTCACAACAACCAAACGCATGCACAACAAAAAAACGAGCCAAAAACTTACGATAAGACATAAAAGATGCAAAACAAAATAAAGATGGCAATATGGGAAATCCTATAAGTGACAACTACAAATTGTCCAGATTGCACTCGTCTTCTTGATCAGCAAAACTCCTGGAAACAAAAACAAAGTAGATAAAGAGAAAAATAAATCATAGAAAAGTGGTAAATATAAATAATCAGGACCAAGAGAGAGGGAACATGAGAGAGAGAACGAGAGAGAGAGAACGAGAGAACAAGAACGAGAAAACGAGAGAGAAAGAGAACGAGAGAGAGAGAACGAGAGAGAGAGAGAACGAGAGAGAGAGAGAGAACGAGAGAACAAGAATGAGAAAACGAGAGAGAAAGAGAACGAGAGAGAGAGAGAACAAGAGAGAGAACGAGAGAGAGAACGAGAGAGAGAGAACGAGAGAGAGAGAGAGAACGAGAGAGAGATCGAGAGAGAGAGGACGAGAGAGGGAGAACGAGAGAGAGAGAGATCGAGAGAGAAAGAAAACGAGAGAGAACGAGAGAGAGAGAACGATAGAGAGAAAACGAGAAACGAGAGGGAGAGAACGAGAGAGGGAACGAGCGAGAGAGAACGAGGGTGAACGATCGAGAGCGAGAACGAGAGTACGAGAGTGAAATAACGAGAGAGAGAGAGAGAAGAGAGAGAGAACGAGAAAACGAGGGAGAACGAGAGAACGAGAGAAAGAGAGAACAAGAGAGAGAGAGAGAGAGAACGCGAGAGAGAGAGAGAAAACGGGAGAGAAAGAACGAGGGAGAACGAACGAGAGAACGAGAAAGAACTAGACAACGAGAGAACGAGAAAGAGAACGAGAAAGAGAATGCTCCAACCTAATAATTTAACTCTCTGAACATAATTGTTAATAATCATGTCAAATTTCAATTAAGGAAGAGGAATAAATCAAGAAACAGCGTACGGAAGAAGACAAAAGTAAGAGCAAGAGCTGAAAAGAGCAAGCAAGTAGAATGTAAATCGAAATAAAGGAGAGAAGAAGATGGGAAGAAGTGGAGAGAAGGAGAGGGAAGGAGAGAACAAAAGTACGGTGCATAACCTAGGAAGAAAGCGAGGTTAAGAAACAAAATACGTCTAGATCTCGTTTAAAAAAAAACAACTCTCAACCAAATGAGCTAAACTAGAACCCACTCTCAACTAGAATGAACTTAAGAATAGAGAGAATGAGGCTTACCTTAACTAGGAGTTATAGTCTGAGTGGTGTGAGTGGCGTGAGTGGCGTGAGGGACGGGGAGAAGCTAGAGTAGTCTGACTAGGTGGAAGAGAAACGGAGCAAAAAGACATTTGACGAAACCCTAGAATGGGACGTTTTTATTGCATTTAAGGTCGATATATTTTACGCCACTACAAAGTCGGATTGTATAGCACAGCTCTGTCGAAGCCGCGATTCATCGCGAAGGTCGGGAGACCGAGTCTGGTCATGGACATTGTTTGGGTAAAATAAGGCTTTTCCTTTCTGTAGCTTTTTTTGTTTCAGATTTTCAGTCACCCTAAAACCAAATCATATGAACACAACAAGAATAACTTACCCTAAACAACCACACCCATCTGTTATGTACACCCTTTCATTTGTATACTCCCATATTATATGAAACATGTATCTATGAATAGCAATGATTCAGCAAATATCAAAGTCATGTTACGACATTATATAATTCTCACTATAGATCAGATGTATCTAAAAATAACAGTGTAATGTTGCTTCGCAACCCTAAGACGATTTCGTCGCCTCTTGTTTTTTTTTTTTTTTTGAAGACAGTAGACACGACTCCGCTCCTGACCAGGATAGCAAAGAAGCAATACAATGCTTACAAAGTGTCTAGGTTGCGCTCGTTCAACCCTCCTCCTCCTCCCCCCAGACTCTTCATCCTCTCCTCCCTGGAGTCACCGTTCTACTACAGTCCCACTGATGAATCCCCTTTGACTTCCTCATGGCTGGTTCATCCGATCGAGGGTTCATGGTTAGAACCAATACTTGAAAATATGTGTAAACCAGCTGGTTTCAAGATTTCTGCTGTAAAAAACGGCCGTTTTTTTGCACCACATTAGAATTACCACTTTTTGGCGTATTAAAACGTTATAAACGGCCGAAAAATACGATAAGCGGCGACTGCTGGCAACGTGGTGGGAAGCTGGCGCCGAAGGCTCGCTGGGCACTTCACCTGGGTGTATCGCCGGAGAGCAAGGGCTTGGAGGTGCTCGACCTGACCGACAACAAGGTGGTCACGTCGGTCGAGGTGATCTTCTACGAGACGCTGTTGCTGGAGGTGTGGAAGGCGAAGTATGGGCCGGCATCTGGGCGGACGCAGGCGCACCCGCCGACGGACACCTCGACGGCGACGATTCCGTTGCTCGCCGAAGTCGACGAGCCTGCTGTTGAGGATATTGTGGAGGTTCTTTCCTCTCCCCCTGTCCTTGCTCCTCCGTTCCCCGTCGCAGATCGGCCTGGGTCGGCACCTGTGTCGACCACCGACGATGAGGGGAGCCTTGAGGCGTCGCCTGTGGCGCCGGCCCATGGCATCGCCGGCGGTCGATAAGGCGCCAAGCTCGTCGACCAGGATGGGAAGCCGTCGGCAACAGGGGAGCAGCAGACAGGGGAGCCGTTCGAACAGGAGGCAACAGCAGCGGTGCAGCCGACAGGGGAGCAACAGCCGGGGCGGTCGACAGGGGAGCTGTCGAAGTCAGCAGCAGACGAGCAGCCGGTCGACGGGTCGAAGCAGCTGGTCGACGACGAGGTCGTCGATGAGGAAGGGGAGCAGTCGGCGGGTGAGGAGTCCAACGAAAGCGACATGGTGGAAGTGCCGATCACGAAGCCTGAGGTGCGACGCACAGGTCGAGCTCGACGGCCACCGGAGCGGCTGAGCTTCCACGCCTGCCTACCGCCAGCTGCCTTTACCACGGTGTTCGACGAGGTCGACGACGACCTGTTGTATGACGACGCCGAGGAGGATGACTACCTGTCGGAGCTCGACCCTGACGTGCATGCTGTGAATCAAGAAAACAGGAATGAAATGACTAAGTGAAAGTTGGGTACAAAAAGGCAAACCCTAGGCAACTGTACCCCATATGGGCTAAACCCACTATAGCCTACAGTAGCTATGTCATATAACTCTGACACACCCCCATAGGCAAAGTGGGGGAGAACAAGGGGTCACAAGAACAGTCAAGCAAAGCAAAGCAAGCTCAGGGTGGATCACAAAGTCACCACACATTCCGAGCACAAGTTCAAGGCCACAAGGCCAGTTCACATGCAGGATTACATATATATATAAGGCTAGACAAGCAAGAGCAGGAGTATATATATATGCAACAGTACAAACAAGGTCAAGAGGTGAGCAAGTGAGGCAAGGTAGGTACAAGACCAAGCTGAGTACAGAAGCGCTGATGATCACAAGGCGCAAGTGCCTTGGTGAAGATATCAGCAGTGTTGGCCTCAGAGGCCACGTACGCAAGTCGCAGCTGACCACGCTGCTGTAGCTCACGAGCAAGGAAGTAGCGAAGAGCAATGTGCTTCGTTCTGTGCTCCAGTCTCTGCTCTCGACACAAGGCCAGCATGGCCTTGTTGTCTACGTAGAGCACTGGAGGAGAACGAGGCGGCTCTCCGAGGTCAGTCAGCAGGTAGGTGAGCCAGCGAAGCTCCTGTGCAGCCATGGCCCCGGCGTAGATCTCAGCCTCACAACTGGAGCCGAGAACAGAAGACGAGCGAGTAGCCCGCCACGAAACAGAGCCGGAACCAAGGCTGAAGGTGTAACCCTGTGACGACCGCTGCGTAGCCTGGTCGTCAGCCCAAGAAGCGTCTGCGTGTCCAGTGAGGACCACTGGACTCTGCCCTCCAAGCACAAGCCCCATGCCCGACGTACTGCACAAGTAGCGCAACACCCTCTTCGCTGCAGCCATGTGCTCCGGTCTGTGTCTCCCAGGAGCAACATAGCGTGCAAGAATGCTAAGAGAGTATGCAAGGTCAGGTCGTGTGCAGGTCATCAGGTACATGATGTCAAACATTATATATGTTGTGTTAGTTTAGGCTACAGTGGGTTAGCCTATACGGGGTACACAATTCTAGGGTTAGGTACTTGTACTCTTTTCATTGCTAGTTCATTCATTCCTGTTCAGTGATTCCAACATGGTATCAGAGCAGGTCCTTCCTAGGACCGAAATTTTCTAAGGGCCCACCACTACGTAACTACCTACCTACCTACCTACCCGTGCCCTAGGGCGCCTCGGCGTGTCACGCCCCTAGAGGCCCCTCTTGACGGCCCCGCGCTAGCCCCGTTCAGGCCCCGTCGGCCCCCTTTAAGGCCCCGTTCAGGCCCCGCGCTAGCCCCGTTTAGGCCCCGTCGGCCCCGTTTCAGGCCCCGTCGGCCCCATGCTAGCCCCTCTCAGGCCCCGTCGACCCGCGCTAGCCCCGTTTCAGGCCCCGTCGGCCCCTTTTCAGGCCCCGTCGGCCCCGCGCTAGCCCCTCTCAGGCCCCGTCGGCCCGCGCTAGCCCCGTTTCAGGCCCCGTCGGCCCCGTTTCAGGCCCCGTCGGCCCCGCGCTAGCCCCTCTCAGGCCCCGTCGGCCCGCGCTAGCCCCGTTTCAGGCCCCGTCGGCTCGCGCTAGCCCCGTCTCAGGCCCCGTAGGCCCCGCGCTAGCCCCTCTCAGGCCCCGTCGGCCCTGCGCTAGCCCCATTCAGGCCCAGATCGGGCCCGCGCTAGCCCCGTTTCAGGCCCCTTCGGCCCCGTTTCAGGCCCCGTCGGCCCCGCGCTAGCCCCGTTCAGGCCCCGTCGGCCCCTTGCAAGCCCCGCTCAGGCCCCGATCGGCCCCGCGCTCGCCCCTCTAGGGCCCCAACCGGCCCCGTGCCTACCTCGCCGACCCGTGCCCACCACCCAGAGGCCCCGGGCGGCCCGTTCCCGCCGCAGCACAAGAGGGAGAGCGGGCGGCCCGTCCCCGCCGTGACCTGAGCCGAGCCGCGCGCCCCGAGCCGAGCCGCGCCACCCAGCCGAGCCGCGACCCGACCTGAACCGAGCCGCGCCGCCCTGCCCTACCTGGTTCGTCCTACCTGCTTCTCCTACCGCTACTGCTGCTATTTCTACTGTTCCTATGGCTAGCCCACAGGTTCTCGTGTTCGATGCTGAGGGCCGCCCTGTGAAGTTTGACACCTGGCTCGATGACCTGCACCTCTACCTACAGCTCACAGCCAAGGATGACATCTCACTGTACGATCACGCCCTAGGCCTTGTCACTGCCCCTGCTGCTACTGCTGACAGCACTGCTCGCTCACAGTGGCAGACTCGTGATGCCCACGCTCGCTTCGCCATTCGCAACTCCCTGCCGATAGTCGAACGCGAGCACTTTGGTCACCACAAGACTGCACCGGCACTGTACACAGCTGTAGTTGCTCGCTACTCCTCACCTGCCTCTGCCGCACTAGGCCGTCTCTCCCTCCCCTACCTGTTTCCCGACCTGACCTCCTTTCACACAGTCGCTGACCTCATCACGCACCTCCGTACTAGTGAGGCCCGCTTCCGTGCCGCCATGCCTGCTGAGTTCCTTGCCACGCACCCCCCTCCACTCTGGCTCACTCTCTATCACCTAGTCACCCGCCTCCCTGACACACTGCGTGCTGTCAGGGACCACTTCCTAGCTCGTTGCCCCACTGAGCTCACCATTGCCCTCCTCGAGAAGGAGCTACTTGCAGCTGAGGCTAGCATAGTCGCTGTAGGTGCCTCTCGTGGCGACCCCCGTACCCCGTTCTTTGAGGGGTGTTCTCCTTCCCCCCTTCTTCCCTCTGTCGCCTCTGCTGCTGCTGTCGACCTTCTTGGTACTGAGAAGGTCGGCGCTGCGTCTGCCTCGAGCGGACGCCGCAGCGGCAAGGGCAAAGGGGGCAAGGGTAGTGGCGGTGACGGCGGGGGAGGCGGCGGTGGGGGCGGTGGAGGCAGTGGGGGTGGTGGCTCGGCTGGAGGGGCGAGTGGTAGCGGTGGGGGTGGTGGCGGCAGCGGCGGGGGAGGTGGCAGGAGTGGAGGCGGCGGTTGGGGTGGCGGTGGACGAGGCGGCGGCAGGGGTTGGGGTGGTCGAGGAGGTGGCAGCGGTGGTGGTGGCCGTGGAGGCGCTGGCGGTGGCCAGGGCCAGCAGCACACTCTCTCGCCCCAGGAGGTCCGTGAGTGGTACTCTCACGTCAGTTGCTGCACGTAAGCGGGGGTGGGGGTGGGGGTGGTCTTAGCTGCACGTACGTCATTCGCACTGGTGACCGCACTGGTCAGCAGTGTGGACGACCGCACGCCACACAGCGCTGCTTCTCTCGTCTCGACGACGCTTGGCGTGTTCAGTTCCCTCAGGCCACTGAGCTGCCCCGCTGGCTTGATCTCCTGAAGAAGGGGATTGATATCTATGCTCTAGACTTTGATGCTATTCTATCTGCCATGTATGTGATGTCTACTAGTGGAGAGGGTGCTGAGTACTTGTGTGTGCCGCCCGACCCGGGCATTAGGGCCAGTGCGTCTGCTGCTCCAGGTACTCACGTGTCGGCTACCCCAGGTGCTGGTGAGGCTGCTGCTCTAGGTGCTCGTGTGTCTCCCCCCCTTGGTACTGCGTCGACTGCCGCACTGCACACCTTCACACTGGACTCAGGTGCTTCTCGCTGCTTCTTTCGTGACCGCACTGCCCTTGAGCCGCTTGCTCGGCCAGTTGCTGTCTCCCTTGCTGACCCCTCTGGGGGTCCGGTCATTGCGACCTCTTCCACTGTCCTTCCCTGCCCTGCGGTCCCGTCGGGCACACTGTCAGGTCTCCACCTCCCCTCGTTCTCTACGAACTTGGTGGCAGGCTGTGCACTCCAGGACGGGGGTGTTCACCAGTTCACCCCTGCCTACGAGCGCGTGACACACTGCACGTGTGCTCGTACGGGCCGTCACTTGGCTACCTTCACTCGGCAGCCGGGGTCGGACCTGTACACACTGACTACTGAGTCCCCTCAGGTTGCTGCGACTGCGTCCGCGTCCGCGTCAGGTCAGCTGTCCGCCCCCTGCTCGTGTCGCTCTTTGGCACACGAGACTGTCCTCTGGCACCACCGCCTTGGCCACCCGTCTGTGCAGCGGCTTCGTGCCATGCACTCCAGGTACCTTGTCTCTGGCCTGCCCAGGGTCCTTCCTCCCCTCCCACCCTCGCCTGCTCCTACCTGTCTCCCCTGTGTCGAGGGACGGCAGCGCGCCGCTCCTCACTCCTCCTCGTTCCCCCCGACGACTGCTCCCTTGCAGACACTCCACATGGACGTGTGGGGCCCAGCCCGCGTCCGTGGTCAGGGTCAGGAGAGGTACTTCCTGATAGTTGTTGACGACTACTCGCGCTACACCTCGGTCTTCCCCTTGCGCACCAAGGGTGAGGTCCCTGATGTCTTGATCCCTTGGATCCGCCGAGCCCGTCTCCAGCTCAGCGAGCGTTTTCACTCGGACTTTCCTGTCCTGCGCTTGCACTCTGACAGAGGTGGTGAGTTCTCCTCCGACCTCTTGGCAGCCTACTGTGCTGAGCACGGCATTGAGCAGTCGTTCACGCTTCCGGCTTCTCCACAGCAGAATGGGGTTGCGGAGCGCCGCATTGGCCTGGTCATGGAGGTCGCCCGTACCTCCTTGATCCATGCGGCTGCCCCCCACTTTCTGTGGCCGTTTGCGGTCCGGTACGCTGCGCATCAACTCAACCTCTGGCCCCGTGTCTCCTTGCCGGAGACCTCGCCCACGCTACTGTGGACGGGGGAGGTTGGCGATGCGTCGCGTTTCCGGGTCTGGGGGTCTCGAGCTTTTGTCCGCGATTCGTCTGCGGACAAGCTCTCCTCCCGTGCTGTTCCCTGCGTCTTCCTCGGCTTTGTCCCGGACGCGTCTGGTTGGCAGTTTTACCACGCCACCTCGCGCCGAGTCTTGCCCTCCCAGGACGTCACTTTTGACGAGTCCGTCCCCTACTACCGCCTCTTCCCCTACCGCACTGCCCCGCTCCCCCCCCCGCCTCTCTTCCTCTCGCCAGGTGCTGCTGTTGCAGACCCCCTCCCCCCTCAGGGTGCCGCTCCCTCAGGTGTGTCTCAGGTAGACCCGGTTGAGCCTGTTGAGGTAGCTGTCGACTCTCGTCCTGCTGGGGGTGCTGAGCCTGGGGGTGCTGAGCCTGGGGGTGTGGAGCCTGGGGGTGTGGAGCCTGGGGGTGTGGAGCCTGGGGGTGTGGAGCTTGAGGGTGCTGAGCTTGGGGGTGTGGAGCCTCGTGGTACTGAGCTGCGGAGTCCGGAGTCTGGGGGTTCTGCGTCTGGAGGTACGAGGTCTGGGAGTCCTGCACCTGGAGGAGCCCTCTCCTCGGAGCAGCTACGTGCGTGGTACTTAGAGTACTGCAGCCTCCGGAGAGGTACCGCTCGAGCCGGACGTACTACTGGGACTGGTGCTAGTACTTCTTCTCCCGTTCGGGAGCTCCCCTCCCGCGAGCGGATCCGTGAGTGGTACGAGCGGCGCTGCACTCTTCGGAGTGGCGTGCCTCGTGTTACGAACCCCGCTGCTGTTGGAGCTGCTGCTGGTGCTGAGGACCCGGGCGTTGGAGCTGCTGCTGGTGCTGAGGACCCGGGCGTTGGAGCTGCTGCTGGTGCTGAGGACCCGGGCGTTGGAGCCGCTGTTGGTGCTGAGGACCCGGGCGTTGGAGCTGCTGCTGGTGCTGAGGACCCGGGCGTTGGAGCCGCTGCTGGTGCTGAGGACCCGGGCGTTGGAGCTGCTGCTGGTGCTGAGGACCCAGGCGTTGGAGCTACTGCTGGTGCTGAGGACCCGGGCGTTGGAGCTACCGCTGGTGCTGAGGACGTGGGCGCTGGAGCTGCTGCTGGTGCTGCGGACCCTGGTGCGGGTGTCCCTGCTGGCTCTGGTGTCGCTGCTCGGTCTCAGCCGTACTTTGTTCCGCTCCTTCAGCAGGTTCTTGGTCAGCTTCCTCCTCCCTCCTTAGAGTGTCCTCAGCCTGTCCAGCTGCAGTCGGCGTTACCGTCTGCCTCCTCTCTCCTTGGTCCTGCTCCTTACACTGGTCCGACTGGAGGTCTTACTGAGCGGCGTGAGCCTGCGTCTCGTCCTGCGTCGCCTGAGTCTCGTCCTGGGTCGCCTGTCCGCACTGCTCTCTCTAGTCGTCGAGTCCAGCGTCAGCGTCTTCCTGCTGTCCCAGGCACTCACCGGATGGCGCTTCGTCCGTCCACTGCTCCACAGCGTGTCCCACTGCCGTCTCCTCCTGCTTCCTCTCTTCCTGCTCTTCCTGACCCTGGGTCAGACTCTCTTCGTGCTACCAGTCCTGCTGTCACGCGTCTCCTGGCCACTGTTGTCACTGACCCTTCCTTTGAGTCTGCTGCTGCGTCTGCCTTAGTTGCTGAGCTTGTCGACTTTGCTGCTCGCTGTCGTCTAGACTACGCTGCTAGCCTAGTTGCTGAGTCTGAGTCTGTCTGTCCTCCGTCCGTCGGGGGTGAGTGTGCTCTTGGCACTGACGTCCTTGAGGACAGGCAGGAGGAGTTCCAGTGCTTTGCTGCCGCTTTGCCCCATCTCGTGTCCATGCTTGTTGCCCCTGAGGGAGACCCGGATGCACCAGACATCCCGACCCCACGCTCTTACGCAGAGGCGATGGCCGGTCCCTACTCCTCTCAGTGGCAGTCAGCCATGGACGCAGAGATGGCTTCCTGGAAGTCCACAGGCACCTACGTCGACGAGGTTCCCCCGCCTGGGGCGAACATCGTCAGTGGCATGTGGATTTTCAGGGTGAAGCGGCCGCCGGGTTCTCCGCCTGTCTTCAAGGCGCGTTACGTTGCACGAGGCTTCAGTCAGCGCGAGGGAGTTGACTTCTTCCAGACCTTCTCCCCGACCCCGAAGATGACCACTCTTCGGGTTCTGCTGCACGTCGCCGCTCAGCGTGACTACGAGCTCCACTCGCTTGACTTCAGCACTGCTTTCCTGCAGGGCAGCCTGCACGAGGAGATCTGGCTGCGCCGTCCACCTGGCTTCACTGGGTCGTTCCCTCCTGGTACCCAGTGGAGCCTCCGACGGCCAGTCTACGGTCTCCGCCAGGCGCCTCGTGAGTGGCACGACACACTGAGGACTACGCTTGCGGCTCTTGGGTTCTCGCCTTCTACTGCTGACCCGTCGCTGTTTCTACGCACCGACACCTCACTGCCGCCGTTCTACGTCCTTGTGTACGTCGACGACTTGGTCTTTGCTACTGCTGACACTGTGGCACTCGCCCACGTGAAGTCGGAGCTGCAGAAGAGACACACGTGCACAGACCTGGGTGAACTGACAAGCTATCTTGGCTTGCGGATCACCCGGGACAGAGCACGCCGCACCATCACCTTGACTCAGTCACACATGGTGCAGCAGGTCCTTCAGCGCTTCCGCTTCACGTACTCCTCGCCTCAGCCCACTCCTCTGCCTTCCAGTCACTCGCTCTCAGCTCTGCCTTCGGATGAGTCCGTAGAGCCGAGTGGCCCGTATCCAGAGCTTGTGGGTTGCCTCATGTACCTGATGACCTGCACTCGACCAGACCTTGCATACCCTCTCAGCATTCTTGCACGCTATGTCGCTCCCGGCCGTCACCGGAAGGAGCACATGGATGCAGCTAAGAGGGTGTTGCGCTACTTGTGCAGTACGTCGGGCATGGGGCTAGTGCTTGGAGGGCGAGTCCCAGTTGTTCTCACTGGGCACTCAGACGCTTCTTGGGCAGACGACCAGGCTACTCAGCGGTCGTCTCAGGGTTCCTCCTTCAGTCTTGGCTCTGGTTCTGTTTCTTGGCGTTCTACTCGCTCTTCTTCTGTTCTCAGCTCCAGTTGTGAGGCTGAGATCTACGCCACAGCCATGGCGGCCCAGGAGCTACGCTGGCTCACCTACTTGCTGACCGACCTTGGAGAGCAGCCTCGTTCTCCTCCAGTGCTGTACGTCGACAACAAGGCAGCCATTGCCTTGTGTGAGGAGCACAGACTGGAGCACAGAACGAAGCACATTGCTCTGCGTTACTTCCTCGCTCGAGAGCTGCAGCAGCGTGGTTAGCTTTGCCTGCGTTACGTGGCCTCTGAGGCCAACACTGCTGATGTGTTCACCAAGGCGCTTCAGCCTTGTGACCATCAGCGCTTTTGCACTCTTCTAGGCCTTGTGCCTACTGGACCTCACTTGCTTACTTCTTGAGTCTGTTGTACTGTGATCTCTATATATAAACCTGCATGTGAACTGGTCTTGTGACCACTTGCTTGTGCTCGGAATTTGTGTGGTATCCTTGAGATCCACCCTGAGCTTGTTTTGCCTTGCTTTGCCTTGACTGGTCTTGTGACCCCTAGTTCTCCCCCACTTTGCCTATGGGGGTGTGTCAAACATTATATATGTTGTGTTAGTTTAGGCTACAGTGGGTTAGCCTATAGGGGGTACACAATTCTAGGGTTAGGTACTTGTACTCTTTTCATTGCTAGTTCATTCATTCCTGTTCAGTGATTCCAACACATGAGGCAGCCAACAAGCTCTGGGTACGGGCCACTCGACTCTACGGACTCATCCGAAGGCAGAGCTGAGAGCGAGTGGCGAGTAGGCAGAGGAGTGGCCTGAGGCGAGGAGTACGTGAAGCCGAAGCGCTGAAGGACCTGCTGCACCATGTGTGACTGAGTCAGGGTAATGGTGCGGCGTGCTCTGTCCCGGGTGATCTGCAAGCCAAGGTAGCTGCGCAGTTCACCCAGGTCTGTGCACGTGTGTCTCTTCTGCAGCTCGGACTTCACGTGGGCGAGTCCAGCAGTGTCAGCTGTGGCAAAGACCAAGTCGTCGACGTACACGAGGATGTAGAACGGCTGCAAAGAAGTGTCGGTGCGCAGAAACAGCGACGGGTCGGCAGTAGAGGGAGCAAACCCAAGAGCCGCAAGTGTAGTCCTCAGTGTGTCGTGCCACTCACGCGGTGCCTGGCGGAGACCGTAGACTGGCCGCCGGAGGCTCCACTGGGTGCCAGGAGGAAAAGACCCAGTGAAGCCAGGTGGGCGACGCAGCCAGATCTCCTCGTGCAGGCTGCCCTGCAAGAAAGCAGTGCTGAAGTCAAGAGAGTGCAGCTCGTAGTCGCGGTGAGCAGCTATGTGCAGCAGTACCCGAAGAGTGGTCATCTTCGGGGTGGGAGAGAAGGTCTGAAAGTAGTCAACTCCCTGCCGCTGACTGAAGCCACGAGCCACGTAACGCGCCTTGAAGACAGGCGGAGAACCCGGCGGCCGCTTCACCCTGAAAATCCACATGCCACTGACGATGTTCGCCCCAGGCGGGGGAACCTCGTCAACGTAGGTGCCTGTGGACTTCCAGGAAGCCATCTCTGCGTCCATAGCTGCCTGCCACTGAGAGGAGTAGGGACCCTCTATCGCCTCCGCGTAAGAGCGCGGAGTCGGGATGTCAAGTGCATCCGGGTCTCCCTCAGGGGTAAGCAGTACGGACACGAGATGAGGTGAAGCAGCAGCCAAACACTGGAACTCCTCCTGCCTGTCCTCAAGGACGTCCGTGCCAAGGGCACACTCACCCCCGACGGACGGAGGACAGACAGACTCAGACTCAGCAACAAGACTAGCAGCGTAGTCTAGACGACAGCGAGCAGCAAAGTCGACGAGCTCAGTAACTAGGGCAGACGCAGCAGTGGACTCAAAGGAAGGGTCAGTGACAACAGTAGCAAGGAGACGCGTGACAGTAGGACTGGCAGCACGAAGAGAGTCCGACTCCGGGTCAGGAAGAGCAGGAAGAGAGGACTCAGGAGGAGAAGGCAAAGGGGCACGCAGAGGAGCAGTGGACGGACGCAGAGACATCCGGTGCGTGCCAGGGACAGGAGGAGGACGCTGACGCGAACCACGAGCACTAGTGCGAGCAGCACGGACAGGCGACGCAGGGCGAGACGCAGGCTCACGATGCTCAGCAAGACCTCCAGTAGGACCAGTGTAGGGAGAAGGAGCGGGCAGTGGGGAGGCCGGCTGTAACTGTAACTGTGACGGGACAGGCTGCGGACACTCTAAGGGAGGAGGAGGACCAGTAGAAGGCGGGAGACCAAGAACCTGCTGAAGGAGCGGAACGAAGTACGGCCTAGGCCGCGTGGCGACTCCAGACACAGCAGGGACAGCACCAGTACCCCCAGCGGCAGCACCAGCGCCAGCAGTACCTCCAGCTCCAGCACCCCCAGCAGGACCGCCTCCAGGACCGACAGCAGTAGCCTCAGCGCCAACACCCTCAGCAGCTCCAGCTCCAGTCGTACCCGCAGGCCCAGCAGCTCCAGTACTCCCAGTACGAGCACCTCCGGGACCCGCGGCACCAGCACCCTCAGCAGCCGAAGAACCTCCAGCTCCAGCAGCACGCCTCCAGCGCCGGGCAAACCACTCGCGCAGCTCCTGTGGAGAGAGTGGCTCCCGCCGAGACGAAGCACCCGGAGAACCTCCAGGCTCAGCACCGCCAGACGCCACACGAGCAGGCCCAGCTCCCTCAGGCTCCGCACCCCCAGGCTCAGCACCTCCAGGCGTAGCACCCCCAGGCGTAGCACTCCCAGGCTCAGCACCCCCAGGCTCAGCACCCCCAGTAGTAGCACCCCCAGGCTCAGCACCCGCAGGCTCAGCACCCCCAGTAGTAGCACCCTCAGGCTCAGCACCCCCAGGCGTAGCACCCACACGCTCAGCACCCCCAGAGTCAGCACCCCCAGGCTCAGCACCCTCAGCAGCACCAGAGTCACCAGTAACCTCGACAGGCTCGACTGCGTCTACCTGGGACACACCTGAAGGGGCAGGACCCTGAGGGGGGAGGGGGTCTACCGGGGGGGGACCTGGGACAAGAAAGAGCGGTGGCGGGGGGAGGGACGGAGTGCGGTAGGGGAAGAGGCGGTAGTAGGGGACCGACTCGTCAAACGTGACGTCCTGGGAGGACAGGACACGGCGAGAGGTGGGGTGGTAGAACTGCCACCCTGGCGCGTCAGGGGGGAAGCCAAGGAAGACGCAAGGAGCAGCACGAGGGGACAGCTTGTCCGCAGACAAGTCGCGGACAAACGCCCGAGATCCCCAGACACGGAACGCAGACGCATCGCCAACCTTCCCCGTCCACAGCAAAGCTGGGGAGGTCTCCGGCATGGAGACCCTGGGGTGAAGGTTGATCTGATGCGCCGCGTACCGAACCGCAAACGGCCACTGAAAATGGGGGGCAGCCGCATGCATCATGGACGTACGGGCGACGTCCATGACCATGCCAATGCGGCGCTCAGCAATCCCATTTTGCTGTGGAGAGTCCGGAAGCGTGAAGGTCTGGCGGATGCCTCGTGCACGACAGTAGGCTCGCAGAAGGCCAGAGGAGAACTCTCCACCTCTGTCAGAGTGCAGACGCTGAACAGGAAAGTCCGAGCCGAAGCTCTGCCTGAGCTGGAGACGAGCTGCGCGGATCCAGGCGATCAACACCTCAGTGACATCACCCTTGCTGCGCAAGGGGAAGACTGTGGTGTAACGCGAGTAGTCGTCAACCACCAGCAGGAAGTAGCGCTCGTGACCCTGTCCACGGACGCGGGCCGGGCCCCACACGTCCATGTGAAGCGTCTGCAGCGGGGCCTCTGTCGGAGGAAACTGGGAGGAGTGAGGGGCAGCCCGCTGCCGCCCCTCGACACAGGGGACGCAGGTAGGGCCAGGCCCCGGAGGAAGGGGAGGGAGGGACCGGGGAAGACCAGAGACAAGGACACGGGAGGCCATGCTTCGGAGACGAAGCAGGGAGGGGTGACCAAGGCGGTGGTGCCAGAGGAGAGTCTCGTGAGACAGGAGGCGACACGAACAGGGGGCAGACTCAGGACCAGACCTGGACGCTGCAGCAAACACCTGACCCGACGCAGCTACCTGACCAGACGCAGTGACTGGAGGAGACGCAGTGGTCAGGGTGTACAGGCTCGACCCCGACCGACGGGTAAACGTGGCCAGGTGTCGGCCTGTCCGAGCGTCCGTGCAGTGGGTCACCCGCCGACTCGCAGGAGTGAACTGGTGAACCCCCGCATCCTGTAGGTCAGCACCACTCACCAAGTTCGTAGAGAACGAGGGAAGGTAAAGACCAGACAGGGTGCCAGAGGGGGCCGCCGGACACGGGAGGACAGTGGAGAAGTGAGCAAGGACAGGACCCCCAGAGGGGTCTGCCAGAGAGACTGCAACTAGCCGGCTAAGCGGCGTGAGAGTGGTGCGGTCTCGAAAGAAGGAGCGAGAAGCCCCCGAGTCAAGGGTGAAGGTGTGGGAGGCCGAAACCGACGCAGAACCTGAGAGAGCAGACTCACCAGCACCTGAGGGAGCAGACGCACCTAGAGCAGCAGCCTCGCTAGCACCTAGAGCAGCAGCCTCACCAGTACCTAGAGCAGCAGTCTCAATGCCCGGGTCGGGCGGAAAACACCGGTAACAGTCACCCTCATCACTAATAGTCACAGTATACATGGCAGCAAGAATAGCATCAAAGTCAAGGTCAAAGACAGCCACACCCGCCCTAGACAGCTCACCCCAGCGGGGGATCTCAGTGGCCTCAGGGAACTGGTGACGCCAAGCGTCCGTCAGGCGGCCAAAGCAGCGCTGGGTAGAGTGCGCACCCCCGCACTGCTCACCCGCGCGGTCGCCGGTGCGGAGGACGTAGGTGCACGGACCAGTACCCCCACCCCTCTGGCGTGCAGTGTACCACTCACGGAGCTGCTGAGGGGAGGGGATGTCACGAGTGCGCTGCTGGTGCTGCTGCTGCTGCTGGCGCTGACCACCACCGGAGCCGACCCTCTGCGCAGCGCCACCCCGACCAGCTCCACCTCCTCCGCCGCCTCCTCCTCCACCGCCGCCACCTCCGCTCCCTCCGCCACTGCCGCTGCCGCCTCCGCCTCCACTGCCGCCACCGACACCTCCACCCCCGCCACCACCCCCACCGCCACCCCCACCTCCTCCACCGCCTCCACTGCCGCCTCCACCGCCCCCGCTAGCTCCTCCAGTGCCCCTGCCCCCCTTGCCCTTGCCAGGGCGGCGTCTCCCGCTAGGGGTAGACGCCGCACCGACCGGCTCAAGCCCAACGAGGTCGGCCGCAGCAGCAGAGGCAACAGAGGGCAAAAGGGGGGAGGGGGAACACCCCTCAAAGATGGGGGTGCGAGGGTCACCACGAGAGGCTCCTACAGCTACTATGCTCTTCTCTGCTGCTAGGAGGGACTTCTCGAGGAGGTCAACGGTGAGAGTGGTGGGGCAAACTGAGAGGAAGTGGTCCCTGACTACGCGAAGGGAGTCAGGGAGCCGGGTGACTATGTAGTAGAGGGTGATGTACATGGGGGGGGGGTTCTTGGCGCAGAACTCAGCAGGAAGCGCAGCGCGGTAGCGAGTATCACTAGTGCGTAGGTGCGTAATGAGGTCAGCGACTGTGGGAAAGGCAGCAAGGTCAGGGAAGAGGTACGGTAGCATGAGGCGACTCAGTGCAGCAGTGGCAGGGGAGGAGTAGCGTGCAACTACAGCGTCGTACAAGGTCTGAGCACTCTTGTACTGGCTAAAGTGCGCACGCTCAGAGGTAGGCAGGTGGCGACGCACAGCAAGACGTGCAGCAGCATCGCGCGTGGCCCACTGGGAGCGAACAGTTGCGTCAGCATCAGTGGCGGGGGCAGGAGAGGCACCAGAAGTGAGGTCAAAGAGGGAGAGGCCGTCTGCCCTATCGCACTGTAAGAAAAGCTGCAGGTCATCTATCCAGACGTCAAAGTCAATGGCCCGACCCTCAGCGTCAAAAGCGAGGACACTAGGGGTAGCCATGACAGCAGTAGACTAGCAGCGCAAACAGTGGGGTGAGGGCAGTGCTGTGAGAGAGGCGCTGCTCTTACCGGACAGGGCGGCTCGGGCGGCTCGGCTGCAGGGCGGCTCGGCGACTCGGCTGCTGGGCGGCTCGGCTGCTGGGCGGCTCGGCGGCTGGGCGGCTGGGCGGCTCGGCGGCTCTGCTGCTGGACGGCTCGGCTGCTGGGCGGCTCGGCGGCTCGGCTGCTGGGCGGCTCGGTGGCTTAGCTGCTGGGCGGCTAGGCTGCTGGGCGGCTCGGCGGGGCCGCTGAGAGGGCGGCGTCCGGGGCCGCTGGGAGGAGGCGGCGGGGCCGCTGAGAGGAGGCGGCGTGGCCGGAAAGGTAGGTGGTGGGGCCGCGTCAGGGGCCGCGACAGGGGCCGCGTCAGGGGCCGCGTCAGGGGCCGCGGCAGGGGCCGCGTCAGGGGCCGCGGCAGGGCCGCGTCAGGGCGCCGCGTCAGGGGCCGCGTCAGGGCGCCGCCAGGGGCCGCGGCAGGGCCGCGTCAGGGCCGCGTAAGGGGCCGCGGCAGGGGCCGCGTCAGGGGCCGCGTCAGGGCCGCGTCAGGGCCGCGGCAGAGCCGCGTCAGGGCTGCGTCAGGGGCCGCTTCAGGGCCGCGGCAGGGGCCGCAGCAGGCCGCGTCAGGGCCGCGTCAGGGGCCGCGGCAGGGCCGCGTCAGGGCCGCGGCAGGGGCCGCGTCAGGGCGCCGCGTCAGGGGGCCGCGTCAGGGCGCCGCCAGGGGCCGCGGCAGGGCCGCGTCAGGGCCGCGTCAGGGCCGCGGCAGAGCCGCGTCAGGGCCGCGTCAGGGGCCGCCAGGGCCGCGGCAGGGGCCGCGGCAGGCCGCGTCAGGGCCGCGTCAGGGGCCGCGGCAGGGCCGCGTCAGGGCCGCGGCAGGGGCCGCGTCAGGGCGCCGCCAGGGGCCGCGTCAGGCCGCGTCAGGGCCGCGTCAGGGCGCCACCAGGGGGCGCGTCAGGGGCCGCGATAGGGCGCCGGCAGGGGCCTCGTCAGGGCGTCGCCAGGGGCCGCATAGGGGGGGCGCGTGAGAGGCGGCGTAGGGGCCGCGTAGGGGCAGCGTAGGGGCCGCTAAAAAAAAAAAATTTTAGGGCAGGGCGCAATGTGCGCGGGCAGCTAAAAAAAAAAATTCTTATGGTGGGCCCTTAGGAAGGAACGGTCCCATGTAGGAACCCGCTCTATACCATGTGAATCAAGAAAACAGGAATGAAATGACTAAGTGAAAGTTGGGTACAAAAAGGCAAACCCTAGGCAACTGTACCCCATATGTGCTACCCCACTATAGCCTACAGTAGCTATGTCATATAACTCTGACACATGCCGACCCCGAACACCGCTGGGACATCGCCACGATGACGGTGAAGGAGGCGCTGTCGAGCTGGAAGGGCAAGGCGGTGAAGGCCGCCATGGAAGAAGAGATCCGCAGCCTCATCGGTATGGGGACTTGGGAGCTGGTCGAACGCCCACGCGGGGTGAACATCATGAAGAACCGGTGGGTGCCGACGACCAAGTACCGCATCGACGACACCGTCGAGCGCGAGAAGGCGAGGCTGGTCGTGAAGGGCTTCACGCAGGTGTACGGTGCCGACTACGACGAGACGTACTCGCTGGTGAGCAGCTACGTCACGCTGAGGATCTTCCTCAGCATCGTCGCCGTCCTCGACCTCAACCTGATGCAGCTCGACATGAAGAACGCTTTCTTGCAGAGCAAGCTCGACAGGGTGCTCTACATGTACTAGCCGGACTACTTCGACGACGGGACAGGCCGGGTATCTAAGCTGCTGAAGAGCCTCTACGGGCTGAAGCAGTCGCCGCTGCTGTGGTACAGGGCTCTCGACAGTGTGCTGCTGGGCGCTGGCTGGAAGAAGAGCCAGGTCGACGAGGCGCTCTACTTCAAGGCCGCCGACGACGGGGTGACCTGCTGGGTGCTGGTCTACGTCGACGACTTGCTCGCTGCCAGCAGCAGCACCGCGATGCTAAAGGAGCTGAAGGAGCTGCTGGAGGCCGCCTTCGAGCTGCGTGAGATCTCACCGGTGGTGAAGTACCTTGGGCTGGAGATCTTGCGCGACAGGCCGGCCAGGAAGCTGTGGCTGCACCAGCAGGGCTACACCGACAACCTGCGCAGGCGCTTCATCGACGAGGAGCAGGGCGGTCGAGTCCTGAAGACGCCGGTCTCGGTCGACGCCTACGCTCAGCTGACGTTCGACGACGAGGAGGCTCAGGAGCGCGAAGAGGAGGAGTACAGGCAGAAGGTCGGCTCGCTGCAGTTCGCGGCGACGACGACGAGGCCGGACATTGCGTTCGCCTGCAGCAAGCTGGGGAGCGGCCTCACGGTGAGGAGCGACCAGCATTGGCGCGAGGTCGACCGCTGCCTCGCCTACCTCGCCAACACCCGCGACACCGCCCTGGAGTTCGGCGGTGGACCAGAATCGTTGGAGCTGATCGGCTACGTCGATGCCGACGACGCGGGCGACAAGCAGAACCGGACGAGTACGGGAGGCTACGTGTTCGTCTACGGAGGGGCCGCCGTCTCCTGGTCGAGCTCGCGCATCAAGTGCGCGACATTGTCATCGACCGAGTCGGAGTATGTGGCGGCCACGGATGCCGGCAAGGAGGGGCGTCGACTTCGCTTCCTCCTTGCGGAATTCAAGCTGCTCGACGCTGGGAAGCCGACCATCCTCCGCGTCGACAACAAGTCGGCAATCACGGTCGCTGAGGGCTTGGGGTTGACGGGCAACCTCAAGCACATGGAGCGATGTTACGCCTGGCTGCAGCACATGGTTAGGCGCGGGAAATTCGTGCTGAAGTACATCCCGACCACCGAGCAGCCGGCGGACTTCCTGACGAAGGCGCTGCATTTTCCGGCTTTCAACCGGTGCTTGGTCGCCATCGGCCAAGTTCGTCTGGCCGACGTCGGCGACGGCGACGACGAGGTGCAGCAGTAGGTGCCGTGCCCTTCTGCACGGCTGGTGCGGTGACGGCGTGCTGTGTGTGGGGTGCACGCCGAGGACGAGTTTTCTCCGTGAAGTACTGCCGTGTGGGCTGGAGGCCCAAGCGTGAGCGCGGCAGGGGAGTGTTAACGGGAGTGGAGTGTTGGCCCCGCCCTCGCTTGGGCAACGCCGACGACTTGGTCGGATGTACGGGAGTAGCAGCCGACCGTTCACAGTGGGAGAGCTGCTCGACAGGCTTCGTCGAGCTGCAGGGGACCGCTGTGGTGTTGCTGTCGACCAGGGAGCTCGATAGCTGCAACTGACTGGTCTGGGCGACGGGGGGGAGTACGACCAGGACCTGCAGTTCGACCTGGAGGTCTCCGGAGCATCCCGTCGACCTGCCGTTCGACCGGGAGGTCTCCGGAGCATCCCGTCGACCTGCCGTTCGACCGGGAGGTCTCCGGAGCATCCCGTCGACCTGCTGCTCGACCGGGAGGTCTCCGGAGCATCCCGTCGACCTGCAGTTCGACCGGGAGGTCGACGGAGCAGTCGGAAGGGGTCCGTCGACCAGGGGGTAGCTCGACGGGAGTTGTGGTCGACCAGAGGCACTTGGTGGTCGACCAGAGGGACCTGGTGGTCGACCAGAAGCAGTGGTGGTCGACCGGAAGCACCTGGTGGTCGACCGGGTCGACCGGGTAACCTGCTCGACGAGTTCTGCGAAGGCACGCGAACGTCGTCGAGGTCGCGATGGCGAAGGCGACTGCGGGCTGGTATCCCGAAGTCGATGTGGCTCGTCAGGCGCAGACAACAGCCGACGGATGCCCAACGAGGCAAGTCGGGCCAATCGTCTGCGCGCACCTGCGAGCGTGCGCATTGCTGTGTTCTACGGGGCAACGCTGGACAGCCGCTCCGCTGCAGCGTTGGCACGCCGTCGACCTGCTCTGTTGGCAGGTCGCCTTTCCGCAGTGCTGGCGCGGCCCCTCTACGCAACGCTGGCAGGCGGTCGACCGAGTTGTGCTGGCGGTCGACCAGGCTAGCTGCAGGGTTGCTAGGTGCCTGATGTAGTCATTCTGTCATTGCTTGTTCAATCATTATGTAATTCCAACTTTGCTAGTGAAAACTCTTGCCGATTTCTCCCGCGAATGTGCAAGCACTAAGGAACCAAGCAAAGCTACGATCACCTCTAGTAGTTCGTGCCAACCCCCGTAGTCTAGCTCACTACCGTTGTAGAGTGACTCTCCGCACCCCCCACAGCCTACTTCTCCTCACTTCTTCTCCTGCTTCCACGCATTTCCCCCCTGATTCCCGTCAATCACCCCCTGCTTCCCCTCATTTCTTGCTTCCCCTGATTTTTTCCCGTTCTTCCCCTCTTTCCCCCACTGCTTCCCCCCCCCCCCCCTGCTTCCCCTAATTTTTTCACCCCTAAATCTCTCGCCCCCTCCTCTTGTTTCCCCTCATTTCCCCCCTTGCCTCCCCTGATTTCACCCTTGCTTCCCCCCATTTCCCCTCCTGCTTCCCCTCATTTCCCCCTTGCTTCACCTGTCCCCCCACCCCCCCCTCTGTCTTCCCTCATTTCCCCCCTTTCTTTCCCTGATTTCCCCCCGTACTTCCCCTCATTCCCCCCACCCCCTGCTTCCCCTCATTCCCCCCGCTGCTTCCCCTGATTCCCCCCCTGCTTTCCCTTACTTCCCCTCTTCCCCTCATTTCCGCTCCTGCTTTCCCTCACTTCCCCCCCTGCTTCCCCTCATTTCCCCCTCTGTGTCCCCTCATTTCTCGCTTCCCCTCCCTTCTTTCCCTCATTTCCCTTGCTGCTTCCCCTGATTCTTTCTCTCTTCCCCTCATCTCGCCCTCTGATTCCCCTCATCCCCCCTCCAGCTTCCGCTCTTCTTACCCTCAAATTTTCCGCTACTTCCCCTCACTTTCCCAGTTCGAGACTTTACTGCTTACCATCTCCCAACTCGTCCAATCTCCTCCCTTCCCTCTCTCCCCTCTTCCCTCGCTCCCCTCTTCCCTCTCTCCCCTCTTCCCTCGCTCCCCTCGTCCCTCTCTCCCCTCGTCCCTCTCTCTCCTCTACCCTCTCTCCCCTCTTCCCTCTCTCCCCTCTTCCCTCTCTCCCCTCTTCCATCTCTCCCCTCTCCCCTCTTTCCCTCCCCTTCCCTGTATCTCCTCTTCCCTCTCTCATCCCTTCTTTACCCTATGCCCCTCTCCCTAACTCCTCCCATCCCTCTCCCCTCTCTTCTCGTCCCCCCCAGGTTTCAGAGGTTGAGGGATGTCCAAACGCACGACCACGGGTTCATGCCTAGCGTGATATACAGCGCGTAAGCGTTGACCTGAATCGGCGCATGTTGTTCACACTGAAGATCCCGGTCGTCACACGGGGCTCGTGCAGATGTCCTTAGGCAGGGCTTCTCCCCTGGCGCCGAGCCGAGCGTGTCTCCCGCCGCGCGCTGGGATGGCGGGCAGCAGTGCGTGCTGCACGAGGTGACTCGCTTCCACACCCTCGCCGCCATCCT
The DNA here is from genome assembly GCA_947471745.1 of Closterium sp. Naga37s-1. Classification (NCBI taxonomy): domain Eukaryota; kingdom Viridiplantae; phylum Streptophyta; class Zygnematophyceae; order Desmidiales; family Closteriaceae; genus Closterium; species Closterium sp. Naga37s-1. Next base: position 3,326,119 of record CANJKZ010000096.1, on the reverse strand, counting down.
CATCCGCTATGCCGCCCAGGTGCGCTACGCCTCGCTCTCCTCGTGCCCCACTTAAATATTCTCGTCGTTACCGCTGTGTCTCGTGTGTTTCCCTCACCTCTGCCTTTCTGCGCGGAACTAAAGCATTGCTCTCCGCTGCTATCAGTCCGATGATCTTTGTCTCTCGCATCTCGCTGTAGAAGGTTCTACTCCTGCAATAGCTGTGTTTGGCCTTCCCGAAAACCCACATGCCACATGAGCACGCAGTCAGTGCGTCGCATCGCAGCATGCTCGCGTCAGTCTGTGCAAGATGCTTCCTCACCCGCCCTCCCGCCGTCTAGCATGCCCGCCTCGTGTGCACCTCATCACTCTCCTTCCCGCCGATCCTTCCCAAGCGCACGTCCATTTTCTGCATCGAATCGAATCATTTCATGCACGTATCCTGTGTCCAACCCTCCACACTCATGTGCTGCCCACCGTGTGCGGTGTGTGCGAGCAGGTGTGTAGCGGGCATCAAGAAGGCGAACCGCATTTCGGCGGACTCGCAGATGTTCGTCTCTATTCCATATCTCCCTCCTTTCATATCTCCTTCCTGTCACATTCTCCCCCTTCTCTGTCCGTGGGATTCCATGGTGTGCCATCACACCATGTTCTTTAATCATTACCTTTTCCTCATTCCCCCTTCCCCCTCCCTTGGGTTCTCTTCGGCCCCCTGATTATTTCAGTGACTGCTCTGAAGATCCTTCAAGCTGTTCACCCCACCCTCCCATGACATGGTCGTTGAGTGTCAAAGCAGCTGGTAAACTCTTAGAGAAAGGTTCAATAGTATGGGTGGGTTGGGTATTGGTATTGCTCCTCTTGGCCTTAGGGAGCAATCAAAGTGAATTGAGAACAATTATCCATGCATCAATTTTACTGCTGAGATCCGGGTACAGAGTGGACATTGTGATGCATCTCTCTAACATTACATCAACACAGAACGAAGGTGCGGTGAACCATTCACTTGCTTAATCAACTCCGTTGTTCCTCAGAACTTTTAATAAATTGCCATAACGTGTGTAACTGTATGGTTCCCAGATCATACCATAAACGGTGAGGAAGTTTCAGCACGCTGATCTTGCTGGCGTGGCTGCTCTGCCGCTCTGCCAACCAACTTCCCTACCACTTGACGTCGTGGCGACCCCTCAATCCTCAGAAGTTCAATCTGCCACGTCAACAGTGGTCAGGTTTGGCGTGGCATTGTTTCGACGAAGCATCTTTCGAACGAGCGGCTGGTGGAAGAAATGTCGTCGTCGGCGAAATGTGTCGTGCGGCCCAGCAAGCGAATAATGTGTTTTCGATGTAAGCTAATTTCGCAGCGTCGCAACAGCGGTCGCCATTCTCGGAGTTCGTCGCTTGCAATCTGCAACTAGGCACCGCCTCGCCTACCCTGCTCCCCCCACTGCCGCAATCTAAAAATACCTCCCCACATAACCCTTCACCCCACTCGTCCGTCGTTTCTCTGCTTCCGCTCAATCCACCACACCCTCATTTGAGCGAGCCAAGGTACCACCGCTATACGTTCGGGTGTCCAGCCATTGACTATGTCGCTCGTTTCGTTGAAACCCGCATTGCGGCTGGTTACCCGACTGGACACCATCACTCAACCTCTCTCTGCTAACCAGCGCCTGTCGACCGGCGCTTCAACTGTTACATGTCAAGCTAGTGCCGAATTCGCGAATGCCGCGACACTTCGCGAACCCGTGCGAACACAAGCCGCGGATTCCATCTCGAGTACCCGCAACGTTACGTCTAACCCGAACGATGACGTCAGCGTGACGAGACGCGCCGTGCTGTCGTCGCTCGCATTGCTGCCGGCGCTGGATTCGCTCTTCGGTTCCGGAAACGGCGGCGCCGACGAGGCAATGGCGCGGGAAAGGCGGACGAGGATCGACATTCCCGAGGAGATGTACCAAGAGGGCGGTGAGTGCGAAGGGCGGTGAGTGCAGAGGGCGGTGAGTGCGGAGGGCGGTGAGTGCGGAGGGCGGTGAGTGCGGAGGGCGGTGAGTGCGGAGGGCGGTGAGTGCGGAGGGCGGTGAGCGCGCAGGGCGGTGAGCGCGCAGGGCGGTGAGTGCAGAGGGCGGTAGGGCGAGAGGCGTCTGAGGGACGGCGGATAGCTCGGTGCTTTCTGGGCTTCACTCGCCCAACGCTCCGTGCGGCCATCCCAGCGCTGCTGCTCGCACTCCAGAGTAGCGCCAACAGGCGCAGCACACGCACCACACCACGCGCGGGACATTCATTCCCTCCCATCCCGTCTTCCTCCCCCCCTCTCTTCCCTCCCCTCCCCTTTCCCCCGCCGGTGTGTGGGTGCGGCAGAGAGCGGCTTGCGCTTCTACGACGTGGCGGCGGGCAAGGGCAGGCTGGCGGAGCAGGGCGACCCCGTCGTGGTGAGGGGGGGCGAGGGAAGGGGGGGGAGGGGAAGGGTGGGACGATGGGGCGAGGGGGGAGAGAGGAGGGGGAGGAGAGACGAAAGGCACAACATGCCAGGCGTGCATCACTGCTGCACAGCTCATGCAAGTGCAGCCATGCTGCTCCAGGACAAGCAAATAAGCGGTTTCGCTCCACATGCACGCGCGTCTCAGCTCGCCCGCCACACCCCTCCCTCCTCTACCCTACTCCTCACGCTTCTCCACGCATCGTCCCCACTCCACTCCACCACGCCGACTGTCTCACACTTTCCGCTTTTCCGTCCCACCCTCCTGACTCTCACTCTCCCCACGATTCTCTTCCCCAACCCCTCCTCACCCCTTCCCCCCTCCCCCCTCCCCACTCCCCACTCCCCCCAGGTGCATTTTGACGTGACCTACCGCAGCCTGATGGTGGTGTCCACCCGCCAGTCCAAGTGTGTTCTTAGTCAACCCTCCCCTCCTCCCACGCCTCCTCCGGCCCTCCCCCCTTCCCCTCCCCCCCCTCTCCCCCCCCCCCCAGGTGCACTTTGATGTGACGTATCGCAGCCTCACGGTGGTGTCCAGCCGTCAGTCCAAGCTGCTGGGCGGCAACCGCGTCATCTCCCAGGTGCGCCCGCAGAATCATATCTTCCATGCAGCCAAATCATATCGCAGGGCAACGGAGTCGTGTCGCAGGGTGGTCATTCTCTACCTGATGAGCAACACAGTGATAAACCATCGGGCCCCGTTGCTCACTGTAACATCGTTTCCGTTTTGTCCAGCCCTTGACTGTGTGTTCTTCCTCTCAGTCTAGCTTTCGGCAGGCCTGCTCCCCCTTCGAATCCCACCCCCAACCACCACGGGCTCTTCCTTTTCACTTCCTCACTGCCCCACCCCACTCCTCTTGCCACAAACGGGCCCTCTCCAATCCGCCCCTCCTGCTCCCCTTCCCTTCTCCCCCCCTCTCCCCCCCCCCAGGTGCTCCCAGCTTCCTCCAAGTTCGCCCTGGGCGGCAAAGCCAGGCACGGAAAAGAGAGATAATAGCATCCACTTCTCCCTCCCCCTTCCCACTCCCCCTCGCCCCCAGCCGTACGAACTTTCACTCGGCGCCAAGCCGGGCGTGGAGAGGAAGCGGGGAACGAAGTCCATGCCACTCACCCTACTCACACGTTTACACTCCTCCCCCCCCCTTCCCCTCCCCCCCCAGCCGTACGAGTTCTCCCTGGGCGTCAAGCCAGGAGCGGAGAAGAAGCGCGACAACGCAAGTCCACACCACTCATCCCGCTTGTTCTTATCCACTTTTTCCCCCCATACTCCCCCCACATCCCCACACCCCCACCTCTCTCCCCCAGCCATACGAGTTCTCACTAGGCGCCAAGCCGGGCGCGGAGAGGAAGCGTGAGTACGCGGAGTCGGCCAACGGGCTCTTCTCCGCGCAGGCGGCCCCCAAACCGCCCCGCGCGCTCTACAGCGTGGTGGAGGGCATGCGCGAGGGCGGCAAGGTGAGGGAAAGGGGGTGAGGGCGGCAAGGTGAGGGAAAGGGGGTGAGGGCGGCAAGGTGAGGGAAAGGGAGTGAGGGCGGCAAGGTGAGGGAAAGGGGGTGAGGGCGGCAAGGTGAGGGAAAGGGGGTGAGGGCGGCAAGGTGAGGGAAGGGGGGTGAGGGAGAGAAGCACCCCGTGTCGCCCAATACACTTTCAGGGACTTGGGCAAAACAGTGCAGTACATGAGAGCCACACCTGCTGGGCAAAACAATGCAGTACATGCGAGCCACACCTGCTGGGCAAAACAATGCAGTACATGCGAGCCACACCTGCTTGGGCAAAACAATGCAGTACATGCGAGCCACACCTGCTTGGGCAAAACAATGCAGTACATGCGAGCCACACCTGCTTGGGCAAAACAGTGCAGTACATGCGAGCCACACCCCGCGCATCCCTACTGCTTTCATTCTCTTCTTGCATCCCCTCATCCTTGCATCCCCTCTTATTTCTCTCACTCCCTCGCATCTGCTCTGTCTCCCCCACAGCGCACAGTGATTGTGCCGCCGGAGCAAGGTTACGGTGACAAGGGCTTCGCTGAAATCCCTGTGAGCTCCATCACCATGCCATGCGTGCCATGCCTGGCCATGGTTTGCCATCCATACTAAATATCATACCACGTCATTTCAAAACATGCTGTGTCAAACCATGCCATGCCAAACCATGCAATGCCATGGCATAGTATGGCATACCACACCATGCCAAATCATGCCGTGTAAAAGCATGAGAGATGCCATTCCGTGCCATAACATGCCATGCCATTCCACCCAATGCCATGCCGTGCCATAACATGCCATGCCATTCCACCCAATGCCATGCCATACATACCATACCATACCATACCATACCATACCATACCATACCACACCATACCATACCATGCCATACCATACCATACCATACCATACCATACCATACCATACCATACCATACCATACCATACCATACCATACCATACCATACCTTACCTTACCTTACCTTACCTTACCTTACCATACCATACCATACCATACCATACCATACCATACCATACCATACCTTACCTTACCTTACCTTACCTTACCTTACCTTACCATACCATACCATACCATACCATACCATACCATACCATACCATACCATACCTTACCTTACCTTACCTTACCTTACCTTACCTTACCTTACCTTACCTTACCTTACCTTACCTTACCTTACCTTACCTACTACCATACCATACCATACCATACCATACCATACCATACCATACCATACCATACCATACCATACCATACCATACCATAGTAAAACAAACCATGCTTTAGGGCTTGGAACACCCGGGAAATGCTCCAAACGAACTGTACTGCCTGAACGGTTGAAATTTGTCATTTTAATAAACGCTATGCTGAAGAAAGTTCTTCGTTCGTTTCAGAGTGGTACTCTTTCGAACCGTACCATTCATTTGGAAAATATCCCAAATGTTCCACACCTTTACCATACCATGCTGTGACATACCATGCCCTGGCATCCATTCTATCGCGCGCCAGCATGTCATGGGTCCATGCTCATGCCCATGCCACCGTCACCGCTTCACCCTTACTCTCCTCCTGCTCCCCACCCCACCCCACCCCACCCCACCCCCATGTGCCAGCCGGGCGCCACCATCCAGCTCACAGTGGAGCTGCTCGAGGTCAAGGCCCCTCCCTCATAGCCTCGCTCGCAGCCTTGCACCCTCATACACCCCACCCGCATGCCATGTGCTGCTGTGTGTTTTACAACAAAGAAATGCTAGCGGTGACACATCTGAGTTATTACAGTAGCTTCCAGCAGAGTGTAGTAAGTCGTATGTGTATGTATCTGACGGTGACACCAGTAGCACCTTGAGATATGAGGTGTCCTAAAAGTAAGTGAAACGACCTTTTTTGGTTGGTTAAAATACAGTTCGGCATGTATACATACTGAAACAACCATTGTGTAGGCAGTAAGTATGCTACCATTGTACAGTCCAAGTTCCTAATAACGCACTAACCGTTTGTGATGTTTCAAGTGCCTCAAGCGTAACTTCGGAATCCGCGAGACTTGTAATCGAAACGCACCGCGCTATGCACAGAAACATCGATCGCGACTGAAGCCAGTCGAAACGGCGCTCGCAGAAACAGACACGGCTGTTCAGCATGACGCCATGGCGTCGCCACACACACTGCCAGCTCACACCTCCTCGCCGCGAGCCGCACTCCGATCGAATGCTCCATCGCTCCCATCTCCCGATGCGCCTCAGCTGCCTCCGCGCTTTGCTTCTCGCGCTTCTTCTCCTCCACCCCTCGCCGAACCGGCACATCAGCCCGCCACATGATACGTGCGCGCGCGCGTCACGCGGGTACGGCGTGGCGCGGGTGGGCGCGCTGATTCGCGAGCGGCCGCGGAAGCACCCCGAGATGGAGGACGCTTTCCGACAGCGCGTACGTGGGGGATGGTGATTGGCGGGTGGTGATTGGCGGGTGGTGAAAGGTGGATGTGATGGCCCTGTGGCAAGGAAACGTGCATTGCCTCGCCGCACACCCTTCTACCACCCACACCCGCTCCCCTCCAACCCCTTTCCCCCGTCCTTCCCGTCCTCCCCGCTCGCCTTCCCTACTTCACCGATGGGAATTCGCGCGTCGCCCCGCGCGCAGTCGCCCTCGTGCGCCTTTTGAGTCGACTTCAAACAACCCCTCACAGCGCTCGCCCCTCCCCCTTCCCCAACCTTCCCATTCCGTTGACCCCCTCTGTTTCTCCCCTTCACCCGTCCCTCTTCTCCTCTCCCCTGCCTTCTCATCCACCACGCCCCTCCCTTGTCGCCCCCACCCCCCTTGTCGCCCCCACCCCCCTTGTCGCCCCCACCCCCCTTGTCGCCCCCACCCCCCTTGTCGCCCCCACCCCCCTTGTCGCCCCCACACCCCTTGTCGCCCCCACCCCCCTTGTCGCCCCCACCCCCCTTGTCGCCCCCACACCCCTTGTCGCCCCCATCCCCCTTGTCGCCCCCACCCCCCTTGTCGCCCCCACCCCCCTTGTCGCCCCCACCCCCCTTGTCGCCCCCACCCCCCTTGTCGCCCCCACCCCCCTTGTCGCTCCCACCCCCCTTGTCGCCCCCACCCCCCTTGTCGCCCCCACCCCCCTTGTCGCCCCCACCCCCCTTGTCGCCCCCACCCCCCTTGTCGCCCCCACCCCCCTTGTCGCCCCCACCCCCCTTGTCGCCCCCACCCCCCTTGTCGCTCCCACCCCCCTTGTCGCCCCCACCCCCCTTGTCGCCCCCACCCCCCTTGTCGCCCCCATCCCCCTTGTCGCCCCCACCCCCCTTGTCGCCCCCACCCCCCTTGTCGCTCCCACCCCCCTTGTCGCCCCCACCCCCCTTGTCGCTCCCACCCCCCTTGTCGCCCCCACCCCCCTTGTCGCCCCCACCCCCCTTGTCGCCCCCATCCCCCTTGTCGCCCCCACCTGGCACCTCCTCCCACAAGAAGCCCGTTCATCCGTGCATGCCCCGTCCCCCCACCACCTCCCCTCCTCCCTCCGCCCAACCCCCCAAACTCGCTCCTTTTGGTAGAGCCATCACAACTTCTTTACTCCCTCACTCCTTCACTCCTCAGTCTCTCACTCCCGCACTCCCTCACTCCCCTCAATGCCTCACTCCCTCACTCTTCGCGCCATCACCTTCAACATCCCACTGCGCTGCTCTCTCACCTCTCCTTGTGCTTTTCAATCCCCGCACTCCTGGCTGCCGCGATTTGAGAAGCACGCTGACATGGCACCTCTGAGGCCACCGCTTGGATCTGATGTGCAGGCGCTGGAAAGTGCAGGCGCTGGAAAGTGCACTGCTACCATCATGCCAACCCTCGATGCACTCCTTCTATTCATCATCACTTTCGTGTTGTTTTCCCACTCCCCATACTTTCGGGGCATCTCTCCTGCTCACCTCCCCTGCTCACCTCCACTGCTCAGGTTGAGGATCTGCTGGCGTCATTTGATAGCAGCGCTGACGTGGCGGCGCTGAGTCAGCAGCGCACGGGGTGCTCGTGCTACCACATCCGCAACAACTACTGCTGCTCGCAGAACCTCTGCCTTTGCTCGCCCATGTGCTGGAACGGCCAGCAGGTGGGTGCAGCCCCATGTGCTGGAACGGGCAGCAGGTGGGTTGGGTGGAACCTCTGCTTCTTGTGCTTCTTGGGCGAGAGTGAGCCCATGTGCTGGAACGGGCAAGAGGTGGGGTGGGTGTTTTGCAAGAGGATTGCAACCCACATGTATCTGGATGGCCTCTCCCATCCATATCCTCAAAAACGTAATGTCTCTGCCTCTTCTCGCCCGTGTGCGCCATTCCTTCATGCTGCTCCGCTCCCTCTCTCCAATTCGCCCTGCACACACAACGGCAGATGATCTCGCTGGGGCAGCCACAGTGCGAGGCAGCGAGGGAGCACGCCCCGCCGCCCCCCAACGAGGGCAAGCCCATCCTGCGGGCGGTGGGGTGCCACAAGGCGGTGGAGTTCAGCGAGGCGCTGCGCGTGGTCACAGACGAGGCCGTCAACTCGCTCGTGCACCTCCGGGCTGCTGGGGGAGGCGGGGGAGGAGGGGGGGAAGGAGGGGGGGAAGAGGGGGGAGAGGGGGCGGTGGAGGGGAAGGGGTGGCTGGAGACGCGGCGGCGAGTGGAGTGGCGGTTTGGGCTCACGCTGTTGCAGCGGTTTGACTACCAGGCCGTGAACGTGGCTCACTTCATAGGTGCGTGGCTTGTGTGTGGATTATGCCCGCCCATGATGCCCGCCCATGATGCCCGCCCATCATGCCCGCCCATCATGATTCCCATCATCTCCGTCTTACAGTTTCCTCTCCCCCTTTCACCCTCTCTCGCCTGTCCGTCACCCCCCTGGGCCTGTTCTCTGTTCCTGCACAACTTCTGCGGCAGCCCCTCACCTTCTGTCCTGTCCCCTCACCTTCTGTCCCCTCACCTTCTGTCCCCTCACCTTCTGTCCCCCACGCACTGCCCACACATTTCTGCCATACACTTTGGTGCGCACCCTTTCCCACACACCCTTTCCCACACACCCTTTCCTCCATGCTCTCTTCCACGCGCTTGTTCTTTGTGTATCTAGCCAGGCTCCCCAACCTCTCCTCCCCGCTCCTCTCCTCTCCTCTCCTCTCCTCTCCTCTCCTCTCCTCTCCACCCCCCGGCCACCAGGCAAGGCGTGCACTCTCTTGCTGGCCACCAACGTCACGGACGTACCAGTGCTGCCAGCAGCCCTCTTGTCTTCTGCACTCCCAACCCCCTCTTTCGTCCACCTGTCCCCCCGGCCACCAGGCAAGGCGTTCACGCTGCTGCTGGCCAACAACTTCACGGACCCGCCCGTGCTGCACCCCCTCGTGGCGCGCTTCATGCTGCCGCGCGACGACTTCACGCTCGAACGGTACGCTACCCTGCACGGCACCCGCACAGTGATATCCAGTGTGCACTGCATATCAGTGCTGCACTCGATCGAGTCCGCACCGGCACACGGTCCACCCATCGGGGAATGGTGATGCGTGAATCATGTGAGGATTGGGATGATGCCCAAGTGCTGCACGAGCCGCCTTGGAAGGAGTGTACTATGTAGAGCTACATAGAGTGATGCCAGAGTGTTGATCAGAGTGATGCCAGAGTGTTGATCAGAGTGATGCCAGAGTGTTGATCAGAGTGATGCCAGAGTGTTGATCAGAGTGATGCCAGAGTGTTGATCAGAGTGCAATAGCACTGCCAACGAGTTCATCTGAGCCACCGCTGCTTCTGCACCATCCATCCACCTTCTCCTCATTCCACCTTATTCCGTTCTGCCCCCTCACCCTGCAACACGGCAGGTGGCGCATGGGGGGCGGCTACGCCATCCACGCGTTGGTGCTACAGGCGCTCATTGAGTTTGCCCTCACGCCTCTCCTCACGCCACAGATGCACACCTCCTCTCAGCTGTACGTGCTCTTCTTCTGCTTGCCCTCATCTCAGCCCTTGCTAAATCGCTCACCTATCTCCTCGCACCACGGATGTACATCCCGCCACCTCCCACTTCTCCCTCTCCTCTTCTCATACGTGTTTCCCAAAGCGTACGCACTGTCTCAGAGTATGCTCAATGGCAGCTGCTGTTTCGAGCAGTGCAAAGTTGTGTTGTTGCCTTTCCCACCTCCCTGCCTGCCTCTTCTCCGCTCTGCTCTGCATCAATACATCACACAGATTTTCTCTCCCTTCGTACACCTCCACACTCTTCCTCTTCCCCTCTCAGCACCTTCGGTTTTTTTTTTTTTCTCCCTTAAGCAAGAACCTCCAACTTTTACCCAAACTACTCATGCACCTGAAAAGCACAGCGCAACGCTGTCAAGTAGGAAAGTGACTAGCAAGGTTGGTACCTTGCTACATTAGACGGGCCGTTCTGCCCAGTGCGGTGCACCCGCCATTTCATCCAGCTAGCGGAATACGGGCCCAACACGTCAGGGCTGCTAATTCGTGTGTTTCGCCGCTTCTCACCGCCGTCCTCACAAGACACAGCTCCATCATACCCCACAACCGTGCATGGTGCTTGCAAGCCTTCGAAGCTGCCGGAATCGACCACACCCACCTTGGCACCCACTCCTTCCGCAAAGGAGCAGCTACGGTCGCTGCCAGTGCAGGCGTCCCTGATCACATTTTCGAACTTGGGCGTTGGCGAAGCGAGACGGCGAAGGACCTTTACGTGACCATCTCGCACGACCACCTTATCGCAGCATCTCGAAGCCTCCAAGATGAAGATCACGCTCCATCCCCCTCGCAGCATCATCGCGCCCTCACGAGGCACCGCCAAGCGCCCCTCTCCATGTCTCAGAAGACCCAGTTGCAAATCGCATGCTTTCACAATATATAAATATTGAAAGTGTGTAACATTTTCCAAAATTGTGTATTGTGCAAAGCGAAGCGAATTGTACCGAAGAAAAGACTTCAGCGAAACGTTAGTCCTTCTCTTTTCGATAAAAAAGAGGGGGCGAAGGCCATTTGGCCTTCACCCACGTTTTCATTTTCGAACTTTCGATTTTGAAGTTCCCAGCCCCCCCACCCTAGAATGTGATGTGATTCACTTCTTATGATGTAAACTTCTTGGAAGATAAATCTTGTACTTGACCAGTTGAAATGAGACTTTGCGTGTGCAGGTGAGAGTGAGGGTGAGAGCTAGGTGAGTGAGAGTGTGGGTGGAAGTGATGTGGAGAGTGGCTGTTGCAGTTGCACCAAGGGCACAAGCGCGGTGAGAGGACGGCCAGGCGCGCAGAGGTCAGGTGGGATTGAGAATGAGAATGGGGCGGTGAGGTTGAAGGTGGGCAGGAGTGGTGAGCCAATGGGAGCGGAGAGGCGGCAACCTCTGGCACGCCGCACTGCCCAGTGATGCGCTGCAGCAGGTGCAGTGACAGGAGGGGATTGACACACTATGCTCCACTTCTCTACCGAACACTGCCCTGTCCTGGCTCATTACCATATATCCGTTGTTGATCTACTCCAGAGCTAACTTTTAAGCTCCTTTATATTCTGCTTCAGTTTTAGCCTGTACGTTTTACCGTAGTACTGCATTGCCCTGGCTTCTGGCCTGCTTTCAGACCTGCCCGTTTTTGGGTTTCCAGAGCTTCCATAAAGCCTTCCTCTCCTCCCAATCCTCTCACCCCACAGCCCCCACTACCCTCGTTTCCACCCTGTCCTCCCCACCACCCCCACCACCCCCACCAACCCCACGGCCCCCTGGCAAGGCAGGCACGAGCACCGCACGCTGGGAGACGAGGCGATGGCGAACGGGCTGGTGGAGTTTGAGGGGGCGTGGCGCCGCGCCACGGAGGAGGAGCCGCTGTGCTTCCAGCGGGTGCTGCTGCCTGGGATACTCAAGGTGAGCCCAACGTGCCCCAGGGCTTCAGGTGTCACTGGTGGATTCTCAGGTGTCCCAGGTTAACTCTCAGGTATTCCAGATTTGCTTTCATGTGAGTTGGAATCGGATATCGTCCTCCCTTCTTCCCTCCCTCCCTATCTTCCTCATTCTCTCCATGTCCCATCCTCACCTCCCAACTTCCATGCATGCACATGTCACTGCCAGCACTCCTCTGTGCACCGCGCTCACCCTTCTCTGTGCACCGCGCTCACCCTTCTCTGGTTTCACCCTTCTCTGGTTTCACGTGGCTGTACACTGCGGCTGCGGCCCACATGACTGTCCACTTAGCACTGCACAGCACAGCGCAACACAGCACGTCACAGCATAGCCTTCATCGCTTGTTCAGCCAGCCTTCCCATGTGTTCTCCAAGTCGCACCAAGTCGCACCAAGTCGCATCAAGCGCAATCAAGCTTCCCCATGTGTTCACCTCCCCTCGCAGCAAGGCTAGTCCGAACCACCTCCCCTCTGCAGCTGGACTAGCCCTGCTGCAGCGCCACCTGCGCAAACAGCTGTGTGTGGAGCCTCCTGCTGGGGCACGTGCGGGCTCATTCAGAATACGTGTGCCGCCCTCCCTCCCTGCACGCCCAAGCACCCTCTCCTCCCCGGTGCTGCCAGGCTACCAGCAGTGCCACGAGCACAGCAACCTGCCTCTCACGTGCCATCCACCCTCCCTCCCAGCAACTTGAGCTTCAATCTCTTTGGGGTTCTATCGCCCTCCCTCTATTCTTCCCCACAGAGCCACCTCTGCACTGCAAGCTTTAGAATTGACTCAGAAGGCCCCTCTTCCCCTCCCCCCAACAGGGCCAGGTGTTCCCCTCGTCGCCCGCCCAGGCCGGCTACCTGCAGCGCCACCTGCGGGTGAAGCTGCGCCTGCAGCCGCCCCCCGCGGTGCTGTGGGGGCCGGAGGGCGCGCAGGGGTGGCGGGCGCGCGTGCTGTACATCACTCGCCTGGGGGCGGAGCTGAGGCAGCGCCGCACTTTCCTGCCGGACAGCCATGAGGCGCTGCTGCGAGTGATGGAGGAGATGAACATGGAGGTGCGAGTTGTAATCCATTGCCTCATGATTCATGACTCATAACTCGCCTGGGGGAGCTCAGTCAGCACCCAGCCATGTGAGGCCCTGCTGCGACTGATGGCAGAGATGCACATGGAGGTGAGCGGGTGATAGGAGATCAACACGGGACAATGAGAATGGGCATGGCGTGTGGTGTTGAGGGTGCATAGAGGGTGGAGTGCACATGTCTTATATGACGTGAGAGGTAGCACAGCCGAACAAAAATGGCGGTTCCTTGTGACCCTAGCCCCGGCGGAGCCAGCACTAGCCTTTCCTGTATCATCACCCTCCCACCTCTGCTGCTCATGTATGCAGTTCCACACAGTGTCCATAATTCGCATGCGTGCTCGTCTGCCCCAACACCCTCCCCTCACACCAGGTGAGCAGGGCGAAGCTGGGCCAGCTGACCTTCCAGCACCACTTTCTGAGGCGTCTTTCTAATATTTCTCTCCATGCGCACCCTCCCCCCTCCCCCTTCCCCACCTCCCCCATCCCCCCGTCCCCTAATCCCTCCCACCAGGTGAGCATGGCGGAGCTGAGCCAGCTGACCTTCAAGCAGCAGTTTGACGCCATCCAGTCGGCCGACATCATCCTCTCCCTGCACGGCGCCGCGCTCGCCAACCCGCCGCTCTTTGCACGGCGCACCACGGCAGTGGTGGAGATCATGCCGTACCACGTGCTGCACGAGACCTACTACGCCATGGCTTTAAGTGCCGGCCTCCCCTACTTCATGAAGATGTGCCGCCGAGGAAGCTTCCAGGCAGGGGACCGCGCTGAGGTGGACGGGCTGAGCTTGTACGACTGCACGCACGGGCATCCCGAGTGCAAGGAGTATTTCACGCACCGGCGGCGGGTGGAGCTCACAGAGGAGGATTTGAGCGACCTGAGAGTGATACTTGGCACGGCGAGGGAGGTGGTGGCGGCAGGGCGGGGGGGCATGGGGGAGGTGGTGCGGCCGGAGGAGCTGCCAGGGTGGGCGGAGAGGCGGTTTGGGGAGCGCTGTGTGGCGCGGGATGCCGGGCTGTTCTGCCGGAATGACTTTGTGCGGATAGTGGGCGGCACGGGGGATTTCACGTGTGTGTTTTCAAGGGATTGTGAAGGCCAGGAGCAGCCACAGTGATGGGCAACAAACTTGTGTCATGTCAGCTTGTTCCTATCGATGTGCGGACAACTGTACAAGCCTATGTGTCCTGTAACTATAACATGCCTTTCTTTTTCATAAACACAGATCCACACTGCATGAGCAAAACCTATGTCCAGGGCCTAGAATTGGTTAGAGTATCCTTAATTATCTAGGGGCAGGTTGGCAGAAAAGCGTCGACATTTTGCATTTACAAAGGCATAAAAACAGAGCATCGCATGCTTGTCAGCTGAGATATACCTTTAATCTATAGGCCACCTCTGGTTGTGGAGTTCTTACATGAGTGGATTCCCACGGTCGCTTTAGAATCAATAAACATATATATTATTGTTGGAAACATATAGTTTGCGCTTCTGATGTGTCAAGCGCTACAACGCAAGCGAATCGAACTATAGCGAAGTAACAGCGAGTCAACCAAAGCGGTTGACAGAAAGACAATAGCAAGAGGTTAAGTGAAGGTCAAAGGTCAGCGACCTTTGACTCGCCGAAAAGCAGCGCGACAGCAAGGAGACATAACTGAGTCGCTATTGAGCAGTTGTTGGGCTGAGAAAAGCCCTTAGGATCGTTTTCAGGACTAAAGTCTCAGAGTAGTGATGTATTAGCGGAAGCGTATAAGTAAACTGATTGAACCACCTTGCACTGGTGTGTGAGAACAAGATAAGTTGATAATAACAAAGAGATACAAGCTTTTATATGATTACAAAGAATACGAAAGGTTCAACTAACTGTAACTGCTGTTTCGGTTCGATACAGCGACGACTCGGATAACTCGAATATCGAGTCAGTTATGTGTCCTTGCTGTCGCGCTGCCTTCGGCGAGTCAAAGGTCGTTGACCTTTGACCTTCACTCAACCTCTTGTTGTTGTCTTTCTGTCAACCGCTTTGGTTGACTCGCTGTTGTTTCGCTATAGTTCGCTTCGCTTTCGTTGTAGTATTCGACACATCAGAAGTGCGAACTATATGTTTCCAGCACTCCCCTTCACTTCTGGAGTGTCGTCGCCTTCGTTGTTGATGACGTGGCCTTGCCCAGTCAGCAGCATGCAGTACTCAAACTTCTACTTTCCGAGTTTCTTGGTCAAGTAGTCTGCTGCCATCTCGGACATGGGACAATAGGATAGCTCGAGTCTCCCTTTCTCGATCTCGTCCTTCACAAAGAAATAGCGCAGGGCAATGTGCTTCTTTCGGTTCGCGAACCCACTCTTGTTCGCTATGCGAATTGCAGATTAGTTGTCGCAGAAGAGGGAGAAGCTGGGTAACTGTGACAGCTTTGCTTCTTCTAGTAGTTCGCGAAGGTACAGTCCTTCCTTGGTGGCTGAGCAGAGTGCTATGTATTCAACTTCAGCAGAGGAGAGAGAGCTATTAGTTCTTGCTTACTCAACTGCCACGAGATAGGACAGACGGGCTCGAGTCGATAGATGTAGCCGTTGCGTGATCGCGTGCTATCAGAATCGCCTGCGTGGTCAGCATCCACGTAGCCGATTAGCGTTGGAGTAGTGGTTCTGGTCTTGTGGTAGGTTGGGCCGATCGTTGGTGTGTTGACGAGGTAGTGTAAGGCGCGGTCGAGTTCGGCAATGTGCTCTGCTTCGGGCCGCTTGAGGTAGGTAGAAAGCTGACTTGCTGAGTATTACAGGTCCGGTCGGCAGGTAACAGCTGCGAAGAGCAGGCAGCCCAGTTTTCGTTGGTAGTCGCGTAGTCCGGCAAGTCCGAGCAGGTTAGATTTTTCCTGGTGATTTCCGGCGGTGTAGCGATAGGGCGTGGAGATGACGGCTGGCGTTAATCCAAAGCGTTTGGCGATTGTGTCAGCGTATTTTGCGGCGCTGAGGTAGATCGCGCTCTCTCCGTCGAGTATGTTGAGTCCAAGGTACTGAGTCACGGTAGAAGAAACCGTGAGTGAGAGATCCTGTTGCAGCTCCCCTTCAAACCAGTTGGTGATGCCGTCGGTAGAGCCTATGTAGAGCATGTTGTCTACATACACGATCAGTAAGATGTACTCGGCTTCCTTCGTAAGTTGGTACATAACCTGGTCGTGTGGTGATTGCCGAAAGCCGATGCGGATTAATCGGGCATGTGGGTACTGTTGCTACAGCCGCGGAGCTTGCTTGATGCCGTACAGGGACTTTAGCAGCTGACAGACTTGATTAGGGTTTGTGTCGGATCCGTGTGGTTGCTCGACGAAGATCTCGGCGTAGACGGGAGCGTAGAGGAACGCGTTAGCCACGTCGATTTGGCGGAGCTTCTTCCGCTTCATGGCGGCTATTGCGAGAAGGATTCGCAGATAGGTATGTCGGCTGACCGGCGCGAAGGTCTCGATGAAATCTTGTCCGTGCTCTTGATCGAAGCCGCGCACGACCCATCGTGCCTTGAACTTGTCAATTGTTCCGTCAGCTTTTGACTTCACGCGGAAGACCCACTTTCCCGTGAGGATAGTTTTGTTGCGTGCCACTCCGATGGGTACTATCATCCAGGTGTTTCTGTCTTCCAGCGCCTTTAATTCCCTGTCCATGGCTTCGCGCCATTTTTCCCTGTGCACCCCCCAAGAGCCTGCTTAACAGTGGCAGGCTCCTTTGGCGGCGATGCTCTGTGGACGGCGATGACGAGTCCGGGTATCTGCAGCCCACTCTGTGTGTAGCGAGGGAGATTTGGGTCCTCGGGATAGATTGCTTCGTCTCCCGCTTCTGGATCAGGTAGGAAGTTGGGGCCTATGCGTTCCAAAACGTTGGTGTTGACCAGCTGGGGTGTAACGTAACCATTGTCGGCGAAGTTGTAGTAGACTTCGGCGTTGATGCTTTCGCGAGGATTTTCGTCGTCCATCGGAACAGGTATCGAGCAGTAAGGAAGGGGTCCGGCTTCCTCGGATGCTCCGTCCACGTTTTGCTCATCCCAATCAGCCTCATCTGCTGGTGTGGTGAAGGCTCGGTTGCCACGGAAGCCGCCCGTGAGGTCTCGTTCTGCTGCCAAGTTGTCCAGGTACGTTTGGAGAGTGAGTTGCTCGTAGAAGATCACGTCACGTGCTGCTACTGTTTCCTTCGAGTGGACGTCGAAGATTTTCAACGCGCTGTAATGCTTCTCGATGCCCAGGTGTAGTCCCCACTGTGTGCGTTGTGAGAATCGTCCGGCTCGTACAGTGTGTGGTCGGTACTGTACCATGCATAAAAAAACCCGTAACATTTTTGTGTTGCCCAATTTTCCTGTCCACAACAGATGCAGTGATGCGTTGTTCGGAAGCGAGGATGACGAAAGCAAGTTGTGCAACAGCACAATGTGGTCCGTCGCCTCAGGCCACTGATGGTTGGGTAGCCGCATGCCACGTAGCAGCTTGCGCATGGTGATCTGGAGGGTCCTGTTCATTCTTTCTGCCACGCCTTGCTGCTGATGAGCGTAGGGAAGAGAGATGAATCGCTTGATGCCCCTCTCCGCCAGGTACTGCTTGAACCGCTGTGACTGATATTCTCCTCCCCCGTCTGATTGGAAGCTTTTCAGCTTCACTCCTGATTCCCTTTCTGGTACTGGAAGCCATGCGACGAAGGCTTCGAAGGCCATGTCGCAACTCGGAAGATTGAGGTGCCAGACGTATCTGGTGGCGGCATCGATGAAGGTGATGATATAGTTGTAGGCTCCTTGTCAGCTTTCACGGGCGTACATTATGTCGCTGTAAACCTTCTCCAGTGGTGCATAGGCTGGCGCGCTTGGGTTGTGATGAGAGACAAACGGCTGATGGGGTAAGTCGGCTTCAGGGCAGGTAAAGTAGGTTCCGCGGACTCGTTGAAGTTCTCTACCGTCGGGTACGAGGAGTGAGTCTTTATCGAGCACTCCTGCTATTATCGTGTTGTTCAGTGTTGTGTTGCTAGGATGCCCTAACCTTTGATGCCATAATGATTCGTCAGTGCGATGTCCAGGTGAACGTCTGTACACATCGGAGTTGGAGTAAAAACTGGCAATGATGTTGGCGCTTCGGTGAACGTTGCGTGGGGCGGGAATCAGCTGTTGAGCGGGCGTTGGTACTGGTGTCGTTGTCTTTGCTTCTGCCGATGTTGCCGCTGCTGCTCCCGTTGTCGCTGCTGCTGTCTCTGCTGCTGTTGTCTCTGCTGCTGCCGATGTTGATGCTTCTCCCAATGTCTCTTGGATCACCGCTAACGCCCTTGTTCATTGTGTTTCAGGTATGGTGTGTGAGTACCAGAATCCTCCGGGGCTGAAGTCGGGGTCGAGATCTGGTGGGTGCGACCAAGTGGTGAAGTTAACAATCGCGTCGCTGTCAGCGGTGCCTTGATCTGGGACGAAATCAAGAACGAAGACGTTTTTCTTTATGACCGCTCTTCCGATGTAAAGCCCGTCCCTTCCGATGTACAGTCTGAATTCCGGAGTGGTGCTGTCGGCTTCAAGAACAATTCCTTTTGCCATGAGCTGGCTGACGCTGAGTAAGTTGTAGCCCAGTCCTTCTGCAATTAAAACCTTTCACATTTGTAAGACGACATTGGTCTCGCGGGACTGAAGTTGAATTACTCCTTGTAGTCGTGTGCGCAAGTTCTGGTTGTTGGCAACGGTGATCACGACATCCCGGTTGAGGCGTTGTTCCTGTTGGACGAAGCGGTTTGATGAGCACATATGTTGTCTGCAGCATCTGTCCAAGAACCAAGTATCTTGACCGAATGGTTCGCTCTGTGCTATGGCGGCGTACGTCGGGTTTGGTTACAGCGATTCACGACGGGGCAGGCTTTCGTCGAGCTGTTCTTCAGGTGAATACGTCGGTGGTGAGCCGGTGATGCAGGAGTCCGTTCTTGTCATGCAACTTATGATATTTCTTGTTCCTCGTGCTGGTTGTGATGTTGTTGTTGAAGACGACGCCTGGTTGGAAGGATGTGGCTGTATGAAAGCCACCTGACTGCTTGAAGGTCGAAGCTGGAGTGGTGGTGGTGTTGATTGCACTAGTGTGCGAGAGAGTGCCCTGACGTTTTGCAGAGGTGACAAAACGGTGGTATGTATCTTCGTGCTTGGTGCTCGTGTTGGCGGTTGTTATTGTTGTTGCGCCGCTGAGTATGAAATGCCAACTCCGGTACTGATGCCTTCTTCTTGTGACGCTTCGTGCAGGTCCATGTCTTATTGCTCGGCGTGGATTTCAACGCAGAGGTTTGCTTCGGAGATTCTTCCATGAGCTCGGAGAATAGCTCGAGTGGAGCGCCATTGAGGACCGAGGCCTGTGATGACGACAGTGACGAACACTTCTTCAGATATTGATCCGCCGCATCGAAGGAGTCTATCGCGCAGACCTCGATAGCGACTGATATATGCCATCCCCTTTTCGTCCGGTTGCATTTGAATCGTTGTTAATTGCGCCATGAGACGACTTTGATTGACGCTGCCGGTTGCTTGATACAGGTTCTTCAGGTGGTTGTACGCGAGCTCGGCGGAGTTACCGTATCCGCGATAAGACCGGATGTTCTGCTGCTCGTTTGGCGTTATGTTTTGCATGTGTATGGTGTACGCCATGAGTGAATGATATGTGTACTGCTGCTTGTCGTACTCTGTTCCGTGCGTTGGATATGGCAGGGAACCGTCGAAGAAGCCAAGGATTTGGGCGCCCTCCATCATAAGCTCGAACTCAAAGGACCAGGTATAGAAATCTTTGCCGTCGAATGGCGTTGTCGTTGCAGTTTCATAACGTGCGCAAACTGTGACTGCAAGTGAAGTGCGTCCAGTGTCTTCGTTTCTTGTCCAGGTGGGAGTCGATTCGGCATGAAGCTGACAGAGCCGCGTTGAGGCTCATAAGGTGCGAAGGTAGGCTGCTGATTTCCGCGCGCAAAGGATGAACCGTCAAGGCTCATGGGAGTGACTCCGTTGTTGTTGTCGCTGTTGTTTGACTGCGCAGGTGCCGCTTGTTGATGTTGCTCGTAGAACGACATGAAGGAGAAGAACTTCTCCATCATGCTTGGGTCGAAGCCGGTAGCTTAATTAGCAGGAGTTTCAGTAGCTCAGCAGCTGGTCCTTGGGTTGTGCCTCTCTCTATTTGTAGTCCAGAGGCTGGAGGTGGAGTAGAAGTGTTGCCGGGAGATCCAGTAGACGAGCTTCTTTCTTTCTGCGTAGCCATGCCTTCTGTTGTTGTAGGAAGTTGAGCAGAGTTGTCTTTTGTCTTGCTAGCTCTCATACCATGTTGGGCTGAGAAAAGCCCTTAGGATCGTTTTCAAGACCAAAGTCTCAGAGTAGTGATGTATTAGCGGAAGCGTATTAGTAAACTTATTGAACCACCTTGCACTGGTGTGTAAGAACAAGATAAGTTGATAATAACAAAGAGATACAAGCTTTTATATGATTACAAGGAATACGAAAGGTTTGACTAACTGTAACTGTTGTTGCGGTTCGATACTGCGACGACTCAGGTAACTGCCTAATATCGAGTTAGTTATGTGTCCTTGCTGTCGCGCTGCCTTCGGCGAGTCAAAGGTCGCTGACCTTTGACCTTCACTCAACCTCTTGCTGTTGTCTTTCTGTCAACCGCTTTGGTTGACTCGCTGTTGTTTCGCTTTAGTTTGCTTCGCTTTCGTTGTACCGTAGTACTCGACACATCAAAAGCGCGAACTATATGTTTCCAACAGCAGTTACCCGAGTCGTCGCTGTATCAAACTGCAACAGTAGTTACAGTTAGTTAAACCTTTCATATTCCTTGTGATCATATAAAGACCTGTATCTCTACCCGTATTACCCCGGATAGTAGCGCATATGCGCTTATAATAAAATCAGTTTTTTTGTGGGGGGCGCTTTTAATTGAGTATCGGCCATAAGCGCCGGCGCTTATATAATGACAAATACAG
Source organism: Closterium sp. Naga37s-1 (assembly GCA_947471745.1). Lineage (NCBI taxonomy): Eukaryota > Viridiplantae > Streptophyta > Zygnematophyceae > Desmidiales > Closteriaceae > Closterium > Closterium sp. Naga37s-1. The sequence continues at coordinate 3,305,275 of CANJKZ010000096.1, read as the reverse complement.
AAATACAACTTAAACGCACCAAATTGTACATTTCCGTCTCGTAAGTTCAATCGAGTCGACATTTTATAGCGTCCTGAATTTGAATCGCGTGAGGGCGAATCTCTGACGCTGCACATAGCTTTTCGCACGTCAATTTGCCCGCGTGCCACCTCATCCTGACTGGACGCGAAAACAGTCAGGACCTCGAAAGTCAAACAAAGTGAAAATGGGTGCTGACTTGCTTGAAATTCGAAATTCGTTACTGTTTTAATCAGGATTGAAATAATAAAATTATGCACGCGCTTATAATAAATCAGGGTTTTATAGGGGGGGCGCTTATAATCGAGGAACGGCCATAAGCGCCATGCTCCAGATATAGGCGCCGGCGCCTTTAATCGGACGGCGCCTATATCCGGGGCCATACGGTATGCTATTATCAACTTATCTTGTTCTCACATACCAGTGCAAGGTGGTTCAACCAACTCACTAAAACGCTTCCGCTAATACCGTACATCGCTATTCAAAGCCCAACAATTATAAGCCCCAAGGCTGTTACCGGTACAGGCGTATTCAACTGTACGCCCCATCCCAAAAAATGGCCGAAAGAACATAAGCCCCTAGGGGGCCCCATTCGGGGGAGTACGATACAATGTAAGGTTTTCAAACCCAGTCACCATGCAATGATAAATCCTAATGCTTCTGGGATGCAGCCGCCGGCCACGGCCATGGCTACCTACTATATGAAGCCACCACTCCCCTCACATCACCCACAGACAAGACCTCAGCGTGGCAAGCCAGCTCTCCATTGCACATACCACCTCTCAAAACTCTCTCCTCTGAACATAACGCTCGAAACAATAACTGCCGCAGCCTGTAACGCTGCTACCCCAGCACCTCCGGCAGCACCTCAACCACCACACCACCACGTGCGTCCGGTGAAAGATCACCCACACACGCACATGTGGGTGTACGCAGGACACACAAGCGTGACTCCTTCCAGCCATGCCCAACACAGCACCTTCCACCCATGCCCAACACAGCACTTCACCCAGCAAAGCGCAGTTCAGTGCGTGTTCCAATGGCCCACACTCCACCACCCTCTCACAAGCTGCCCTTACCCGCAGCAAGCCACAAAAACACAGACAGCCCTGGACATACCGGGAGAAGCACAGGCAAGCCTACACACGCCTAATGAAGCCCACGTATGTGCTTCCCTGACTGCCCTGACTGCCCTCACTGCCCTGACTGCCCTGACTGCCCTCACTGCCCTGACTGCCCTCACTGCCCTGACTGCCCTCACTGCCCTCACTGCCCTGACTGCCCTCACTGCCCTCACTGCCCTGACTGCCCTGACTGCCCTCACTGCCCTGACTGCCCTGACTGCCCTGACTGCCCTCACTGCCCTGACTGCCCTCACTGCCCTCACTGCCCTCACTGCCCTCACTGCAGGCTGCCCAGTGCCTCCTCCAGTGCGTCATGGACCACCCTGTCGCGCTCCTCGCTGGCCACACCCCCCCACAGGTGGCGCACCATGGCCCCATCGGGCCCTGTGAGCTCACGGAACGGCACCATGAGCACCCTCCGCCGCCACTGCGGCCAGCGCGCCACCTGGTTGAGGCGGTGCTGCTCCCACACGTGGCTGAACAGGTGGTAGTCGCCCTGCTGCTCGCTGTACCACTGCCTCAAGAACTGCGCAGAGCAGAGGGGGCGAAAGGGGCAACAGCAGCGGAATGAGTATCCACTGCGGCTGACGTACAGCCTGGTTGCGGTTTGACTCCTCCCACACGTGGTTGGCCAGCTGGTACTCGCCCCTCTGCACACTGTGCCACTGCCTCAAGAACTAGGAGAGCAGAGGGGGGAAGGCACAGCAGCAGTGCAACGAGAGACGACACCTCTCCCACACAACACCTCTCCCACACAACACCTCTCCCACACAACACCTCTCCCACACAACACCTCTCCCACACAACACCTCTCCCACACAACACCTCTCCCACACAACACCTCTCCCACACAACACCTCTCCCACACAACACCTCTCCCACACAACACCTCTCCCACACAACACCTCTCCCACACAACACCTCTCCCACACAACACCTCTCCCACACAACACCTCTCCCACACAACACCTCTCCCACACAACACCTCTCCCACACAACACCTCTCCCACACAACACCTCTCCCACACAACACCTCTCCCACACAACACCTCTCCCACACAACACCTCTCCCACACAACACCTCTCCCACACAACACCTCTCCCACACGACACCTCTCCCACACGGCACCTCTCCCACACGGCACCTCTCCCACACGGCACCTCTCCCACACGACACCCCTTCAACGGAGACGTAAAACTTCAAAATCACCTCTACCGCACACCAGCACTCCCGCATTGATAGCATGTGGCCATGGTATTCCAGTGGCAGGCAACAAAACAAGGAGGCGACGAACATACTCACGTGGCCGTATACGTTCTGGCGCACTACCCACACCAAATGTTGCTCCAATCCCCACATGTGCTAATCCACTCGCCTGTACGGCTCACTCCCCCACATGTATCTGCCTGGCCACAGCATCTGCTAGTGCCGCCCCAGCCCACTCACGCCCAGCCCACTCACGCCCAGCCCACTCACGCCCAGCCCACTCACGCCCAGCCCACTCACGCCCAGCCCACTCACGCCCAGCCCACTCACACCTGAAGCAACTCAAGTTGGCTCCCCACCTGGAAGGTGGCGGGCGAGCGGCGCCAGAGCATGACACCCGCATTGATGTAGTCCGAGTCCCTTCGGAACACCATGCCCACGTCCCCATAAAAGCCATCCCTTGAGTCGCCGTTCCGTGGTATCAGAGCCACGGGCCCTCCTTCCGGCTGTAGCGCGGTGGCGGGCTGTAGCAGCAGGGCGGGGTCCTGTGGGAGCCACACCTGCCCCTCCAGAGAGTCGGTGAGATTGTCCCTCAGCAGCCAGTCGAAGTAGTTCTGCAGGGAGGAAGAGGCGGATACAAGAGGCATTCCCAGGGTTGGGAGAGGCACAAGAATGCTAATTTGATATCATGTGTCGAAACTTGTAACAAAAATGTCCAACATAGGTAGTAGCGCCCATGTAATCTGGCAGATTCGCTTTTCTTGTGGATGGAAAGGAAAGGTAAGCACTGGAGAGAGTTCCGAAGGTCATGCGTTATGGGGTCTGCCCACACCTGTGAGGTAGGGGTGTGGATGGGTAGGAAAGGGAAGCACTGGAGAAAGTTCCGAAGGTCATGTGTAGTGGAGTCCACCCACACGTGCCCCTCCAGCGGGCCTGCTAGGATGCAGTTGCCAAGCAGAAGCAGGTAGAGTGGTTGCGGTGAGAGGTCAGGGAGGCACAGCAGGCAGTGACTTACACGTTTGTCATCGATCCCCCCGGGCTAGCCGGGCCAACGGCGGATCTGATGGGCACGATGCGATGGCAGATCTGATTGAACACCAGTCAGGTGCCATTATGTCGATCCGTGGTGGTATCTTCAAGGATTCAACACCTGTGAATGCTAGACGGTTGAGTGCTCTTTGTGAACAGCGGTGGTAACCTGTTTCGGCATACAAACCTTCTTCAGACCAATGCACAATGGCAGGTTTGCGAGAATATGCATATGACCGCCAGAGATTTTCGGGTTGGCTTCTTTCGAAATAGGGCATTGGTGAGAAGGGGTGAGGAGGGGAGAGAAGAGGTGAGGAGAAGAAGCATCAACCACACTCAGTTTCTTGCTCACATAATTTGTTCAAGAGAATAGGAGCGCAGATGTTGGCTGTTGCAGGGTTCAAGACGAAGCGCATTCGCATGTAACTTTTGAGACAACTCAAAACTCACAGGTTGGTTGATGGATTGGATCCAGGTGGGGATGGAGAGGCGGTGGTGGTGCATGCGCATGTAGGCGTCTGAGTCGAGGAAGAAGGCCCTCTCGCAGCAACACGCCAGCTGTGACTGCAGGAACGGCACCTGCAGTACGCCATGCAGGGGAGCAGGGGCGGCAGGAGGAACAGGGGGAGCAGGGGGAGCAGGAGGGGCAGGGGGTGAGTAGAAGGTGGTTGGCGCTCATGCTTGCATTGCTGCACCTGCTGGCCATGCAGGTGTAGAGGCCAGGTGTGCAGGCCATGCAGGGGAGCAGAGGATCAGGGGAGCAGAGGATCAGGGGAGCAGAGGATCAGGGGAGCAGAGGATCAGGGGAGCAGAGGATCAGGGGAGCAAGGGAGCAGGCGGGCAGGGGGCGCAGCCTATGAGAGAACATTTTCTCCTGGTGGATAGAGGTGGTTGGATTCTCATGCGGCGCACCGCATCCCCTGGTGCGTGCGAGCTCACTGGTGGCAGCTCACTGGTGAGGGTGGGGATGACACTGCAGTTCGGAAGTGCTACACACAGGCAGCAGCAGCAGAAGGAGATACAGAGAGTATGGGCGGTTCACAGCCACACAGTGGAAAGCCGATGCGTGGGTGGTGAGGAAAGGCAGGGCGAGTAGAGTGTGGTGCCCCGTAGCTTTGGGTGGCAACCCCCTCACCTTGAACCACGATGGGTGTCTGTCCGGAGTGTACTTGAATCCGTCCTCCACCACCATTCGGTACCCGTGGCGCCGCGCGTACAACCTGACACAGACAGATGGATGGGATGGAAGGGAACTTTGGGTTGACTTGCGTTGACCATGTTGACCCGTTCTCTACCACCAGCCAACCAGCCAATGCTGCGCCTTTCATGTGAAGCACATGCTGAGATCAGCGTGCCGTGATTGGATGTCGCAGAACAGAGTCGTGGGGTCTTCATGTTGCCGTTCTGTGCACAGAGCGCGCGCCATTGCCCAGTCTAAGTGCAACACACGCGCTCAGATTAACATGGGAATATCATACCACATGCATATATGGATGCACTGTCACACATACACACACACATGCACACATTCACATTCACGCTGGCACGATTGCAGACAGGCACATACATTGATGACATATAGGCACATGTTCACACAGCAGCATATATGTTGACGCTGCAGCACATGCGCACATGTTGACACAGCAGGACATACTCACATGTTCACACACACATGTTCACACACACATGCTCACACGCACATGTTCACATGCAGATGTTCACACGCACGTGTTCACACGCACATGCTCATACTCACACGCACATGCTCACACGCACATGCTCACACGCACATGCTCACACGCACATCTTCACACCCACATGCTCATAAGCACATGGTCGCACGCACATGTTCACACGCACATGTTCACACACACATGGTCGCACGCACATATTCACACGCCCATACTCACACGCACGTATTCACACGCACATATTCACACGCCCATATTCACACGCACATATTCACACGCACATATGGCATCGTCCGCCGGTTCCTAAGAGGTGTGCGGTATGTGTTCGACCCAAGCACGTTCGTGTTTTTATTCTCACATGCCTACTGCAGCACGCACGCACATGCCTACTGCAGCACGCACGCACATGCCTACTGCAGCACGCACGCACATGCCTACTGCAGCACGCACGCACATGCCTACTGCAGCACGCACGCACATGCCTACTGCAGCACGCACGCACATGCCTACTGCAGCACGCACGCACATGCCTACTGCAGCACGCACGCACATGCCTACTGCAGCACGCACGCACATGCCTACTGCAGCACGCACGCACATGCCTACTGCAGCACGCACGCACATGCCTACTGCAGCACGCACGCACATGCCTACTGCAGCACGCACGCACATGCCTACTGCAGCACGCACGCACATGCCTACTGCAGCACGCACGCACATGCCTACTGCAGCACGCACGCACATGCCTACTGCAGCACGCACGCACATGCCTACTGCAGCACGCACGCACATGCCTACTGCAGCACGCACGCACATGCCTACTGCAGCACGCACGCACATGCCTACTGCAGCACGCACGCACATGCCTACTGCAGCACGCACGCACATGCCTACTGCAGCACGCACGCACATGCCTACTGCAGCACGCACGCACATGCCTACTGCAGCACGCACGCACATGCCTACTGCAGCACGCACGCACATGCCTACTGCAGCACGCACGCACATGCCTACTGCAGCACGCACGCACATGCCTACTGCAGCACGCACGCACATGCCTACTGCAGCACGCACGCACATGCCTACTGCAGCACGCACGCACATGCCTACTGCAGCACGCACGCACATGCCTACTGCAGCACGCACGCACATGCCTACTGCAGCACAGCAACGCACGCACATGCCTCCTGCAGCACGCACGCACATGCCTCCTGCAGCACGCACGCACATGCCTACTGCAGCATGCACGCACATGCCTACTGCAGCACGCACGCACATGCCTACTGCAGCACGCACGCACATGCCTCCTGCAGCACGCACGCACATGCCTACTGCAGCACGCACGCACATGCCTCCTGCAGCACGCACGCACATGCCTACTGCAGCACGCACGCACATGCCTACTGCAGCACGCACGCACATGCCTACTGCAGCACGCACGCACATGCCTACTGCAGCACGCACGCACATGCCTACTGCAGCACGCACGCACATGCCTACTGCAGCACGCACGCACATGCCTACTGCAGCACGCACGCACATGCCTACTGCAGCACGCACGCACATGCCTACTGCAGCACGCACGCACATGCCTACTGCAGCACGCACGCACATGCCTCCTGCAGCACGCACGCACATGCCTCCTGCAGCACGCACGCACATGCCTACTGCAGCACGCACGCACATGCCTACTGCAGCACGCACGCACATGCCTACTGCAGCACGCACGCACATGCCTACTGCACGCACGCACATGCCTACTGCAGCACGCCACGCACATGCCTACTGCAGCACGCACGCACATGCCTACTGCAGCACGCACGCACATGCCTACTGCAGCACGCACGCACATGCCTACTGCAGCACGCACGCACATGCCTACTGCAGCACGCACGCACATGCCTACTGCAGCACGCACGCACATGCCTACTGCAGCACGCACGCACATGCCTACTGCAGCACGCACGCACATGCCTACTGCAGCACGCACGCACATGCCTACTGCAGCACGCACGCACATGCCTACTGCAGCACGCACGCACATGCCTACTGCAGCACGCACGCACATGCCTACTGCAGCACGCACGCACATGCCTACTGCAGCACGCACGCACATGCCTACTGCAGCACGCACGCACATGCCTACTGCAGCACGCACGCACATGCCTACTGCAGCACGCACGCACATGCCTACTGCCAGCACGCACGCACATGCCTACTGCAGCACGCACGCACATGCCTACTGCAAGCACGCACGCACATGCCTACTGCAGCACGCACGCACATGCCTACTGCAGCACGCACGCACATGCCTACTGCAGCACGCACGCACATGCCTACTGCAGCACGCACGCACATGCCTACTGCAGGCACGCAACGCACATGCCTACTGCAGCACGCACGCACATGCCTACCTGCAGCACGCACGCACATGCCTACTGCAGCACGCACGCACATGCCTACTGCAGCACGCACGGCACATGCCTACTGCAGCACGCACGCACATGCCTACTGCAGCACGGCACGCACATGCCTACTGCAGCACGCACGCACATGCCTACTGCAGCACGCACGCACATGCCTACTGCAGCACGCACGCACATGCCTACTGCAGCACGCACGCACATGCCTACTGCAGCACGCACGCACATGCCTACTGCAGCACGCACGCACATGCCTACTGCAGCACGCACGCACATGCCTACTGCAGCACGCACGCACATGCCTACTGCAGCACGCACGCACATGCCTACTGCAGCACGCACGCACATGCCTACTGCAGCACGCACGCACATGCCTACTGCAGCACGCACGCACATGCCTACTGCAAGCACGCACGCACATGCCTACTGCAGCAACGCACGCACATGCCTACTGCAGCACGCACGCACATGCCTACTGCAGCACGCACGCACATGCCTACTGCAGCACGCACGCACATGCCTACTGCAGCACGCACGCACATGCCTACTGCAGCACGCACGCACATGCCTACTGCAGCACGCACGCACATGCCTACTGCAGCACGCACGCACATGCCTACTGCAGCACGCACGCAATGCCTACTGCAGCACGCACGCACATGCCTACTGCAGCACGCACGCACATGCCTACTGCAGGCACGCCACGCACATGCCTACTGCAGCACGCACGCCACATGCCTACTGCAGCACGCACGCACATGCCTACTGCAGCACGCACGCACATGCCTACTGCAGCACGCACGCACATGCCTACTGCAGCACGCACGCACATGCCTACTGCAGCACGCACGCACATGCCTACTGCAGCACGCACGCACATGCCTACTGCAGCACCGCACGCACATGCCTACTGCAGCACGCACGCACATGCCTACTGCAGCACGCACGCACATGCCTACTGCAGCACGCACGCACATGCCTACTGCAGCACGCACGCACATGCCTACTGCAGCACGCACGCACATGCCTAGCAGGCACATCTACTGCAGCACGCACGCACATGCCTACTGCAGCACGCACGCACATGCCTACTGCAGCACGCACGCACTGCCTACTGCAGCACGCACGCACATGCCTACTGCAGCACGCACGCACATGCCTACTGCAGCACGCACGCACATGCCTACTGCAGCACGCACGCACATGCCTACTGCAGCACGCACGCACATGCCTACTGCAGCACGCACGCACATGCCTACTGCAGCACGCACGCACATGCCTACTGCAGCACGCACGCACATGCCTACTGCAGCACGCACGCACATGCCTACTGCAGCACGCACGCACATGCCTACTGCAGCACGCACGCACATGCCTACTGCAGCACGCACGCACATGCCTACTGCAGCACGCACGCACATGCCTACTGCACACGCACGCACATGCCTACTGCAGCACGCACGCACATGCCTACTGCAGCACGCACGCACATGCCTACTGCAGCACGCACGCACATGCCTACTGCAGCACGCACGCACATGCCTACTGCAGCACGCACGCACATGCCTACTGCAGCACGCACGCACATGCCTACTGCAGCACGCACGCACATGCCTACTGCAGCACGCACGCACATGCCTACTGCAGCACGCACGCACATGCCTACTGCAGCACGCACGCACATGCCTACTGCAGCACGCACGCACATGCCTACTGCAGCACGCACGCACATGCCTACTGCAGCACGCACGCACATGCCTACTGCAGCACGCACGCACATGCCTACTGCAGCACGCACGCACATGCCTACTGCAGCACGCACGCACATGCCTACTGCAGCACGCACGCACATGCCTACTGCAGCACGCACGCACATGCCTACTGCAGCACGCACGCACATGCCTACTGCAGCACGCACGCACATGCCTACTGCAGCACGCACGCACATGCCTACTGCAGCACGCACGCACATGCCTACTGCAGCACGCACGCACATGCCTACTGCAGCACGCACGCACATGCCTACTGCAGCACGCACGCACATGCCTACTGCAGGCACGCACGCACATGCCTACTGCAGCACGCACGCACATGCCTACTGCAGCACGGCACGCACATGCCTACTGCAGCACTGCACGCACATGCCTTACTGCAGCACGCACGCACATGCCTACTGCAGCACGCACGCACATGCCTACTGCAGCACGCACGCACATGCCTACTGCAGCACGCACGCACATGCCTACTGCAGCACGCACGCACATGCCTACTGCAGCACGCACGCACATGCCTACTGCAGCACGCACGCACATGCCTACTGCAGCACGCACGCACATGCCTAGCACGCACGCACATGCCTATGCAGCACGCACGCACATGCCTACTGCAGCACGCACGCACATGCCTACTGCAGCACGCACGCACATGCCTACTGCAGCACGCACGCACATGCCTACTGCCAGCACGCACGCACATGCTACTGCAGCACGCACGCACATGCCTCCTGCAGCACGCACGCACATGCCTACTGCAGCACGCACGCACATGCCTACTGCAGCCGCACGCACATGCCACTGCAGCACGGCACGCACATGCCTACTGCAGCACGCACGCACATGCCTACTGCAGCACGCACGCACATGCCTACTGCAGCACGCACGCACATGGCCTACTGCAGACACGCACGCACATGGCCTACTGCAGCACGCACGCACATGCCTACTGCAGCACGCAGCACATCGCCTACTGCCAGCACGCACGCACATGCCTACTGCAGCACGCACGCACATGCCTACTGCAGCACGCACGCACATGCCTCACTTGCAGCACGGCACGCACATGCCTCCTGCAGCACGCACGCACATGCCTACTGCAGCACGCACGCACATGCCTACTGCAGCACGCACGCACATGCCTACTGCAGCACGCACGCACATGCCTACTGCAGCACGCACGCACATGCCTACTGCAGCACGCACGCACATGCCTACTGCAGCACGCACGCACATGCCTACTGCAGCACGCACGCACATGCCTACTGCAGCACGCACGCACATGCCTACTGCAGCACGCACGCACATGCCTACTGCAGCACGCACGCACATGCCTACTGCAGCACGCACGCACATGCCTACTGCAGCACGCACGCACATGCCTACTGCAGCACGCACGCACATGCCTACTGCAGCACGCACGCCACATGCCTACTGCAGCACGCACGCACATGCCTACTGCAGCACGCACGCACATGCCTACTGCAGCACGCACGCACATGCCTACTGCAGCACGCACGCACATGCCTACTGCAGGCACGCACGCACATGCCTACTGCAGCACGCACGCACATGCCTACTGCAGCACGCACGCACATGCCTACTGCAGCACGCACGCACATGCCTACTGCAGCACGCACGCACATGCCTACTGCAGCACGCACGCACATGCCTACTGCAGCACGCACGCACATGCCTACTGGCAGCAGCACGCACGCACATGCCTACTGCAGCACGCACGCACATGCCTACTGCAGCACGCACGCACATGCCTACTGCAGCACGCACGCACATGCCTACTGCAGCACGCACGCACATGCCTACTGCAGGCACGCACGCACATGCCTACTGCAGCACGGCACCACATGCCTACTGCAGCACGCACGCACATGCCTACTGCAGCACGCACGCACATGCCTACTGCAGCACGCACGCACATGCCTACTGCAGCACGCACGCACATGCCTACTGCAGCACGCACGCACATGCCTACTGCAGCACGCACGCACATGCCTACTGCAGCACGCACGCACATGCCTACTGCAGCACGCACGCACATGCCTACTGCAGCACGCACGCACATGCCTACTGCAGCACGCACGCACATGCCTACTGCAGCACGCACGCACATGCCTACTGCAGCACGCACGCACATGCCTACTGCAGCACGCACGCACATGCCTACTGCAGCACGCACGCACATGCCTATGCAGCACGCACGCACATGCCTACTGCAGCACGCACGCACTATGCCTCACTGCAAGCACGCACGCACATGCCTACTGCAGCACGCACGCACATGCCTACTGCAGCACGCACGCACATGCCTACTGCAGCACGCACGCACATGCCTACTGCAGCACGCACGCACATGCCTACTGCAGCACGCAGCCATGCCTACTGCAGCACGCACGCACATGCCTACTGCAGCCACGCACGCACATGCCTACTGCAGCACGCACGCACATGCCTACTGCAGCACGCACGCACATGCCGACTGCAGCACGCACGCACATGCCTACTGCAGCACGCACGCACATGCCTACTGCAGCACGCACGCACATGCCTACTGCAGCACGCACGCACATGCCTACTGCAGCACGCACGCACATGCCTACTGCAGCACGCACGCACATGCCTACTGCAGCACGCACGCACATGCCTACTGCAGCACGCACGCACATGCCTACTGCAGCACGCACGCACATGCCTACTGCAGCACGCACGCACATGCCTACTGCAGCACGCACGCACATGCCTACTGCAGCACGCACGCACATGCCTCCTGCAGCACGCACGCACATGCCTACTGCAGCACGCACGCACATGCCTACTGCAGCACGCACGCACATGCCTACTGCAGCACGCACGCACATGCCTACTGCAGCACGCACGCACATGCCTACTGCAGCACGCACGCACATGCCTACTGCAGCACGCACGCACATGCCTACTGCAGCACGCACGCACATGCCTACTGCAGCACGCACGCACATGCCTACTGCAGCACGCACGCACATGCCTACTGCAGCACGCACGCACATGCCTACTGCAGCACGCACGCACATGCCTACTGCAGCACGCACGCACATGCCTACTGCAGCACGCACGCACATGCCTACTGCAGCACGCACGCACATGCCTACTGCAGGCACGCACGCACATGCCTACTGCAGCACGCACCGCACATGCCTACTGCAGCACGCACGCAATGCCTACTGCAGCACGCACGCAACATGCCTACTGCCAGCACGCACGCACATGCCTACTGCAGCAACGCACGCACATGCCTACTGCAGCACGCACGCACATGCCTACTGCAGCACGCACGCACATGCCTACTGCAGCACGCACGCACATGCCTACTGCAGCACGCACGCACATGCCTACTGCAGCACGCACGCACATGCCTACTGCAGCACGCAACGCACATGCCTACTGCAGCACGCACGCACATGCCTACTGCAGCACGCACGCACATGCCTACTGCAGCACGCACGCACATGCCTACTGCAGCACGCACGCACATGCCTACTGCAGCACGCACGCACATGCCTACTGCAGCACGCACGCACATGCCTACTGCAGCACGCACGCACATGCCTCCTGCAGCACGCACGCACATGCCTACTGCAGCACGCACGCACATGCCTACTGCAGCACGCACGCACATGCCTACTGCAGCACGCACGCACATGCCTACTGCAGCACGCACGCACATGCCTTACTGCAGCACGCACGCACATGCCTACTGCCAGCACGCACGCACATGCCTACTGCAGCACGCACGCACATGCTACTGCAGCACGCACGCACATGCCTACTGCAGCACGCACGCACATGCCTACTGCAGCACGCACGCACATGCCTACTGCAGCACGCACGCCACATGCCTACTGCAGCACGCACGCACATGCCTACTGCAGCACGCACGCACATGCCTACTGCAGCACGCACGCACATGCCTACTGCAGCACGCACGCACATGCCTACTGCAGCACGCACGCACATGCCTACTGCAGCACGCACGCACATGCCTACTGCAAGCACGCACGCACATGCCTACTGCAGCACGCACGCACATGCCTACTGCAGCACGCACGCACATGCCTACTGCAGCACGCACGCACATGCCTACTGCAGCACGCACGCACATGCTACTGCAGCACGCACGCACATGCCTACCTGCAGCACGCACGCACATGCCTACTGCAGCACGCACGCACATGCCTACTGCAGCACGCACGCACATGCCTACTGCAGCACGCACGCACATGCCTACTGCAGCACGCACGCACATGCCTACTGCAGCACGCACGCACATGCCTACTGCAGCACGCACGCACATGCCTACTGCAGCACGCACGCACATGCCTACTGCAGCACGCACGCACATGCCTACTGCAGCACGCACGGCACATGCCTACTGCAGCACGCACGCACATGCCTACTGCAGCACGCACGCACATGCCTACTGCAGCACGCACGCACATGCCTACTGCAGCACGCACGCACATGCCTACTGCAGCACGCACGCACATGCCTACTGCAGCACGGCACGCAACATGCCTACTGCAGCACGCACGCACATGCCTACTGCAGCACGCACGCACATGCCTACTGCAGCACGCACGCACATGCCTACTGCAGCACGGCACGCACATGCCTACTGCAGCACGCACGCACATGCCTACTGCAGCACGCACGCACATGCCTACTGCAGCACGCACGCACATGCCTACTGCAGCACGCACGCACATGCCTACTGCAGCACGCACGCACATGCCTACTGCAGCACGCACGCACATGCCTACTGCAGCACGCACGCACATGCCTACTGCAGCACGCACGCACATGCCTACTGCAGCACGCACGCACATGCCTACTGCAGCACGCACGCACATGCCTACTGCAGCACGCACGCACATGCCTACTGCAGCACGCACGCACATGCCTACTGCAGCACGCACGCACATGCCTACTGCAGCACGCACGCACATGCCTACTGCAGCACGCACGCACATGCCTACTGCAGCACGCACGCACATGCCTACTGCAGCACGCACGCACATGCCTACTGCAGCACGCACGCACATGCCTACTGCAGCACGCACGCACATGCCTACTGCAGCACGCACGCACATGCCTACTGCAGCACGCACGCACATGCCTACTGCAGCACGCACGCACATGCCTACTGCAGCACGCACGCACATGCCTACTGCAGCACGCACGCACATGCCTACTGCAGCACGCACGCACATGCCTACTGCAGCACGCACGCACATGCCTACTGCAGCACGCACGCACATGCCTACTGCAGCACGCACGCACATGCCTACTGCAGCACGCACGCACATGCCTACTGCAGCACGCACGCACATGCCTACTGCAGCACGCACGCACATGCCTACTGCAGCACGCACGCACATGCCTACTGCAGCACGCACGCACATGCCTACTGCAGCACGCACGCACATGCCTACTGCAGCACGCACGCACATGCCTACTGCAGCACGCACGCACATGCCTACTGCAGCACGCACGCACATGCCTACTGCAGCACGCACGCACATGCCTACTGCAGCACGCACGCACATGCCTACTGCAGCACGCACGCACATGCCTACTGCAGCACGCACGCACATGCCTACTGCAGCACGCACGCACATGCCTACTGCAGCACGCACGCACATGCCTACTGCAGCACGCACGCACATGCCTACTGCAGCACGCACGCACATGCCTACCTGCAGCACGCACGCACATGCCTACTGCAGCACGCACGCACATGCCTACTGCAGCACGCACGCACATGCCTACCGCAGCACGCACGCACATGCCTACTGCAGCACGCACGCACATGCCTACTGCAGCACGCACGCACATGCCTACTGCAGCACGCACGCACATGCCTACTGCAGCACGCACGCACATGCCTACTGCAGCACGCACGCACATGCCTACTGCAGCACGCACGCACATGCCTACTGCAGCACGCACGCACATGCCTACTGCAGCACGCACGCACATGCCTACTGCAGCACGCACGCACATGCCTACTGCAGCACGCACGCCACATGCCTACTGCAGCACGCACGCACATGCCTACTGCAGCACGCACGCACATGCCTACTGCAGCACGCACGCACATGCCTACTGCAGCACGCACGCACATGCCTACTGCAGCACGCACGCACATGCCTACTGCAGCACGCACGCACATGCCTACTGCAGCACGCACGCACATGCCTACTGCAGCACGCACGCACATGCCTACTGCAGCACGCACGCACATGCCTACTGCAGCACGCACGCACATGCCTACTGCAGCACGCACGCACATGCCTACTGCAGCACGCACGCACATGCCTACTGCAGCACGCACGCACATGCCTACTGCAGCACGCACGCACATGCCTACTGCAGCACGCACGCACATGCCTACTGCAGCACGCACGCACATGCCTACTGCAGCACGCACGCACATGCCTACTGCAGCACGCACGCACATGCCTACTGCAGCACGCACGCACATGCCTACTGCAGCACGCACGCACATGCCTACTGCAGCACGCACGCACATGCCTACTGCAGCACGCACGCACATGCCTACTGCAGCACGCACGCACATGCCTACTGCAGCACGCACGCACATGCCTACTGCAGCACGCACGCACATGCCTACTGCAGCACGCACGCACATGCCTACTGCAGCACGCACGCACATGCCTACTGCAGCACGCACGCACATGCCTACTGCAGCACGCACGCACATGCCTACTGCAGCACGCACGCACATGCCTACTGCAGCACGCACGCACATGCCTACTGCAGCACGCAACGCACATGCCTACTGCAGCACGCACGCACATGCCTACTGCAGCACGCACGCACATGCCTACTGCAGCACGCACGCACATGCCTACTGCAGCACGCACGCACATGCCTACTGCAGGCACGCACGCACATGCCTACTGCAGCACGCACGCACATGCCTACTGCAGCACGCACGCACATGCCTACTGCAGCACGCACGCACATGCCTACTGCAGCACGCACGCACATGCCTACTGCAGCCACGCACGCACATGCCTACTGCAGCACGCACGCACATGCCTACTGCAGCACGCACGCACATGCCTACCTGCAGCACGCACGCACATGCCTACTGCAGCACGCACGCACATGCCTACTGCAGCACGCACGCACATGCCTACTGCAGCACGCACGCACATGCCTACTGCAGCACGCACGCACATGCCTACTGCAGCACGCTACGCACATGCCTACTGCAGCACGCACGCACATGCCTACTGCAGCACGCACGCACATGCCTACTGCAGCACGCACGCACATGCCCTACTGCAGCACGCACGCAACATGCCTACTGCAGCACGCACGCACATGCCTACTGCAGCACGCACGCACATGCCTACTGCAGCACGCACGCACATGCCTACTGCAGCACGCACGCACATGCCTACTGCAGCACGCACGCACATGCCTACTGCAGCACGCACGCACATGCCTACTGCAGCACGCACGCACATGCCTACTGCAGCACGCACGCACATGCCTACTGCAGCACGCACGCACATGCCTACTGCAGCACGCACGCACATGCCTACTGCAGCACGCACGCACATGCCTACTGCAGCACGCACGCACATGCCTACTGCAGCACGCACGCACATGCCTACTGCAGCACGCACGCACATGCCTACTGCAGCACGCACGCACATGCCTACTGCAGCACGCACGCACATGCCTACTGCAGCACGCACGCACATGCCTACTGCAGCACGCACGCACATGCCTACTGCAGCACGCACGCACATGCCTACTGCAGCACGCACGCACATGCCTACTGCAGCACGCACGCACATGCCTACTGCAGCACGCACGCACATGCCTACTGCAGCACGCACGCACATGCCTACTGCAGCACGCACGCACATGCCTACTGCAGCACGCACGCACATGCCTACTGCAGCACGCACGCACATGCCTACTGCAGCACGCACGCACATGCCTACTGCAGCACGCACGCACATGCCTACTGCAGCACGCACGCACATGCCTACTGCAGCACGCACGCACATGCCTACTGCAGCACGCACGCACATGCCTACTGCAGCACGCACGCACATGCCTACTGCAGCACGCACGCACATGCCTACCTGCAGCACGCACGCACATGCTACTGCAGCACGCACGCATGCTACTGCAGCACGCACGCACATGCCTACTGCAGCACGCACGCACATGCCTACTGCAGCACGCACGCACATGCCTACTGCAGCACGCACGCACATGCCTACTGCAGCACGCACGCACATGCCTACTGCAGCACGCACGCACATGCCTACTGCAGCACGCACGCACATGCCTACTGCAGCACGCACGCACATGCCTACTGCAGCACGCACGCACATGCCTACTGCAGCACGCACGCACATGCCTACTGCAGCACGCACGCACATGCCTACTGCAGCACGCACGCACATGCCTACTGCAGCACGCACGCACATGCCTACTGCAGCACGCACGCACATGCCTACTGCAGCACGCACGCACATGCCTACTGCAGCACGCACGCACATGCCTACTGCAGCACGCACGCACATGCCTACTGCAGCACGCACGCACATGCCTACTGCAGCACGCACGCACATGCCTACTGCAGCACGCACGCACATGCCTACTGCAGCACGCACGCACATGCCTACTGCAGCACGCACGCACATGCCTACTGCAGCACGCACGCACATGCCTACTGCAGCACGCACGCACATGCCTACTGCAGCACGCACGCACATGCCTACTGCAGCACGCACGCACATGCCTACTGCAGCACGCACGCACATGCCTACTGCAGCACGCACGCACATGCCTACTGCAGCACGCACGCACATGCCTACTGCAGCACGCACGCACATGCCTACTGGCAGCACGCACGCACATGCCTACTGCAGCACGCACGCACATGCCTACTGCAGCACGCACGCACATGCCTACTGCAGCACGCACGCACATGCCTACTGCAGCACGCACGCACATGCCTACCTGCAGCACGCACGCACATGCCTACTGCAGCACGCACGCACATGCCTACTGCAGCACGCACGCACATGCCTACTGCAGCACGCACGCACATGCCTACTGCAGCACGCACGCACATGCCTACTGCAGCACGCACGCACATGCCTACTGCAGCACGCACGCACATGCCTACTGCAGCACGCACGGCACATGCCTACTGCAGCACGCACGCACATGCCTACTGCAGCACGCACGCACATGCCTACTGCAGCACGCACGCACATGCCTACTGCAGCACGCACGCACATGCCTACTGCAGCACGCACGCACATGCCTACTGCAGCACGCACGCACATGCCTACTGCAGCACGCACGCACATGCCTACTGCAGCACGCACGCACATGCCTACTGCAGCACCGCACGCACATGCCTACTGCAGGCAACGCACGCACATGCCTACTGCAGCACGCACGCACATGCCTACTGCAGCAACGCACGCACATGCCTACTGCAGCACGCACGCACATGCCTACTGCAGCACGCACGCACATGCCTACTGCAGCACGCACGCACATGCCTACTGCAGCACGCACGCACATGCCTACTGCAGCACGCACGCACATGCCTACTGCAGCACGCACGCACATGCCTACTGCAGCACGCACGCACATGCCTACTGCAGCACGCACGCACATGCCTACTGCAGCACGCACGCACATGCCTACTGCAGCACGCACGCACATGCCTACTGCAGCACGCACGCACATGCCTACTGCAGCACGCACGCACATGCCTACTGCAGCACGCACGCACATGCCTACTGCAGCACGCACGCACATGCCTACTGCAGCACGCACGCACATGCCTACTGCAGCACGCACGCACATGCCTACTGCAGCACGCACGCACATGCCTACTGCAGGCACGCACGCACATGCCTACTGCAGCACGCACGCACATGCCTACTGCAGCACGCACGCACATGCCTACTGCAGCACGCACGCACATGCCTACTGCAGCACGCACGCACATGCCTACTGCAGCACGCACGCACATGCCTACCTGCAGCACGCACGCACATGCCTACTGCAGCACGCACGCACATGCCTACTGCAGCACGCACGCACATGCCTACTGCAGCACGCACGCACATGCCTACTGCCAGCACGCACGCACATGCCTACTGCAGCACGCACGCACATGCCTACTGCAGCACGCACGCACATGCCTACTGCAGCACGCACGCACATGCCTACTGCAGCACGCACGCACATGCCTACTGCAGCACGCACGCACATGCCTACTGCAGCACGCACGCACATGCCTACTGCAGCACGCACGCACATGCCTACCGCAGCACGCACGCACATGCCTACTGCAGCACGCACGCACATGCCTACTGCAGCACGCACGCACATGCCTACTGCAGCACGCACGCACATGCCTACTGCAGCACGCACGCACATGCCTACTGCAGCACGCACGCACATGCCTACTGCAGCACGCACGCACATGCCTACTGCAGCACGCACGCACATGCCTACTGCAGCACGCACGCACATGCCTACTGCAGCACGCACGCACATGCCTACTGCAGCACGCACGCACATGCCTACTGCAGCACGCACGCACATGCCTACTGCAGCACGCACGCACATGCCTACCGCAGCACGCACGCACATGCCTACTGCAGCACGCACGCACATGCCTACTGCAAGCACGCACGCACATGCCTACTGCAGGCACGCACAGCACAGCCTACTGCAGCACGCACGCACATGCCTACTGCAGCACGCACGCACATGCCTACTGCAGCACGCACGCACATGCCTACTGCAGCACGCACGCACATGCCTACTGCAGCACGCACGCACATGCCTACTGCAGCACGCACGCACATGCCTACTGCAGCACGCACGCACATGCCTACTGCAGCACGCACGCACATGCCTACTGCAGCACGCACGCACATGCCTACTGCAGCACGCACGCACATGCCTACTGCAGCACGCACGCACATGCCTACTGCAGCACGCACGCACATGCCTACTGCAGCACGCACGCACATGCCTACTGCAGCACGCACGCACATGCCTACTGCAGCACGCACGCACATGCCTACTGCAGCACGCACGCACATGCCTACTGCAGCACGCACGCACATGCCTACTGCAGCACGCACGCACATGCCTACTGCAGCACGCACGCCACATGCCTACTGCAGCACGCACGCACATGCCTACTGCAGCACGCACGCACATGCCTACTGCAGCACGCACGCACATGCCTACTGCAGCACGCACGCACATGCCTACTGCAGCACGCACGCACATGCCTACTGCAGCACGCACGCACATGCCTACTGCAGCACGCACGCACATGCCTACTGCAGCACGCACGCACATGCCTACTGCAGCACGCACGCACATGCCTACTGCAGCACGCACGCACATGCCTACTGCAGCACGCACGCACATGCCTACTGCAGCACGCACGCACATGCCTACTGCAGCACGCACGCACATGCCTACTGCAGCACGCACGCACATGCCTACTGCAGCACGCACGCACATGCCTACTGCAGCACGCACGCACATGCCTACTGCAGCAACGCACGCACATGCCTACTGCAGCACGCACGCACATGCCTACTGCAGCACGCACGCACATGCCTACTGCAGCACGCACGCACATGCCTACTGCAGCACGCACGCACATGCCTACTGCAGCACGCACGCACATGCCTACTGCAGCACGCACGCACATGCCTACTGCAGCACGCACGCACATGCCTACTGCAGCACGCACGCACATGCCTACTGCAGCACGCACGCACATGCCTACTGCAGCACGCACGCCACATGCTACTGCAGCACGCACGCACATGCCTACTGCAGCACGCACGCACATGCCTACTGCAGCACGCACGCACATGCCTACTGCAGCACGCACGCACATGCCTACTGCAGCACGCACGCACTATGCCTACTGCAGCACGCACGCACATGCCTACTGCAGCACGCACGCACATGCTACTGCAGCACGCACGCACATGCCTACTGCAGCACGCACGCACATGCCTACTGCAGCACGCACGCACATGCCTACTGCAGCACGCACGCACATGCCTACTGCAGCACGCACGCACATGCCTACTGCAGCACGCACGCACATGCCTACTGCAGCAACGCACGCACATGCCTACTGCAGCACGCACGCACATGCCTACTGCAGCACGCACGCACATGCCTACTGCAGCACGCACGCACATTGCCTACTGCAGCACGCACGCACATGCCTACTGCAGCACGCACGCACATGCCTACTGCAGCACGCACGCACATGCCTACCGCAGCACGCACGCACATGCCTACTGCAGCACGCACGCACATGCCTACTGCAGCACGCACGCACATGCCTACTGCAGCACGCACGCACATGCCTACTGCAGCACGCACGCACATGCCTACTGCAGCACGCACGCACATGCCTACTGCAGCACGCACGCACATGCCTACTGCAGCACGCACGCACATGCCTACTGCAGCACGCACGCACATGCCTACTGCAGCACGCACGCACATGCCTACTGCAGCACGCACGCACATGCCTACTGCAGCACGCACGCACATGCCTACTGCAGCACGCACGCACATGCCTACTGCAGCACGCACGCACATGCCTACTGCAGCACGCACGCACATGCCTACTGCAGCACGCACGCACATGCCTACTGCAGCACGCACGCACATGCCTACTGCAGCACGCACGCACATGCCTACTGCAGCACGCACGCACATGCCTACTGCAGCACGCACGCACATGCCTACTGCAGCACGCACGCACATGCCTACTGCAGCACGCACGCACATGCCTACTGCAGCACGCACGCACATGCCTACTGCAGCACGCACGCACATGCCTACTGCAGCACGCACGCACATGCCTACTGCAGCACGCACGCACATGCCTACTGCAGCACGCACGCACATGCCTACTGCAGCACGCACGCACATGCCTACTGCAGCACGCACGCACATGGCCTACTGCAGCACGCACGCACATGCCTACTGCAGCACGCACGCACATGCCTACTGCAGCACGCACGCACATGCCTACTGCAGCACGCACGCACATGCCTACTGCAGCACGCACGCACATGCCTACTGCAGCACGCACGCACATGCCTACTGCAGCACGCACGCACATGCCTACTGCAGCACGCACGCACATGCCTACTGCAGCACGCACGCACATGCCTACTGCAGCACGCACGCACATGCCTACTGCAGCACGCACGCACATGCCTACTGCAGCACGCACGCACATGCCTACTGCAGCACGCACGCACATGCCTACTGCAGCACGCACGGCACATGCCTACTGCAGCACGCACGCACATGCCTACTGCAGCACGCACGCACATGCTACTGCAGCACGCACGCACATGCCTACTGCAGCACGCACGCCACATGCCTACTGCAGCACGCACGCACATGCCTACTGCAGCACGCACGCACATGCCTACTGCAGCACGCACGCACATGCCTACTTTGCAGCACGACGCACGCACATGCCTACTGCAGCACGCACGCACATGCCTACTGCAGCACGCACGCACATGCCTACTGCAGCACGCACGCACATGCCTACTGCAGCACGCACGCAATGCCTACTGCAGCACGCACGCACATGCCTACTGCAGCACCGCACGCACATGCCTACTGCAGCACGCACGCACATGCCTACTGCAGCACGCACGCACATGCCTACTGCAGCACGCACGCACATGCCTACTGCAGCACGCACGCACATGCCTACTGCAGCACGCACGCACATGCCTACTGCAGCACGCACGCACATGCCTACTGCAGCACGCACGCACATGCCTACTGCAGCACGCACGCACATTGCCTACTGCAGCACGCACGCACATGCCTACTGCAGCACGGCACGCACATGCCTACTGCAGCACGCACGCACATGCCTACTGCAGCACGCACGCACATGCCTACTGCAGCACGCACGCACATGCCTACTGCAGCACGCACGCACATGCCTACTGCAGCACGCACGCACATGCCTACTGCAGCACGCACGCACATGCCTACTGCAGCACGCACGCACATGCCTACTGCAGCACGCACGCACATGCCTACTGCAGCACGCACGCACATGCCTACTGCAGCACGCACGCACATGCCTACTGCAGCACGCACGCACACGCCTACTGCAGCACGCACGCACATGCCTACTGCAGCACGCACGCACATGCCTACTGCAGCACGCACGCACATGCCTACTGCAGCACGCACGCACATGCCTACTGCAGCACGCACGCACATGCCTACTGCAGCACGCACGGCACATGCCTACTGCAGCACGCACGCACATGCCTACTGCAGCACGCACGCACATGCCTACTGCAGCACGCACGCACATGCCTACTGCAGCACGCACGCACATGCCTACTGCAGCACGCACGCACATGCCTACTGCAGCACGCACGCACATGCCTACTGCAGCACGCACGCACATGCCTACTGCAGCACGCACGCACATGCCTACTGCAGCACGCACGCACATGCCTACTGCAGCACGCACGCACATGCCTACTGCAGCACGCACGCACATGCCTACTGCAGCACGCACGCACATGCCTACTGCAGCACGCACGCACATGCCTACTGCAGCACGCACGCACATGCCTACTGCAGCACGCACGCACATGCCTACTGCAGCACGCACGCACATGCCTACTGCAGCACGCACGCACATGCCTACTGCAGCACGCACGCACATGCCTACTGCAGCACGCACGCACATGCCTACTGCAGCACGCACGCACATGCCTACTGCAGCACGCACGCACATGCCTACTGCAGCACGCACGCACATGCCTACTGCAGCACGCACGCACATGCCTACTGCAGCACGCACGCACATGCCTACTGCAGCACGCACGCACATGCCTACTGCAGCACGCACGCACATGCCTACTGCAGCACGCACGCACATGCCTACTGCAGCACGCACGCACATGCCTACTGCAGCACGCACGCACATGCTTACGCTGCCCGCTTTCCAATGTACGGAACTGTATCACTTGTGGAGTGTGCTGCAGTGATTGTCCCACAATCCCTCCTTGCCTTTGCCGCGTCATCCAACCTCCCGCTCTTCTTGCCTCGGCGAAAGGCAAATCTTCATCGCAGTCTCAGTCGCAACCAACCACACACTGCCATGCATACATCAGATCTATTCTCCCTGCAAAAGTGCATTTGGACTGCAGGTCGCGCGACCGACCTCTCCCCTGAGTGCTCCTGAGTCCTGGCCTGAAGCAATGCAACCCTGCAATGCCCAGAAAATGGAAATGGCCCAAAACCATGCAAATGGGGGACATGCACGCACATGCCTACTGCAGCACGCACGCACATGCCTACTGCAGCACGCACGCACATGCCTACTGCAGCACGCACGCACATGCCTACTGCAGCACGCACGCACATGCCTACTGCAGCACGCACGCACATGCCTACTGCAGCACGCACGCACATGCCTACTGCAGCACGCACGCACATGCCTACTGCAGCACGCACGCACATGCCTACTGCAGCACGCACGCACATGCCTACTGCAGCACGCACGCACATGCCTACTGCAGCACGCACGCACATGCCTACTGCAGCACGCACGCACATGCCTACTGCAGCACGCACGCACATGCCTACTGCAGCACGCACGCACATGCCTACTGCAGCACGCACGCACATGCCTACTGCAGCACGCACGCACATGCCTACTGCAGCACGCACGCACATGCCTACTGCAGCACGCACGCACATGCCTACTGCAGCACGCACGCACATGCCTACTGCAGCACGCACGCACATGCCTACTGCAGCACGCACGCACATGCCTACTGCAGCACGCACGCACATGCCTACTGCAGCACGCACGCACATGCCATGCCTACTGCAGCACGCACGCACATGCCTACTGCAGCACGCACGCACATGCCTACTGCAGCACGCACGCACATGCCTACTGCAGCACGCACGCACATGCCTACTGCAGCACGCACGCACATGCCTACTGCAGCACGCACGCACATGCCTACTGCAGCACGCACGCACATGCCTACTGCAGCACGCACGCACATGCCTACTGCAGCACGCACGCACATGCCTACTGCAGCACGCACGCACATGCCTACTGCAGCACGCACGCACATGCCTACTGCAGCACGCACGCACATGCCTACTGCAGCACGCACGCACATGCCTACTGCAGCACGCACGCACATGCCTACTGCAGCACGCACGCACATGCCTACTGCAGCACGCACGCACATGCCTACTGCAGCACGCACGCACATGCCTACTGCAGCACGCACGCACATGCCTACTGCAGCACGCACGCACATGCCTACTGCAGCACGCACGCACATGCCTACTGCAGCACGCACTGCCTACTGCAAGCACGCACGCACATGCCTACTGCAGCACGCACGCACATGCCTACTGCAGCACGCACGCACATGCCTACTGCAGCACGCACGCACATGCCTACTGCAGCACGCACGCACATGCCTACTGCAGCACGCACGCACATGCCTACTGCAGCACGCACGCACATGCCTACTGCAGCACGCACGCACATGCCTACTGCAGCACGCACGCACATGCCTACTGCAGCACGCACGCACATGCCTACTGCAGCACGCACGCACATGCCTACTGCAGCACGCACGCACATGCCTACTGCAGCACGCACGCACATGCCTACTGCAGCACGCACGCACATGCCTACTGCAGCACGCACGCACATGCCTACTGCAGCACGCACGCACATGCCTACTGCCAGCACGCACGCACATGCCTACTGCAGCACGCACGCACATGCCTACTGCAGCACGCACGCACATGCCTACTGCAGCACGCACGCACATGCCTACTGCAGCACGCACGCACATGCCTACTGCAGCACGCACGCACATGCCTACTGCCAGCACGCACGCACATGCCTACTGCAGCACGCACGCACATGCCTACTGCAGCACGCACGCACATGCCTACTGCAGCACGCACGCACATGCCTACTGCAGCACGCACGCACATGCCTACTGCAGCACGCACGCACATGCCTACTGCAGCACGCACGCACATGCCTACTGCAGCACGCACGCACATGCCTACTGCAGCACGCACGCACATGCCTACTGCAGCACGCACGCACATGCCTACTGCAGCACGCACGCACATGCCTACTGCAGCACGCACGCACATGCCTACTGCAGCACGCACGCACATGCCTACTGCAGCACGCACGCACATGCCTACTGCAGCACGCACGCACATGCCTACTGCAGCACGCACGCACATGCCTACTGCAGCACGCACGCACATGCCTACTGCAGCACGCACGCACATGCCTACTGCAGCACGCACGCACATGCCTACTGCAGCACGCACGCACATGCCTACTGCAGCACGCACGCACATGCCTACTGCAGCACGCACGCACATGCCTACTGCAGCACGCACGCACATGCCTACTGCAGCACGCACGCACATGCCTACTGCAGCACGCACGCACATGCCTACTGCAGCACGCACGCACATGCCTACTGCAGCACGCACGCACATGCCTACTGCAGCACGCACGCACATGCCTACTGCAGCACGCACGCACATGCCTACTGCAGCACGCACGCACATGCCTACTGCAGCACGCACGCACATGCCTACTGCAGCACGCACGCACATGCCTACTGCAGCACGCACGCACATGCCTACTGCAGCACGCACGCACATGCCTACTGCAGCACGCACGCACATGCCTACTGCAGCACGCACGCACATGCCTACTGCAGCACGCACGCACATGCCTACTGCAGCACGCACGCACATGCCTACTGCAGCACGCACGCACATGCCTACTGCAGCACGCACGCACATGCCTACTGCAGCACGCACGCACATGCCTACTGCAGCACGCACGCACATGCCTACTGCAGCACGCACGCACATGCCTACTGCAGCACGCACGCACATGCCTACTGCAGCACGCACGCACATGCCTACTGCAGCACGCACGCACATGCCTACTGCAGCACGCACGCACATGCCTACTGCAGCACGCACGCACATGCCTACTGCAGCACGCACGCACATGCCTACTGCAGCACGCACGCACATGCCTACTGCAGCACGCACGCACATGCCTACTGCAGCACGCACGCACATGCCTACTGCAGCACGCACGCACATGCCTACTGCAGCACGCAACGCACATGCCTACTGCAGCACGCACGCACATGCCTACTGCAGCACGCACGCACATGCCTACTGCAGCACGCACGCACATGCCTACTGCAGCACGCACGCACATGCCTACTGCAGCACGCACGCACATGCCTACTGCAGCACGCACGCACATGCCTACTGCAGCACGCACGCACATGCCTACTGCAGCACGCACGCACATGCCTACTGCAGCACGCACGCACATGCCTACTGCAGCACGCACGCACATGCCTACTGCAGCACGCACGCACATGCCTACTGCAGCACGCACGCACATGCCTACTGCAGCACGCACGCACATGCCTACTGCAGCACGCACGCACATGCCTACTGCAGCACGCACGCACATGCCTACTGCAGCACGCACGCACATGCCTACTGCAGCACGCACGCACATGCCTACTGCAGCACGCACGCACATGCCTACTGCAGCACGCACGCACATGCCTACTGCAGCACGCACGCACATGCCTACTGCAGCACGCACGCACATGCCTACTGCAGCACGCACGCACATGCCTACTGCAGCACGCACGCACATGCCTACTGCAGCACGCACGCACATGCCTACTGCAGCACGCACGCACATGCCTACTGCAGCACGCACGCACATGCCTACTGCAGCACGCACGCACATGCCTACTGCAGCACGCACGCACATGCCATGCCTACTGCAGCACGCACGCACATGCCTACTGCAGCACGCACGCACATGCCTACTGCAGCACGCACGCACATGCCTACTGCAGCACGCACGCACATGCCTACTGCAGCACGCACGCACATGCCTACTGCAGCACGCACGCACATGCCTACTGCAGCACGCACGCACATGCCTACTGCAGCACGCACGCACATGCCTACTGCAGCACGCACGCACATGCCTACTGCAGCACGCACGCACATGCCTACTGCAGCACGCACGCACATGCCTACTGCAGCACGCACGCACATGCCTACTGCAGCACGCACGCACATGCCTACTGCAGCACGCACGCACATGGCCTACTGCAGCACGCACGCACATGCCTACTGCAGCACGCACGCACATGCCTACTGCAGCACGCACGCACATGCCTACTGCAGCACGCACGCACATGCCTACTGCAGCACGCACGCACATGCCTACTGCAGCACGCACGCACATGCCTACTGCAGCACGCACGCACATGCCTACTGCAGCACGCACGCACATGCCTACTGCAGCACGCACGCACATGCCTACTGCAGCACGCACGCACATGCCTACTGCAGCACGCACGCACATGCCTACTGCAGCACGCACGCACATGCCTACTGCAGCACGCACGCACATGCCTACTGCAGCACGCACGCACATGCCTACTGCAGCACGCACGCACATGCCTACTGCAGCACGCACGCACATGCCTACTGCAGCACGCACGCACATGCCTACTGCAGCACGCACGCACATGCCTACTGCAGCACGCACGCACATGCCTACTGCAGCACGCACGCACATGCCTACTGCAGCACGCACGCACATGCCTACTGCAGCACGCACGCACATGCCTACTGCAGCACGCACGCACATGCCTACTGCAGCACGCACGCACATGCCTACTGCAGCACGCACGCACATGCCTACTGCAGCACGCACGCACATGCCTACTGCAGCACGCACGCACATGCCTACTGCAGCACGCACGCACATGCCTACTGCAGCACGCACGCACATGCCTACTGCAGCACGCACGCACATGCCTACTGCAGCACGCACGCACATGCCTACTGCAGCACGCACGCACATGCCTACTGCAGCACGCACGCACATGCCTACTGCAGCACGCACGCACATGCCTACTGCAGCACGCACGCACATGCCTACTGCAGCACGCACGCACATGCCTACTGCAGCACGCACGCACATGCCTACTGCAGCACGCACGCACATGCCTACTGCAGCACGCACGCACATGCCTACTGCAGCACGCACGCACATGCCTACTGCAGCACGCACGCACATGCCTACTGCAGCACGCACGCACATGCCTACTGCAGCACGCACGCACATGCCTACTGCAGCACGCACGCACATGCCTACTGCAGCACGCACGCACATGCCTACTGCAGCACGCACGCACATGCCTACTGCAGCACGCACGCACATGCCTACTGCAGCACGCACGCACATGCCTACTGCAGCACGCACGCACATGCCTACTGCAGCACGCACGCACATGCCTACTGCAGCACGCACGCACATGCCTACTGCAGCACGCACGCACATGCCTACTGCAGCACGCACGCACATGCCTACTGCAGCACGCACGCACATGCCTACTGCAGCACGCACGCACATGCCTACTGCAGCACGCACGCACATGCCTACTGCAGCACGCACGCACATGCCTACTGCAGCACGCACGCACATGCCTACTGCAGCACGCACGCACATGCCTACTGCAGCACGCACGCACATGCCTACTGCAGCACGCACGCACATGCCTACTGCAGCACGCACGCACATGCCTACTGCAGCACGCACGCACATGCCTACTGCAGCACGCACGCACATGCCTACTGCAGCACGCACGCACATGCCTA
The DNA here is from genome assembly GCA_947471745.1 of Closterium sp. Naga37s-1. NCBI lineage: Eukaryota > Viridiplantae > Streptophyta > Zygnematophyceae > Desmidiales > Closteriaceae > Closterium > Closterium sp. Naga37s-1. The sequence continues at coordinate 3,275,092 of CANJKZ010000096.1, read as the reverse complement.
CTGCAGCACGCACGCACATGCCTACTGCAGCACGCACGCACATGCCTACTGCAGCACGCACGCACATGCCTACTGCAGCACGCACGCACATGCCTACTGCAGCACGCACGCACATGCCTACTGCAGCACGCACGCACATGCCTACTGCAGCACGCACGCACATGCCTACTGCAGCACGCACGCACATGCCTACTGCAGCACGCACGCACATGCCTACTGCAGCACGCACGCACATGCCTACTGCAGCACGCACGCACATGCCTACTGCAGCACGCACGCACATGCCTACTGCAGCACGCACGCACATGCCTACTGCAGCACGCACGCACATGCCTACTGCAGCACGCACGCACATGCCTACTGCAGCACGCACGCACATGCCTACTGCAGCACGCACGCACATGCCTACTGCAGCACGCACGCACATGCCTACTGCAGCACGCACGCACATGCCTACTGCAGCACGGCACGCACATGCCTACTGCAGCACGCACGCACATGCCTACTGCAGCACGCACGCACATGCCTACTGCAGCACGCACGCACATGCCTACTGCAGCACGCACGCACATGCCTACTGCAGCACGCACGCACATGCCTACTGCAGCACGCACGCACATGCCTACTGCAGCACGCACGCACATGCCTACTGCAGCACGCACGCACATGCCTACTGCAGCACGCACGCACATGCCTACTGCAGCACGCACGCACATGCCTACTGCAGCACGCACGCACATGCCTACTGCAGCACGCACGCACATGCCTACTGCAGCACGCACGCACATGCCTACTGCAGCACGCACGCACATGCCTACTGCAGCACGCACGCACATGCCTACTGCAGCACGCACGCACATGCCTACTGCAGCACGCACGCACATGCCTACTGCAGCACGCACGCACATGCCTACTGCAGCACGCACGCACATGCCTACTGCAGCACGCACGCACATGCCTACTGCAGCACGCACGCACATGCCTACTGCAGCACGCACGCACATGCCTACTGCAGCACGCACGCACATGCCTACTGCAGCACGCACGCACATGCCTACTGCAGCACGCACGCACATGCCTACTGCAGCACGCACGCACATGCCTACTGCAGCACGCACGCACATGCCTACTGCAGCACGCACGCACATGCCTACTGCAGCACGCACGCACATGCCTACTGCAGCACGCACGCACATGCCTACTGCAGCACGCACGCACATGCCTACTGCAGCACGCACGCACATGCCTACTGCAGCACGCACGCACATGCCTACTGCAGCACGCACGCACATGCCTACTGCAGCACGCACGCACATGCCTACTGCAGCACGCACGCACATGCCTACTGCAGCACGCACGCACATGCCTACTGCAGCACGCACGCACATGCCTACTGCAGCACGCACGCACATGCCTACTGCAGCACGCACGCACATGCCTACTGCAGCACGCACGCACATGCCTACTGCAGCACGCACGCACATGCCTACTGCAGCACGCACGCACATGCCTACTGCAGCACGCACGCACATGCCTACTGCAGCACGCACGCACATGCCTACTGCAGCACGCACGCACATGCCTACTGCAGCACGCACGCACATGCCTACTGCAGCACGCACGCACATGCCTACTGCAGCACGCACGCACATGCCTACTGCAGCACGCACGCACATGCCTACTGCAGCACGCACGCACATGCCTACTGCAGCACGCACGCACATGCCTACTGCAGCACGCACGCACATGCCTACTGCAGCACGCACGCACATGCCTACTGCAGCACGCACGCACATGCCTACTGCAGCACGCACGCACATGCCTACTGCAGCACGCACGCACATGCCTACTGCAGCACGCACGCACATGCCTACTGCAGCACGCACGCACATGCCTACTGCAGCACGCACGCACATGCCTACTGCAGCACGCACGCACATGCCTACTGCAGCACGCACGCACATGCCTACTGCAGCACGCACGCACATGCCTACTGCAGCACGCACGCACATGCCTACTGCAGCACGCACGCACATGCCTACTGCAGCACGCACGCACATGCCTACTGCAGCACGCACGCACATGCCTACTGCAGCACGCACGCACATGCCTACTGCAGCACGCACGCACATGCCTACTGCAGCACGCACGCACATGCCTACTGCAGCACGCACGCACATGCCTACTGCAGCACGCACGCACATGCCTACTGCAGCACGCACGCACATGCCTACTGCAGCACGCACGCACATGCCTACTGCAGCACGCACGCACATGCCTACTGCAGCACGCACGCACATGCCTACTGCAGCACGCACGCACATGCCTACTGCAGCACGCACGCACATGCCTACTGCAGCACGCACGCACATGCCTACTGCAGCACGCACGCACATGCCTACTGCAGCACGCACGCACATGCCTACTGCAGCACGCACGCACATGCCTACTGCAGCACGCACGCACATGCCTACTGCAGCACGCACGCACATGCCTACTGCAGCACGCACGCACATGCCTACTGCAGCACGCACGCACATGCCTACTGCAGCACGCACGCACATGCCTACTGCAGCACGCACGCACATGCCTACTGCACATGCCTACTGCAGCACGCACGCACATGCCTACTGCAGCACGCACGCACATGCCTACTGCAGCACGCACGCACATGCCTACTGCAGCACGCACGCACATGCCTACTGCAGCACGCACGCACATGCCTACTGCAGCACGCACGCACATGCCTACTGCAGCACGCACGCACATGCCTACTGCAGCACGCACGCACATGCCTACTGCAGCACGCACGCACATGCCTACTGCAGCACGCACGCACATGCCTACTGCAGCACGCACGCACATGCCTACTGCAGCACGCACGCACATGCCTACTGCAGCACGCACGCACATGCCTACTGCAGCACGCACGCACATGCCTACTGCAGCACGCACGCACATGCCTACTGCAGCACGCACGCACATGCCTACTGCAGCACGCACGCACATGCCTACTGCAGCACGCACGCACATGCCTACTGCAGCACGCACGCACATGCCTACTGCAGCACGCACGCACATGCCTACTGCAGCACGCACGCACATGCCTACTGCAGCACGCACGCACATGCCTACTGCAGCACGCACGCACATGCCTACTGCAGCACGCACGCACATGCCTACTGCAGCACGCACGCACATGCCTACTGCAGCACGCACGCACATGCCTACTGCAGCACGCACGCACATGCCTACTGCAGCACGCACGCACATGCCTACTGCAGCACGCACGCACATGCCTACTGCAGCACGCACGCACATGCCTACTGCAGCACGCACGCACATGCCTCCTGCAGCACGCACGCACATGCCTACTGCAGCACGCACGCACATGCCTCCTGCAGCACGCACGCACATGCCTACGGCCAGGGCGACCCAGATGGGGAATTTCCACATGTTCTCGTGCCCCTCCGCATCCACCACCTTGGGCAATCCCGAGTAGAGCCGCCGCCACACCTCCGCCATCGCCTCTCCGCCCCTCCCTCCCCCTTCTTCCTTCACCTTTGAGCCCTCACCCTCATCCAGCCCCCTCCACCTTCCCCTCATCCGTCCCCTCCACCTTCCCCTCATCCGTCCCCTCCACCTTCCCCTCGTCCGTCCCCTCCACCTTCCCCTCATCCGTCCCCTCCACCTTCCCCTCATCCGTCCCCTCCACTTTCCCCTCATCCGTCCCCTCCACCTTCATCTCACTCTCGCCCTCCCCCTTCCCCCCCTCCGCATTCTTAACCTCCACCTTCAGCCCCCCCTCCCCCTCCCCTTCCCCCTTGCCCTCCTCTTCTCCTCCCTTCAGCCGCCTCCCCCTCCATCCTCCATGCCACCTTCCCTCCCACTCTCCCGCTCCTTCCTTCAGGTATCTACCCTTCCCATCCCTCGCCCTCCTCCCCCTCACCTCCCCCTCCTCCACCTCCCCCTCAACCCGTCCCCCCATCCCCCCTCGCCGCCCTTGTCCCCCATCGCCCAACCCAGCCGCTGCAACCTCTCGTTCTATCTCCTCTCCCCCCATCCTTTCTCCGCCTAACCCCACTCCCCTTACCCCCTCTCCAACTAACCCTTCTCCCCACCACCCTTCTCTCCTGCCCCCTTCTCCACCTCTCCCCCCTCCCCCCACCTCCGCCGCCTCCCTCCCCAGCTCCCTCAGCAGCCGCGCTACAGCCGCTTCCACGGCCGCCACGCCCTCAGGGCTGTAGCGCGAGTCGAGAGTCAGAATGCACCCCGGCCGTGGGGGCGCCTCCTCCCACTCCACTGCCGGCAGCCCCTCCAGCGGGGAGAACTTCTGAAGCTCGACGCCGTCCAGCCGAGCCTGAGGTTCGGGAACGGACCAAGGATGGCAGGAGAGGTGGGTGTGGGGAACATTTCAGGTAACAGGAGAGTTCAGCCGATTCCATCTCGGTGGCTACTTTATCAAGTAGCACAGGTGCGCTCACTTGGTTAGTACCGAGCAAGCACAGCACGACAACGAGAAGCACCAGAAGCCCTGCCACACATCCGACGATCCACGGCCGCGGTTGAGAATTCACAAAAGCGATCCACGCGGCCGCCATTCCACCGCACTCGCCGCGACTTTCTCGCATTCAGGCGCCTCGAAACCCGCTTTCCCGCAGTGCAATCCGGAAGCGTACGCCCCGTGTATTGCGACTTTCGAGCCTGGCTTATCACGAGCGCCATGCACGGTCCCCAACCTCCTCCGCCAGCTCAGCAGAACTCGCAGAAATATCCCAATCATTCTATGCTGTGTGATCGCGATCCCCAGCGCGAGCCCGATCGCGTCGTCCGAGTGAAGCAGAGTCGTCTGAGGCTTCGAGGCTGATGACAGCCTGAGAACTCGGCAATCCCGATGCCAGCCCCTACAGCCGAGCCCCAGGAGGATTTGACTTGCAATGACGGGGGGTCCATTCACACTCATTATGGGCATCAGCCTACAGCTCTACAACTACATGTATAGAAAGGAAAATTTGACAAGCAAGTACACTCTAAAGAGCAAACAGGATTGCACCAAATGGACAAATGATACAATGTGTAATGACATGAAATCGTTGAATAGCATTCCTGAAGTAACAATTCTGAAACGCGAAGATAAATAAAGCGAGGACGAAGACCGAGCGACAATAACGATTATCGAAAACAGTTAGAGGCAGAAGTATCGGAGGCAGGGCTCTCGTTATCAGACCAAATTGGTCTGATGGTCTGATTCTCAGACCTTCATTTTTGCTATCATCTGATTTATAAGACTGTTCTTTTTATTTCGTCTGATCCATAAGACAAGTAATTTTATTTCGTCTGAAGTTTCATAGTACCGTACGAATTATATTTCGTCTGAAATTTCAGATAACGGGTTTCATTTCATCTGATACCGACAATTTTGTCCCCGTAGCCATAGGTGTTAGTTCTGGCAGCTGGTGCCTGTAACTGCACGTGTAATATTTCTCCTTGTCTCGCTGGCTGAATTTCGTAGTTTACTCTACTAACACAAAGTCCGCCTCGTTTCTACCAGCCCAGCTAAGCCCCCTCCCCCCAAACGCCCGCCAGCCTAGCGCTACGTCCCATTCGCCTCTACCAGCCCAGCCACCCTACCAACTCCAGCCCGGCCCTTTCCCTAACTCCCTCGCTCGCACAGCGGTCCTCCCTAGGGGTCTTGATTCGTTTTGGGCCACCCTGCCAAATCAAAGTTCCAGGTCAAAGTCACACTGCCACTGCAGTGAGGCGGCCACGTCGTTCCAGAGAAATGGCAGGGTGTTGAATAATTTCTGGTCTGGTATGGCTGGGTGAAAGAAAAAAAACTACGCTTCAGCTGTCCAATCTGTGTGAGTGTCGCCGTGGAAAGGACTTAGCCTGTTTTCACGCACATCCTATGCTTGACGCGGTGTATATGCAAGTGTCTCTGTGGAAAGGCCTTAGCCAGTTTTCGAGCACATTTGATGCTTGACGTGGTGTATGACTGAGTGTCTCCGTAGTGAGGACTTTGCCAGTTTTTGAGCTTTTTGATGAAGAAAATTTTGGCCAACGAGTGTGACGGGAGTATACGATTGTTATGTGATACTATCATTTGTCAAACTTTTATGCTGCTTATTGTGTAGGCTATAGTGGGGTAGCCTATATGGGGTACAACCCAATTAGGGTTTCCTACTTGTACCCATCTTGCTGCTAGTTCATCCATTCCTGCTCGTTAGTTTCTAACATCATTTGCATTCACGTATGTCTGCCTCACATCATATGTTCGTGCGTTGCATGTGTGGTGTGAGCGTGTGCAATAATTTGTGTTCGGTGTGGTTTGGATTCTCTGAGTGTGTGTGATTTTTCTTCTGCTTGAGCAGATATCTAAAATGACTCCTCTGCTCAAGAGCTTTCCGACAAACACGTACACTGAATCTCTCATGGCATATATCGTTCTCCTTTCCAATATGTCGCCGACCGAAGAACTCGACATACGCTTGTTTAAACCGACCCTGCCCCCGCGATGAAGGTCTTGAGCTATCTCATGTAACTATATCAGCCTAAGGGCTCCGATTCCTCAAGTCGCCTACTACTGCTACTCATGGAAGTTAAGATGGCCCTCGGGGAAAAGGCCAACTCATGCATCAATCGTTGCCGCAATATTCGCGACCAACTATTTAAGCTAAGAAATTATATCGCCGAAGATATCTTCGTCACCATATTCCTCTCCGTGTCAGAACTATATTATAGGCTGCAGTGGGGTAGACAATATGGGGTACAACTCTTTTAGGTTTTCATACTTGTACCCACCTGCTTGCTAGTTCATTCATTCCTCGTTCTTGTTCTCACATGGTATTAGAGCAGAATCGTTCCTAGGGCCCACCGAAGGTTCCGCCCTGCCCTAACTGATATTTTTTTTTTTGCTGCCCCTGCAGCCGCGCTGCCCTTGCAGCCCGCGTGCTGCCCCTGCGACCGTGCTGCCCCTACAGCCGTGCCTGCCCCTGCAGCCGTGCCTGCCCCTGCAGACGTGCCTGCCTCTGCAGCCCGTGGGAGCTGCCCCTGCAGCCCGCGCGACGCCCTCCCGAGCAGCTGTGCCTGCCCCTGCAGCCCATGGGCGCTGCCTCTGCAGCCGTGCCTGCCCCTACAGCCTGTGGGCGCTGCCCCTGCAGCCGTGCCTGCCTCTGCAGCCCGTGGGAGCTGCCTCTGCAGCCCGCGCGCCGCCCTAAACCGTGCTCGTCGCGACGCCCCTGCGGGACCCGCGCGGCGTCCCCCCCCTGCTCGTCGCGGCGCCCCCTGGGCGCCGTCCCTACTCGTCGTGGCGCCCCCGGGGCGTCGCCCCTGCTCGTCGCGGCGCCCCTTGGGCGCCGTCCCTGCTCGTCGCGACGCCCCCGGGGCGTCGCCCCTGCTCGTTGCGGCGCCCCCTGGGCGCCGTTCCTGTTCGTCGCGGCGCCCCCGGGGCGCCTTCCCTGCTCGTCGCGGCGCCCCCGGGGCGTCGCCCCTACTCGTCGCGGCGCCCCCTGCAGCAGCTGCCTCGGAGCCCCGCCCTGGAGCAGCTGCCGCGGAGCCCCCTGCCGCCGTCGCAGCCCCGCCCTACAGCAGCTGCCGCGGAGCCGCCTGCAACGGTCGCGGCCCCGCCCTGCAGCAGCTGCCGCGGAGCCCCCTGCCGCCGTCGCGGTCCCGCCCTGCTACAGCTGCCGCGGAGCCGCTTGCAGCAGTCGCGGCCCCGCCCTGCAGCAGCTGCCGCGGAGCCCCCTGCCGCTGTCGCGGACCCGCCGTGCAGCTGTCCCGGCCCCGCCGTCACCGCCGTCGTGCGCCTACCCTGCTCGCCCGGCAAGCGACTGCCCTTCCCGCCACTGGTGAGCACTTGCCCTACCCGCGCTTCCCGCGCACCTGCCTTACTAGCGCGCTGCCACACTGCCCTGCCCGTGCTGCTATTACTGTTTCTGCTGCTACTTCTGCTGCTACTGCTACTACTACTACTGCTGCTCCTGACGGTGGCCAGATACAGCTCCAATGACGTCCGCGTGAGTCCCTCACGCCCCAGCAGCTTCGTGAGTGGTACGCTAGTTGGGGTTGTAGGGGTGGCCGCGCTACTACTGCTGCTACTGCTGCTACTGTTGCTACTGCTGCTACTACTGTTTCTGCTGCTACTGCTGCTGCTACTGCTACTACTGCTACTGCTGCTCCTGGCGGTGGCCAGATGCAGCTCCAGCGACGTCCGCGTGAGTCCCTCACGCCCCAGCAGCTTCGTGAATGGTACGCTAGTTGGGGTTGTAGGGGTGGCCGTGGTGGGAGTCGCCTTGAGGCGGTGGTGCCAGAGGAGAGTCCGGTGGGACAGGAGACGACACGAGCAGGGAGCAGACTCAGGACCAGACCTGGACGCCGCAGCAAACACCTGACCCGACTCAGCTACCTGACCAGACTCAGCAACCGGAGGAGACTCAGTAGTCAGTGTGTACAGGCTCGACCCCGGCTGACGGGTAAACGTGGCCAAGTGTCGGCCCGTCCGAGCACACGTACAGTGGGTCACCCGCTGACTCGCAGGAGTGAACTGGTCAACCCCCCTATCCTGTAGATCAGCACCACTCACCAAGTTCGTAGAGAACGAGGGGAGGTAGAGACCGGACAGGGTGCCAGAGGGGGCCGCCGGACACGGTAAGACAGTGGAGAAGCGGGCAAGGACAGGACCCCCAGAGGGGTCCGCCAGGGAGACCGCAACTGGCCGACTAAGCGGCGTAAGCGTGGTGCGGTCTCGAAAGAAGGAGCGGGAAGCACCCGAGTCAAGGGTGAAGGTGTGTAAGGCCTGAGCCGACGTGGTACCTGAGAGAGCAGACTCACCAGTACCTGGGGCAGCAGACGCACTAGCACCTAGAGCAGCAGCCTCACCAGCACCTAGAGCAGCAGCGTCAATGCCCGGGTCAGGCGGGACACACAGATAACAGTCACCCTCATCACTAGTAGACACAACATACATGGCAGCAAGAATGGCATCATAATCCAGATCAAAGATAGCAACCCCCGACCTAAGCAGCTCACCCCAGCGGGGGATCTCAGTGGCGTCAGGGAACTGGAGACGCCAAGCGTCCGTCAGGCGGCCGAAGCAGCGCTGGGTGGTGTGCGGGCCACCGCACTGCTCACCAGTGCGGTCGCCGGTACGCAGGATGTACATGGGGGGGGGGGTTCTTGGCGCAGAACTCAGCAGGAAGCGCAGCGCGGTAGCGGGTGTCACTAGTGCGAAGGTGCGTAATGAGGTCAGCGACAGTGGGAAAGGCGGCGAGGTCAGGGAACAGGTACGGCAGCATGAGGCGGCTAAGGGCAGCAGTGGCAGGGGAAGAGTAGCGTGCAACTACAGCGTCGTACAAGGTCTTAGCACTCTTGTACTGACTAAAGTGCGTGCGCTCAGTGGACGGCAGGTGACTACGCACAGCAAGACGGGCAGCAGCATCGCGTGTGGCCCACTGTGAGCGAACAGTGATGTCAGCATCGGCAGCAGGGGCAGCAGAGGCGCCAGACGTGAGATCGAACAGGGAGAGACCGTCTTTCCTATCGCACTGTAGGAAAAGCTGTAGATCATCGACCCAGACCTCAAAGTCAACAGCCCGACCCTCAGCATCAAAGGCGAGAACGCTAGGGGTAGCCATGACAGCAGTGGCAGCAGGCTAGGGGCAGCAACAGCAGTAGCAACAGGAGGGGCGCGGCTCGGTGGTGCTCTTACCTGGGCAGGTGGGTAGAGTGCCGCAAGTGGTGGGGCAGGGCCGAGGCGCGTCGGCAGGGACGGGGCCGCTACAGGGCGGCAGAGGAGCGCCGCTCCGCTCTGCAGGGCAGGGCCGGGACAGCGGCAGCGGCCCCTGCTGTCGACCGCGACGGCAGCTGAAGGCGGCGGCTGCGGCGGCTGCGGCCCCGGCTGTGGCGGCTGCGGCTGCTGCCGTCGGCGGCTGCTGCTGCTGTAGGCTGCTGCGGCGAATGCGGCCCCGGCTGTGGCGGCGGCGGCTGCCTGCTGTCGGCGGCACCGGCGGTGGCGGCTCCCGCTGCTGGAGCGGCGTTGGCTGCTGCTGCAGGGGCGGCGACGGCGGGGCGGCAGGTCCGTGAGGGAGCCGAGAAGGGGCCGCCAATGGCGGTGAAGGGGCCACGAAGGGCCGTGAAGGGGCCGCGAAGGACGGCGATGGGGCCGCGGAGGGGCCGTGAGGGGCCGCGAAGGGTGGCGACGGGGCTGAGAAGGGCCGCGAAGGGCGGCTACGGGGCCGAGAAGGGTGGCGACGGGGCCGCGAAGGGCGGCGACGGGGCCGAGACGGGCGGCAACGGGGTCGCTAAGGGCGGCGACGGGGCCGAGAAGGGGCTGCGAGGGGCCTCGAAGGGCGGTGACGGGGCCGCGAAGGGCGGCGACGGGGCCGCGGAGGGCGGCGACGGGGCCGCGAAGGGGCCGCGAGGGGCCACGAAGGGGCCGCGAGGGGCCTGAAGGGGCCGCGAAGGGCCGTGAAAGGGGCCGTGAGGGGCCGAGAGAGGGGCCGATACGGGGCCGTAAGGAAGCGCGACGGGCCGCTAAGGGCAGGGGACGCGACGGGAGGGCAGGCACACGGGGCGCGACTCGGGCAGGGGCAAAGCGCGCTCCGGGCAGGAAAAAAAAAATTGATTTTCGGTGGGCCCTAGGAAACGTTCCCACTAGGGAACCTGCTCTATACCATGTGAAACAACGAGGAATGAATGCACTGGCAAACAGGTGGGTACAAGTAGGAAAACCTAAAAGTGTTGTACCCCATATTGTCTACCCCACTACAGCCTACACAGACTATAGCATATAAGTTTGACATACTAGTGCTGAGGGTGCCTGTTACCTGTGTGTGCCGCCAGACCCAGGTATACAGTCTGCTGCTCTAGGTGCTGGTGAGGCTGCTGCTCTAGGTGCTGGTGCGTCTCCTGCTCCAGGTGTCGGTGAGGCTGCTGCTCTAGGCGCTAGTGAGTTCACTGCTCCAGGTGCTTGTGCGTCTGCTCTCTCTGGTACTGCGCCTGCTGCGGCCTTGCACACTTTCACCCTTGACTCGGATGCTTCCCGCTCCTTCTTTCGTGACTACATCACACTCTCGCCACTCAGTCGGCCAGTGGCAGTCTCTCTTGCTGACCCCTCTGGGGTTCCGGTTCTTGCACACTCCTCCACAGTTCTACCGTGTCCGGCGGTCTCGTCTGGCTCTCTGTCTGGCCTCCACCTCCCCTCGTTCTCCACGAACTTGGTGAGTGGAGCTGACCTTCAGGATGCGTGGGTTGACCAGTTCACTCCTGGAGGTCAGCGGGTGACCCACTGTTCGTGTACTCGAATGGGCCGGCACCTGGCCACGTTCTCCCGTCAGCCTGGGTCGAGTCTGTACACTTTGACTACCGTGTCTCCTCCAGTTGCTGAGTCTGGTCAGGTAACTGCGTTGGGTCAGGTGTTTGCTGCAGCGTCCCGGTCAGGTCCTGAGTCTGCCCCCTGCTCGTGTCGCCTACTGTCTCACCAGAATCTCCTCTGGCACCACCGCCTTGGTCACCCCTCCCTGCCTCGTCTCCGAGGCATGGCCTCCCGTGTCCTTGTCACTGGTCTTCCCCGGTCTCTCCCTCCCCTTCCCCCAGGGCCTGCCCCTACCTGCGTTCCTCGCGTCGAGGGGCGGCAGCGCGCCTCTCGTCACTACTCCGAGTTCCCTCCGACGGAGGCTCCCCTGCAGACGCTTCACATGGACGTGTGGGGCCCAGCCCGCATCCGTGGCCAGGGTCAAGAGCGCTATTTTCTGCTGGTCGTTGACGACTACTCGCGTTACACCACAGTCTTCCCCTTGCGCCGCAAGGGTGAGGTCACTGAGGTGCTGATCGACTGGATCCGCGCTGCCCGTCGTCAGCTCAGCGAGAGTTTCGGCTCGGACCTTCCTGTTCTGCGTCTGCACTCCGACAGAGGTGGAGAGTTTTCCTCCGACCTTCTGCGAGCCTTCTGTCGTGCGGAGGGCATCCGCCAGACGTTCACGCTTCCGACCTCTCCGCAGAAAAATGGGATTGCTGAGCGCAGCATTGGCAGGGTCAGGGATGTCGCTCGTACGTCCATGATCCATGCGGCTGCTCCCCATTTTCTGTGGCTGTTCGCGGTTCAGTACGCGGCGCATCAGCTCAACCTCCAGCCCCGCGTCTCCATGCCGGAGACCACACCTACTCTGCGGTGGACGAGGAAGGTTGGGGATGCGTCTGTGTTCTGTGTCTGGGGATCTCGAGCTTTTGTCTGCGACTTGTCTGCGGACAAGTTGTCCTCCCGTGTTGTTCCTTGCGTCTTCCTTGGCTTCCCCCCTGACGCGCCTGGTTGGCAGTTTTACCACCCCACCTTGCGCCGTGTTCTGTCCTCTCAGGACATCACGTTTGACGAGTCGGTTCCTTACTACCGTCTCTTCCCCTACCGCACTGCCCCCCTCCCCCCCCCCGCCGCTCTTCCTCGTGCCAGGTCCTCCCCCGGTCGACCCCCTATCCCCTCAGGGTCCTGCCCCCTCAGGTGTGTCCCAGGTAGACGCAATCGAGCCTGTCGAGGTAGCTGTTGACTCTGGTGCTATTAGGGGTACTGAGCCTGCGGGTGCTGGGTCTGGGGGTGCTGAGCCTGAGCGTGCGGAGACTGGGGGTGCTGAGCCTGGGGGTGCTGAGCCTGGGGTTGCTGAGTCTAGGGGTGTGGAGCCTGAGGGTGCTGGGCCTGCTCGTGTGGAGTCTGGCGGTGCTGAGCCTGGAGGTCCTTTGGGTGCTTCGTCCCGGCGGGAGCCACTCTCTCCTCAGCAGTTGCGCGAGTGGTTTGCTTGGCGCGGGAGCCGTGCTGCTGGAGCTGGTGGTTCTCTGGGCGCTGGAGGCCCTGCTGCTGCTGGAGGTCCTGCTGCTGCTGGAGCTGCTGGGGGTTCTAGGGCCACGGGTCCCGAAGGTGCTTGTACTGGAGGTACTGGAGCTGCTGGGCCTGGTGGTGCTGCTGGAGCTGGTGCTGCTGGAGGTGCTGGAGCTGGCGGTGCTGCTGGGGCAGGTGCTGCTGGAGGTACTGGAGCTGGAGCTGCTGGCGCTGCTGGAGCTTCTGGTGGTCCTGCTGGAGCTGGAGCTGCTGGAGGTGCTGGAGCTGGAGGTGCTGCTGGAGCCGGTGCTCCTGTGGGTGCTGGATTTGGCGCTTCTGGTGCTGCTGGAGGTGTTGCTGGAGCTGGTGGTACTGCTGGAGTTGGAGCTGCCACTGGGCGTGCTGGTTCTGTCCCTACTGGTTCTGGTGGCGCTGCGCGGCCGCGGCCGTACTACGTTCCGCTCCTTCAGCATGTTCTTGGTCTTCCGCCTTCTACTGGTCCTGCTCCTTCCTTAGGGTGTCCACCGCCTGTCCAGTCGCAGTCAGAGTTACTACCCGCCTCCCCACTGCCTGCTCCTTCTCCTTACACTGGTCCGACTGGAGATCCTGCTGAGCGTCGTGAGCCTGAGTTTCGTCCTGCGTCGCCTGTTCGTGCTACTAGCACTAGTCGTCGTGGTTCGCATCAGTGTCCTCCTCCTATCCCTGGCATGCACCGGATGGCTCTGCGCCCTTCCACTGCTCCACAGCGTGTCCCTCTGCCGTCTCCTCCTGCGTCCTCTCTTCCTGCCCCTTCCGACCCGGAGTCTGACTCCCTTCGTGCTGCTAGTACTACTGTCACGCGTCTCCTGGCCACTGTTGTCGCTGACCCTTCCTTTGAGTCCACTGCTGCGTCTGCCTTAGTTTCTGAGCTTGTCGACTGCTCACTGTCGTCTCGACTACGCCGTTAGTCTTGTTGCTGAGTCTGCGTCTGTCTCTCCTCCGTCCGTCGGGGGTGAGTGTGCTCTTAGCACGGACGTCCTTTAGGACAGGCAGGAGGACGTCTGTCCCTGGCATGCACCGGGTACAAGTAGGAAAGCCGGGCTCTCCGCTTGTCTTCAAGGCGCGTTACGTTGCTCGAGGCTTCAGTAAGCGACAGGGAGTTGACTTCTTCCAGACCTTCTCCCCGACCCCGAAGATGACCACTCTTCGGGTTCTGCTGCACGTCGCTGCTCAGCGTGACTACGAGCTTCACTCTCTTGACTTCAGCGCTGCTTTCCTACAGGGCAGCCTGCACGAGGAGATCTAGCTGCGCCGCCCACCTGGCTTTACTGGGTCGTTTCCTCCTGGTACCCAGTGGAGCCTCCGGCGGCCAGTCTACGGTCTCCGCCAGGCGCCCCGTGAGTGGCACGACACACTGAGGACTACGCTTGCGGCTCTTGGGTTTGCTCCTTCTACTGCTGACCCGTCGCTGTTTCTACGCACCGACACTTCGCTGCCGCCGTTCTACATCCTCGTGTACGTCGACGACTTGGTCTCTGCCACTGCTAACACTGAGGGACTCGCCCACGTGAAGTTGGAGCTGCAGAAGAGACACACGTGCACAGACCTGGGTGAACTGCGCAGTTATCTTAGTTTGCAGATTACCCAGGACAGAGCACGGCGCACCATTACCTTGACACATGGTGCAGCAGGTCCTTTAGCGCTTCAACTTCACATACTCCTTGCCTCAGGCCACTTCTCTGTCTACTCGCCACTCGCTCTCAGCTCTGCCTTCGGATGAGTCCGTAGAGCCGAGTGGCCCGTACCCAGAGCTTGTTGGCTGCCTCATGTACTTGATGACCTGCACTCGACCTGACCTGGCATACCCTCTTAGCATCTTGGCACGCTATGTTGCTCAGAGAGACACCGACCAGAGCACATGGATGTAGCTAAGAGGGTGTTGCGCTACCTGTGCAGTACGTCGGGCATGGGGCTCATGCTTGGAGGACGGGCTCGAGTTGTCCTCACTGGTCACGCAGACGCTTCTTGGGTTGACGACTTGGCTACGCAGCGGTCGTCACAGGGTTACACCTTCAACCTTGGTTCCGGCTCTATTTCGTGGCGGTCTACCCGCTCGTCTTCTGTTCTCGGCTCCAGTTGTGAGGCTGAGATCTACGCTGGGGCCATGGCTGCACAGGAGTTACGCTGGCTCACCTACCTGCTGATCGACTTGGGAGAGGCACCTCGCTCTCCTCCAGTTCTGTACGTCGACAACAAGGCCATGCTGGCCTTGAGTCAGGAGCACAGAACGAAGCACATTGCTCTGCGCTACTTCCTTGCAGCAGCGTGGTCAGCTTCGTCTTGCTTACGTGGCCTCTCGGGCCAACACTGCTGATATCTTTACCAAGGCACTTCAGCCTTGTGATCATCAGCGTTTCTATACTATGCTAGGTCTTGTGCCTACCGGGCCTCACTTGCTTACCTCTTGACTTTGTTTGTATTGTGATCTATATATACCTGCACCTGCATGCTTACCCTTGCTAGGTTGAGATCACTGTCTTGCTTGTTCACCTTGCTTTATAATCCTGCATGTGAACTGGCCTTGTGGCCTTGAACTGGTGCTCAGAATGTGTGGTGACGTTGTGATCCACCCTGAGCTTGACCTTGCCTTGTTCTCTTGCTTGTCCCCCACTTTGCCTATGGGGGTGTGTTAGAACTATATTGTAGGCTGCAGTGGGGTAGACAATATAGGGTACAACTCTTTTAGGTTTTCATACTTGTACCCACCTGCTTGCTAGTTAATTCATTCCTCGTTCTTATTCTCACACTCCGTACTATGACCCGACTGAAAACCGTGCAAAGTCGTACTTCGACAGCAAGGCTCCATCTCAGAAGCCAAGCTTTGTGCTGCCCTCCTGCAAGAGCAGCAAGATATGGATTTCAATCAGGAAAAGGCACCGCACTGGGAGGAATCGCCTTCTACACAAACCAGGACAAGTTCGCAGCAATTGCGACCCTCGCCTTGGTCAGCACTTCTGCAAAAAATGCAAAATCTTCGGACACTCAACTAAGCACTGTCGCTCCACCCCTCGACCCAACATCGTGTCACAATAGCACCAGACAGAAAGCTTCACCACAGTGCACCTAGCAAATCGACTGTCTACGGACCATCGATCTACTCCGTGCCAGCCAACAACGTCCGTAACTCATCCCCAAAGGCCCCCTTACATTGAAAACGTGTGCCACGTCATAGGAAACATAGCAATGCACACCTACCAGAGGACACGACGCATTAACCAAGGCCATCCTTGTCACGTCTCTCCACCAGCGCACTAGTGCAACCCTCTAATTACAACAACCCATTCATCCAGGACGGAGAATTCCGAACCGACGAAGACGACCAGGACTGGAATCTTCCCATACCACTCCTCGAATCCCGACCGCTCGACGAAAATTTCTACATGTCGCTGACTGTAGATAATTGTTGCGTGGTGCAATCATATGCATTCACGTCGGTATGCCTCCCATCTTATGTTATACATTGCATACATGGTGTGCGTGTGTGCATAGACTTTGTGTTTGCATGGTTTGGAATTTTTTGAGTGTGCGTGAATGTTATTTTCCTTGAGCAGATATTCGAAATGACTTCTCTTTTCGAGAGCTTTCCTGCGAACCAAGAACTGTCGCAATCGTATGCTTTTAATATCTCGTTGCGACGACTATAGGAATTCGTGGGGTGACTCCATATGGGGTATACACCATTGGCGTTGGGAATTTTCGTCACCATCATTGTATTTACTGCCAAGTGGTTGGGAGAAGCCAAACCAGGTTGGCAAGTGTGGCCAAGTTGGGATGAGGTGGAGGGTTGGGGAAGTGATAAAGACCAAACTTGGGGTGCCTACAGGGAGGGAATTGTGCGCTTATGGGGTTTCCTTGGTTGGGGACTCCCTTGGGACCTTCCCTCTTGTCCTCCTCATCCTTTCCTACCTGTTTTTTAGCTACTCTAATTCTCTTGTATTGTTTTTTTCTTGAACAAATGTCATTGCTTTAAGTTTTTGTGGCAGCATACCCCCGAGTGCGCCGAAATTCATATCTCAAGATTTACTTCACGTCTTGATACGATTCATATTGAGAAGTGTAGCTACGGTCTACTGATACAATATGTCTGAAATTGGTGACGTTTTAACGGTGAACTTTTGTCGACGCCGATTCTTGTGAAGTCGACATTTCTGTCCAAAATTGTAGTTCAACGATTTTGAGATATTTCGACCCCTAATCTACATAGACTCCGTCCTTGATACTAACAATAACTACTAGTATGACGACAAAATAATCCCCTCCCACACAACTCCGAATCTCGCTCTTGCCGCCCAAAACGGCAAAAACAAAATACAACACATGGTAGCTAGACAGCTCGTGTAGCCAGCACATGGTTGAATCGTGTTGTTTCGTCTCCTGTGCACACGTAGTCCCGCAACCAACCATTATCACAGTCACTAATGATCACCAGCTAGAAGGAAGGTCTTGTGGCGTCGTCGTCCTAAAAGCAACCTGCACGTCACGCCTAACGATTTTCTCATCGTGAAGGATCTGAAGTTCAACCTTCTATCCTACACACAGCTAGTTAGCAATGGGGTGGAGATGGTGACAGATAGGGAAACACGTTGCATCAAGATGTACAAGAGGGATGAGCGGGACCATGACATAGACGCTCGCTACATCAGCCAAGCAAGTCTAGATAATGGAGTTTACGTTTTAGATTTAGACATTCCAGACTACAGTAGCAACTCTGGAGATTTCATTGACCCTGTACAACACTTCAAGGACCCTCACCTAGACGAACGACCTTGGGTCAAGCACCATGTTCACCCAAAGGAAGCCAATCTTCAAACGCGTGGTAAAGATGGTCTCTGCCACAACTGTTACACGCCTACAACTTCAACAACAGAGACAGCGGAGAAGAAGGGGAAGGGAAAAATTGTTGAAGAAGCAGAATGGCAAACTCAGCATCCCTTCGACATGCGGGACGGAGAAATAGCTGCAGCCTTGACCACTTACCAACCGCGAACCTCACCGAAATACCCAACCATACAAGAATGCCTAAGCCTAATGGCATGCTGCGCTAGTCCAGGCGCACACGACAACGAAGGTCCCTCACTCCCTTACGACTAGGAAACTTACTATGTCATGCACCCCTCATCTCGCCGCAACAACACCTCTGAAGAACTTCAGCGGCTCGAGAATGAGGAGTCTCGCCGTAAACAGGAGAAAGAAGCATCATCACGGGCACGTCAAGGGGCCGGTGGATGGGGGCAAGTCGAAGGAAGAGGATGGGGGAGCGGAAGCGCAACAGCAGGGAGCAGCATATTAGCAGCCTAAGGGGTAGCAGAGAGTCATGATGAAGGCCCAAAGAACAATAAAGGAGAAATCAGAATAGCAGGAAGAACAGGAAATGGAGCCGGACCAACGCTCACCCTCTGGACGCCCTTTAGTGCCTCCCTGTCCACAAAACGCTCCAGCTCCTCCTTCACCCACCAGCTACAGACCTCTCATGGACATCGTCTTGCCGTATCCGTGCTACCCCCATAGCCCACTACCCCTCGACTCCCCTCCTGTAGGTCCCTGGGACCCCAGCCTTCTTACTGACCGAGGACCATCCACATACCACGTGCCACCTCCCCATCATATGCCACAACCCGTCATCAGTGAAGAAACAGCCAACTCCGACAACCTTCAGCTTATCACAAAGAGAGAATTCATTCTCTTCCTTAAACTCCCCATCTCTCCCTCTGACATCCCAGCACCACGGCGACTGATTGAAGACAAACTTCGCTGCCATTACACGCGCTCACGCGGACTTCGGGCCCCACTAGACCTCTGGCACCAACGCCTTGGTCATCCCTCATAGGAAGTCCTCAACGAGTGCATCTGCGCTGAGGTGTTTGTCCTAGAAGCTCTTCTCCTACCGAATGGAACAAAACTCGCTGCTACCAACAATCCTCCTCCTTCCACCATCTGTCCTGAAGTCGCCTTGCTTCATCAACACTTCAAGCTCCTTGAAGCAAGCACCAACCACTACAAAAAGCTGCAGATAGTATACAATGACTTCCTAGTGCTCACTCACATCGGCAACAACGGCGAAGAGCATGTGCTTGCGGAGATATCTACTACAACGGGAGTTAGACTACGGGGAAGGCACGGTAGTGCGAGTGATCGAAGAGTTCCTTAGCGTTCTCTATGCTTACGAATTCACAACGAGAATTGGCAAGAGTTTCACTAGAGAAAGTTTAGGACAATGGTTAGACAAGGCAAAGCAACACTGACTAGATCAGAAGCTAGCATGCAAGCACGGTTGACCGCGTTCCAGCACTACAAGGTCGACCGCGTTCCAGCAGTGCAAAGTTGTGGCCTGCCAACGCTGCAAGTCAACGACGTGCCAATGCTGTAGCAAAGTAGCTGCACAACGTTGCATTTGCATGACAGCAGCGCAACCGGTTCGAAGGTGATCGTAGATGATTGGCGTGTTGTGCCTCATTACGTGCACATCGCAGACGCCAAGTCGTCCACGTGCTGTAGACTTCGCCTGATCAGGACGTGAACCTCAGGATACCACCTCCGAGGTTGGCTTCACTAGAACCACCTGGGCGACTATCGCGCACCTCTGCAGATCCCCGTCGCCCGGGTAACTTGGTCGACCTTGAAACCACCGGCTCGGCGTCGACGTGCTCGGTAAAAGTTGACCGAAAGCTGTATGTGCCCGTCGACCACCCAAGTCGACGACCACTAGCCAACTTCACTTAGTCAGCCACTCCCTGGTCGGCGTCGCCAAGTCAACGCCCTCCTCAGGTTTGACGTCACGAAGTCGGCGTCCTCCCAGGCCGACTTCGCCAAGTCGGCTTCCCTCCAAAGTCGGTGCCCTCCCAAGTCGGCGCCCCCTTTCAGGTCGAAGTCTCCCCTCGTCGACCACCTAGATGAAGTCGGCCGCCAGCTCCCCGTCATCGGCGGCATGGCAGTGGCCCCCCGTGCATATCGACCAAGCCTATCGATCTAAGCGTCCAAGTCGGCGTTGCCTACTGCAGCTGGTCGGCTCCGCTCCCTGCACGCCCGACTACGAAGTCGGCTCCGCCCAAGCGAAGATGGGGCCAATACACAACTCCCGTTGACACCCCCTGTCGCGTTCACACTTGGGCCTCCACCCTACACGGGGAACAACTCATCGGCGTGCACACAACAGACAGCACACCGTCACCGCACCAGCCGTGCAGAAGGGCACGGCACCTACTGCTGCACGTCGTCGTCGCCGTCGCCAACGTCGGCCAGGCGCACTTGGCCGATTGCGACGGAGCATCGGTTGAAGGCCGGAAAGTGCAGCACCTTCGTCAAGAAGTCAGCTGGCTGCTCGGTGAACAGGATGTACTTCATGGTGAATCTCCCGCGCTTCATGCTGGAGCCCCAAGCCTTCAGCAACCAGATGGCCGAATTGTTGTCCACACGAAGGATTGTCGGTGTTCCGGCGTCTAGTAGCCAGAACTCTGCCAGGAGAAAGAGAAGTCGGCGTCCCTCCTGCCTGCCTTGGTGGCCGCAACGTACTCCGACTCAGTTGACGATAGCGTCACAAGCGTTGGCTCGACCAGGAGACAGCGGCCCCTCTATAGACGAACGCATAGCCACCCGTGCTCGTCCGGTTGTGCTTGTCGCCGGCGTCGTCGACGTCCACATAGCCGACCAAATTCAGTGACTCTGGTCCACCGCCGAACTCCAGGGCGGTGTCACGTGTGTCGGCGAGGTAGGCGAGGCAGCAGTCGACCTCGCGCTAGTGTTAGTCACTCCTCATCGTGAGGCCGCTCTCCAATTTGCTGCAGGCGAAGGCGATGTCAAGTCTTATTGTTGTCGCCATGAACTGCAGCAATCCGACCTTCTGCTGGTACTCCTCCTCCCCGCGCTCCTAAGCCTCCTCATCATCAAACATTAGCTCAGCGTAGGCGTCGACGGAGATCGGTGTCTTCGGGATCCGACCGCCCTGCTCCTCGTCGACAAAGCACCTACGCAGCTTGTCGGCGTAGCTCTGCTAGTGCAGCCACAGCTTCCTCGCCGGCCTGTCGTGGACGATCTCCAGCCCGAGGAACTTCACCACTAGCGAGATCTCGCGCACCTGGAAAGCGGCCTCCAGCAGCTCCTTCAGCCCCCTCAGCATCGCTGTGCTGCTGCTGGCGGCGAGTAGGTCGTCAGCATAGACCAGCACCCATTAGGTCACCCCATCTTCGCTGACCTTGAAGTAGAGCACCTGATCGACCTGGCTCTTCTTCCAGGCGACGCCGACCAGCACGTTGTCGAGTGCCTTGTTTCACAGCAACGGCTACTGCTTCAGCCCGTACAAGCACTTCAGCAGCTTGCACACCTAACCAGACCCGTCATCGTAGTAGTCCGGCTAATACATGTACAGCACCTTGTCGAGCTTGCTCTGCAAAAAGGCGTTCTTCATGTCGACCTGCATCAGGTTGAGGTCCAGGACGGCAACGATGCTGAGGAAGATCCTCAGCATGACGTAGCTACTGACTGGCGCGTACGCCTCATCGTAGTCGGCATCGTACATCTTCGTGAAGCCCTTCACGACCAGCTTCACTTTCTCGCGCTCGATGGTGTCGTCAATGTGGTACTTCGTCATCAGCACCCACCGGTTCTTTATGATGTTGATGCCGTGCGGCCGCTCAACCAGCTACCACGTGCGGTTGGCGATGAGGTTGCAGATCTCCTTGTCCATGGCGGCTTTCACCGCCTTACCCTTCCAGCTCGCCAACGTCTCCTTCACCGTCATCGTGGCGATGTCCCAGCGGTGCTCCAGGTCGACGTGCATGTTAGGGTCGAGCTCTGGCAGGTCGACGTCGGCCTCGGTGCCGTCGAGCAGCGTGGTGAAGGTAGCCGGTGGGAGGCAGACGTGGTAGGTTAGTCGCGCAGGTGGCCTCCCGCATCGTCCTAAACGTTGCCGCTCAGGCTCCTTGACTGTGACCTCCACCACGCCGCTGCCGGTAGACTCTTCACCCTCCGACCGCTCCCCTTCATCGTAGCCAGCCTCATCGTCCTCACCGGCCTGCTGCACCGAGGTCGGCTGCTCAACCGACTTCTCCCATGTCGTCGGCTCCCCTGCCGACTGCACGGTTGCCGACTGCTCCCTGGTCGGCTTCACCGCAGGCTGCTCCCCTGTCGGCGACTGCTGTGTCGCCACCTCCTTCACCAACTTCGGCAAAGTTGGCTGCTTCCTCTCCACCTGCTACTCCCCTGTTGTAGGCGGCTCCTCTCCTACGCCGACTTGCTTGACGTCGCGTCGGCCACCGGTGATGCTACTGTCCGGCGCCACATGCGACGTCCTACTGCTCCCCTCATTGCCGGAGGCCGACGTCGATGTCAACCCATGCAGGTCGGCTACAAGGGGTGGGGTAGCAGGAGGGAAGAAAGGGGGTTAAAAATGTCCTCGGTGTCTTCATCAGTAGCCTCACTAACCTCGGCGAGCAAAGGAGGTGTCCGTCGGTGGGTTGGCCTGCGTCCGGATCGACGCCGTCCCATGTGTTAGGAAATAAGAATGGCTAGAAAGTGAAAGTACAAGGGAATATAAACCTCACCTAGGGAAAAACAAGAACACCTAGGCTACAACTAAAACTATATAAAATATAATTTGAAACACCCCTGTAGTCTAGGTGACGGTAGTCCTGTGAAGAGCAACACAAATCTCAGGGTGGATCACGAAGTCACCACGTAGTCTGAGAGCAAGGGTCATAAGACCAGTTCACAAGCACTAAGCAAATCTCAGGGTGGATCTCCACACATTCCGAGAACAAGCAAGAGGCCACAAGATCAGTCCACATGCAAGGATATAGCAAAAATAGGAGATGCAAGAGTACAAGATAAGCAAGACAAGCATATCTAGGTAAGCAAGTGAGGACAGACAGGCACTAGGCCCACCTGTGTGCAGAAGCGCTGGTGGTTACAAGGCGGCAATGCCATCGTGAAGATATTCGCAGTGTTGCCCTCAGAGACCACACATCTTACGAGTGCCTGGCCACGCTGCTGCAACTCGCGCGGAAGGAAGTAATGAAGCTGGATGTGCTTTGCCTTCCCAACCAGTCGAGTCTCCTTGTTGGTGCAACCCTATGGTTTGGACTCAGCTTGTTGTCCGTGTGGGTGCATGCATGTGTGCGTGGAATGGTATGAGGGCATGAGATGATATATATTTAATGCTTATAATAGTGTGTGAATGATGAGTCATGATATCAAATCTGTGTGTCGAGTCAATAGCAAGTTATGGCTAGTCGCGTGTCATGTCGTCGTTTGCGTGTCGTGTGCGTTTTCTATTTTGCCGTGTGTCGAACTTTCGGCGTGCCGCATGTGTGTGCAGCAAGCCTTGAAGAACTCATGGAGGAATTTTTTATGAAGACCCAGAGCCTTGGTCTCAAGAATCAAGTGATTTAAGAGCTCGTCAATACAGTAAACACCAGTATATTGAGAATAGTTACATTGCATTGTGTAGTGTAAAATAGTTGGTGTAGACCCTTGTGGTGGGTGGCTTCCACACCTTTCGAGGTTGGGGACTATGTGGCACTGTTCTAGCTCTCTGGAACTCGGCTCTTGGGGTTTGTAGAGGTTGGGAGTCATTCCCAACTCATAACTTCTTCCTAAATTTGTACTCTAAGATTATAGTATCTACTAGACCGCCGTTCGCTCTATATTATATACTCTTACGTCATCATCTCTTTATCAAATCAAGTGATTCAACTTGCTAATTGTAGGCGACGTCAAGAAGCTCCATATCAAATTTTCTACACTTTATTTGGTGCTGTTTGAAGCCGCTCTGCCGAAGTCCGTCCGTGCTTTCTATCTCTCGTTTTAGGCACATTCAAGCCTATTGTGACTATAACACTCGTCGCACAACAGGACAGCAGACCTGTTGTCAACGAACAAGACTTTGGAAGTGCGAGGCCTCTCACCAAGGTTGGTGAGGAAAAAATTCAACCACTGAAGCTCTTGTGCGGCCATGGCCGCAGCGTACATCTCTGCCTCACAGCTGGAAATGGAGACGGACGACGCCCGAGTCGACCTCCGCGAAACAGCTCCGGTTCCAAGGCTGAATCAGTAACCATGTGTAGACTGCGGAGACGCTGCATCATCGGCCCACAACGAGTCCAAAAAATCTGTGAGTGTAACTGGCTTCTTCCCTCCAATGACAAGTCCCATGCCTGATGTGCTCGCCACATACTTCGCCACTCTATTAGCCGCGTACCAGTGGGAAGGACGGCGTCTCCCAGGTGCAACAAAGTGCGCCAGGACGCTAAGAGGGTAAGCTAGGTCTGGGCGATTGCAGGTCATCAGGTACATGAGACAACCCACCAACTCAGGATATGGACCGCTGGACTCAAATGGCTCGTCCGAAGGTGGAGCCATGCGCCCATGATCAACAGTAAGAGGGGTGAGCTGTACCTTGGAAAAAAGGAAGCGAAACCGCGTGAGGATCTGCTCGACCATATGCACCCGCGTCAGCATAATGGTGCGAGCTGCCCTGTCCTTGGTGATCTGCAGGCCAAGGTAGTGCTGCAGCTCACCAAGGTCAGTGCAAGTGTGTCTCCTCTGTGATTCCTCCTTCGTGGAGGCCAGTGCGTGTCGGTCGGGAGTGGCAAAGACCAGGTCGCCAACGTAAACTAGAACAAAGAACGGGGTCGAGCCACGGCGGACGAACAGTGATGGTTCAGCAGACGACGAAAAGAAGTCAAGCGCGGCAAGTGTCGTACAATGTATGTCGTGCTACTCACAGGGAGCCTGGCGCAGGCCGTACACCGGTTGACGCAGCTACCATCGGGTCCCAGCACGGAAAGAGCCAGTGAAGCCAGGCGGGCAACGCAGCCAGATCTGCTCGTGCAGGCTCCCCTGAAGGAAACCCGAAGGGTGGTCATGTTCGGGGTGGGAGCAAAGGTCTGGAAGAATTCTACCCCCTCACACTGACTGAAGCCTCTCGCCTCATAGCGCGCCTTGAACACCGGCGGTGATCCATATGGCCGCTTCACATTGTAGAGCCACATGTCACTGACGACGTTCGTTCCAGGTGGTGGGACGGCATCAACGTAGGTGCCTGTGGACCTATAAGATGCCATCTCTACCTCCTCAGCTGCTATCCAGTACGAAGCCTTGGGTCCCGAGACCGCCTCGACGTGAGTGCGAGGGATCGGGATGTCAAGGGCGTCTAGATCCCCCTCCGGGGCAAGCAGAATGGCACAGAGATGAGGAACAGTGGCTGCTAGGAAACCAAGCTCGAACTGCCTATCCTCGAGGACCTCCCGGGGAAAGATAGGAGCACTTCCAGAGGACGGAGAACAAGCCGGGCCACTCACCAGGTGAGCCGCGTAGTCAAGGTGGTGGGAAGAGGCAAAGCCGGCGACAGTGCTATCAAGAGCTGAGACAGACAGCGGAGGGGCAGTCCAGTGAGTGACCAACGCGGACAAAACATGAGAGACGACAGGACAGGAGGCACGGAGGCAGTTGCACAACGGGTTAGGAAACACAGTGAGGGACGACTCAAGAGGCTGTGGTAGGAACGGCGGAGGAGGAACACGAGAGCGGAGAACAAGGTGAAACGGGCCGTATGCACGGTAACGAGACCGACGTTGCGCGAGAGACATAGCACGACTGAGGGGAGAATGATGAGTCCACGGGGACAAGGAAAGGGACTCGACAGGGGGAACAGGAGGGGATGGTAGGGGACCACGAACAAAGTGTGCAGGTGCTGGGTCGGGCAGGTCGCGCAGCCGCCGCTGCTCCGCCTCCTCTGGAGTCTGCTGCGACGGCACACTCCCCTGCTGCTGCTCCTGTGGCTCCTCCTCTGCCCTCTCCTGCTACGTCTGCAGCTGCACCTGCTGCTGTTGCCGGGACTCCTGCTCTACCCGCTCCTGCTGGACCCGTGACTCCTCCTCTACTCTCTTCCGCTGTGGCTGCAACTGCACCAGCTGCTGCGGCAGGGACTCTTGCTCGACCCTTTCCTGCTACGGTCGTGACTCCTCCTCTACTCTCTCGTGCTGTAGCTGCAACTGCACCTGCTGTTGCGGTCGTGACTCCTCCTCTACTCTCTCCTGCCGTGGTTGTGGCTCCTCCTCTACCCTCTCCAGACGCTGCAACCGTGACTGCTGCTCCTGTTGTTGCTGCTGCTGCTGTCGTGCCCTCTCAAACTGCTCCCGCTCCTCCCTCTCTAACAGGTCTAGATGCTGCACATGGGTCAGGAAACGTATAGTGCGCAGTTTAGGCGTCGCAGTGCCCGTGTCTCCAGCTTCAGCACCCCCATCACTAGAACCTCCACCAACGACACCTTCAGTGCCTCCAGTACCTCCCGCAGGAACACCACGGTACCTCCCACATGAACATCTCCTGCAGTACCTCCGCAGCCAGCGGCTGCAGAGAATAACGAGGAGGGAACCGCGGGACAAACGGGAAGCCAGGGGTGACTCGGGGCGAGGCTGCCGAGTCGAGGCTGTCGTGTCCTCCACGGGAGTGACCTCCACGCCCACACCCCCTACACCCCCAGAGTCGACACCACCTGCTCCATTAGCTCCTGTACCCTCACTCTCAGCAGCTGCACCTCCCGCACCCCCAGACATGACAAGAACTTGACACTACAGGGGGGAAGACCGCAGAGTGATGTGAGACACACCTGACGGGGCAGGACGCGAAGTGGGGGTGCCGCTACCGGGCCGACTGGGGGGGGCTCAAGGGTGAGGAACAGCGGGGGGGAGAACACCTCAGTAACTCAGTGGGGGTGACTCCTCTAGCAGCAGACAGACTCGTCGAACGTGACGTCATGAGAAGCAATGAACTGGTGGGTGACGGGGTCGTAGAACACCCAGCCGGAGGCATCCAAAGGGAAGCCAAGAAAGACGCAGGCAAGAGTGCGGGCAAACAACTTGTTCGCGCCAGGGGCGCGAACGTGAGCCAGAGAACCCCAGACTCGGAAGTCAGCTGTTACGCCCGTGGAACCTGTCCAAAGGGAGTTTGGCGTCACCCGTGGCCGTGCGTCACTGGGCCACAGGTTCAGCTGGTGTGCGGCGTAGCGGACCGACTGAGGCCACAGGAACTGGGGGGCACCGGCATGGCACATGGAGGTCTGGGCAACCTCCATGACCAGGCCGATGTGTCGCTCGGCTACCCCGTTCTGCTGCGGCGAGTCTGGTAGCGTGTAAGATTGGATGATCTCCCGGCCCTGACAGAACGTCTCCGCGCGAGTCGAAGAAACCTCACCACCACGGTCCGAGTGTAGGCGGAGCCCACACAGGCCCTGGGCTCCACCCCTCGCTACTAGCCACGGCTCGAGGAAGGTAGGCACGTCGGCCTTCCGTCGCAAGGGGAAAACCGTGGTGTAATGGGAGTAGTCGTCCACAACAATCAGGAAGTAGCGCTCCTGACGTGGGCCAAGGACCAGGGAGGGGCCCCAGACGTCCAGGTGAAGGGTTTAAGGGAGTTTTGGTGGGAGGGAATGAGGAGGAGTGGCGACCCTCGACGCAAGGAATGCACGGCGGCACAGGCGAGCGGGGAAGCGGGGCGAGCGACTCTGGGAGACCTGAGACCAGATGGTGACGTACCATCCTACTGAGACGATGGAAAGACAGGTGACCTAGACGGTGGTGCTAGAGGACCGACGGGTGGGTGAGTGACCGGAAGTCGCACGACACAGCAGCTTTTTGACCTGACCTGACCTGACCTGGCCTGAGTGGTGAGACCCCGTGTGTAGTGAGTACAGACCAGAGCCTGCCTCGTGGTGGAAAGTGGCCAAAGGCGCCCCTGTGACACCGACTATGCAGGAGGCAACAGTCTCGACCAGAGGGAAAGTGGTGACTACTCTGAGGTCGTGGAGGTGACTGACACCCACCAAGTTCCTGGAGAACGAGGGGGTGTAGTAACATGTGAGGAACCCAGAGGGAGCCGCCGGACACGGGAAGGTGGTGGTGCTGTGAGCAGCCACTGGTCCCGCTGTGGAGTCAGCTAGGGCGACAGAGACAGGACTGCGTAGTGGTGTGAGGTCTGTGCATTCGCGAATGAAGCAGCTAGACACCCCAGAGTCGAGCGTGAACGACAAAGACGCAGCCCTGATGGTCGGACCTATGCAAGCTACGCTAGCAGGGAAAGCACTAGCGACCTCTACAGCACCTAAGCTAGACAAACAAGAGTAATAACCAGAATACTCAGCACTAGAGTCATCAGCATACATCACAGAGACAGGTCGCAAAGCAAGGTCTAAGTCTACTGCAGACATGTCAAACAACTGCGGACCAACGGTGTGAGCCAGCGAGCGCCAGTTAGGGGGGGGTGCGACCAAGGCACGGTAGCAGTCCGTAAGTTGCGCAAAGCACTAACCCGGAGCGTGGAGGCGACCGCAGTGGCCATCTCTATGTGACCCAGTCTGAACCGAGTACTGGTAGGGAGTCAAGGCTGGATGACGCGATGACCAGGTGGACGGGTCACTGATACGGGCAATGCTCCCTGGTCCGGCCGACCTTCACTATTGCTGCGGGGGGCACTGCTGAGCTTGCTACTGCTGGCCAGGAGCAGCTGCTGCTGTGGCTGCTGCTGTCGTGGCTACTGCTGCTGTAGCTGCTGCTGGGGCTCCACACTCCCCGAGCCAGGACCCACACCTCCACTACCACCGGAACCGCCATCTCCTTCACTCCCTCCACCTCCTCCACTCCCTCCACCTCCTCCACCACCGCCCCCACCGCCACTCCCACCGCCACCACCACCTCCTCCTTTCTTGCCGCCCTTCTTGCCCCCCTTGTTGCTGGAGGCAACGGTTGCCACCTCTGTTGTAGTAGCAATAGTGGCCAAGGCTACAGAGGAGGCAAGGAAGGACGGGGCACACCCCTCAAAGATAGGGGGGGGGACAGCACCAATAGTGGCAGCAAGGAACCGACCAGGATCCTCTACTGCGAGAAGCTTCTCGTCAATGATGAGTGTCGGTAGATCAACGGTGAGAAAGTGATCATGAACGGTTTCAAATCTGTGAGGGAGACGGGAGGCTAGGAGGTACAGGGTCATGTACATTGGGGGGGGTGGGGGGGGGGGAGGATTCTTGGCGAGCAAGGTAGAGCCAACAAAAGCAGCGCGCAACTGACCATTAAGGGAACGCAAGTGTAGGATCAGGCCAGCCACCCTAGCGAATGACGGGAGATCAGGAGAGAGAAAGCGGAGGATGTGGCGTCCAAGAGTTACAGTGACCGGTGTGGAATAGCGAGTGATTACAGCTTTGATACCATGTTAGGAAATGAGAATGGCTAGAAAGTGAAGGTACAAGGGAATATAAACCTAACCAGGAACACCTAGACTACAACTAGATAAACTATATAGAATATAGTCTGACACCGTGCTCCGACTTCCACTCCTCCAACGACGTGGTCTCGTAGAACACCACGTCCAACGTGGTGACCATCTTGTTGTTAGTGACAGGGCCTATAATTCGTTTTAGGCACTCTGAGACATCAGTCATGAACAAATGACTAGTCATGAATTTCAGACCTAGAAATTTCATTTAGTCTAATTTACATACCTGCTCATTTTCAATGTCTGACTCATCAAACCTTAGATTTTGATATCAGACTAGTTGGTGTAGAAAGTCCCCTGAAATAGTTCTTGACGAAGGAGTGTTGACTAAATTTTGCAAATCGGGAACCATCTGGAAGGTGTGCGCTGGGCGCGTGAGTTGGCTCTGTCATAAAAGGACAGTCAAGCACTCCCATTGGCCGCTGCGTGAAATTTCTTACCAAGGACCAATCACAAAACTCGCATACCCAACATCATAGGGCAGTTTCCACTGAGGTGAATTTCGATTGGAGAGCACGTGCCAGGGTTGTACAGATCCAAAGTCCAGATTCGGTTTCAGACCAGTCGCGATAGTGGTCTGAAGATTCTGAGTCGATAATCCTAACCTCTGGTATTCAGATTAGGAAAAATGGAAAGTCCGGAAATTCAGACTAAGAAAAAAAAACAGGTCTGTATTTCAAAAAAGCAGTCCATTTTGGAATGAAAAAATAGGCCCTGGTCGGTGAGGTCGAGGACCTCCCAGCCCTTGCTCTCCTCCGACACACCGAGATGAAGGCTCCACCTAGCCTTCGGCGCCAGCTTTCCACCGCGCTGCTGGTCGAGGACTAGAAACTGTGCCATGCAGCCCCACACATGGGTAAGCGTAAGTTCGGGTTTCTTGCCAGTTAGCAGCTGATACTGTGTCGTCCCTAGCGGCAGCGTCGACCTCTCCGAGCAGTTGTGCACCTAGAAGGCCTGCCGCAGGGCGAGATGCCACCGGTGATGTTGCACGCCTATATGCAGTAGCATCGTCCGCACGGACTCGACCACCGTCCTCATCTCCCGCTCCGCCATGTCGTTCTGCTACGGGGTGTATGGGCAGGTCAAGTCGTGGACGATGCCCTTGCCGTCCATGAAGTCGGTGAACTGCTTCCCGAGGAACTCCCCTCCATGGTCGGAGTGCAGCATCAGCACCGACTTCTTCGTCTACCGCTCAGCTACCAGCAGCCACTTCTCGAACTCCCGCAACATGTCGGACTTCTTGGCGGCCAGCCTCACCCATACGTAGCGGGTCTTGCGGTCCTTCAGCAGCAAGAAGTACAAGCTGCCATCCTTGGCAGTCACTCGGAATGGCCCGCACAAGTCGATGTGCACGACGGCCAGGGCTTCATCGGTGATTGAACCCTTGTCGGGGAATGTATGCTGCGCCAGCTTCCCGCCGACGAACGAAACACACGGAGAGTTGGTGCCGGCCGACGGCTTGATGTCAAGGCCAATGGTGACCTCATGCTTGACCGAACTCTTGATGGTGTTGGGGTTGACGTGTGCAAGCCTTGCATGCCACCTGGCCGGCGTCGACTTCGTCGCCGAGACGATCGCCCGAAGAGCCACCACCCCTATCGGCGCCGACGTCCACTTCGTCGAGCAAAGGCGAAGGTCGGTGCAGAGGACCGGATCGGCGTACTTTTCCCGACCAAGCACATCCCCCGCCGCCGAGACGAGCAGCATCTCGTCGCCGTCGTCCTGCATCTTCACGCCGCTTTCCTGCAGCTGGTCGGCTGACAGCAGGTTTGCCTGCACGCCCGGAACGTAAAGCACGTCGGGGATGAGTACCTGCTTCCCGGCCTCTCCCTGCAAGGCGACGGTGCCCCTGCGAAGAATGCTATTCAAGGGAGAGCTGAATTGCGTGGAACGCACGGTCAGAGTTCTGGCAGTGATTCTTGACAGAGTGTTTGAATGTCTTAGTAGAATTCGAGCATAATTTCACAAGTTGATAGAACAAAATTACGGTACAAGGAAGGAGAACCAAATAGCAAAGACAAAGAACCCTGAAGAAGCATTCCTCTACAAGCAAGCACCTTTACCGAGTTGTAGGTGCAACGACAAGCACATATGTCTCACCTGAGTTGGCAGTTTCTCAGCTTTACAAATTTCAGAGTTGTTTACGTTTTTACTGTTAGTAAAAACGTTCCTCAGGTTCAGTTTTCTTACTGATTCGAAATCTCCTGGGGAGTACAATTTCCGAGATGCTCTGATTGGTCGAAATTTGCTGTTTCGTTATTGGTCGAAATTCGCGCACATCGTGAATTTTGGAGACAAGTAAATTCGGTCGACCGGAATCGCTCTGCTCGACGATGCCTCTTTCGAGCTTTATTCGGTCGACCAACGTTTCGTCGAAACGCTGTTTTCTCCAATTCCGTCGACTCGCGAGGCTCGATTTCGACGCTGAATTCCTCCCGTCGACAAGTGCCTCATCGACGGTCAGTTGCGTGGAGCAGAAACAACGCTTCAATTTCGACGAATTAATCTCGTCGAAATCGACCGTCGCACAGAGATCAGAGTCCCAGAGGCTGTTGCACCCAGATAAAAGTCCCCAAAGTCGCCGATGACCACGGAACGAACACTGTTGTGCTCCAAAAAGCATGGCTGACTTCGCCCAAGCAAGGGCGGGACCTTTTCTCCTCGACAGCCTCGGCCCTGGACGTCCTGGAGCGCCCCATTGAAGCCACGCATCTGCTTGACGTCGCCGCTTGGCCCCAAGTCGACGAAGACCCTCCTTGTCCCCATCAGGTGGTGCGAGCAGCCACTGTCTAGCAGAACCACCGCTGGGTTCACCTGCACGGTGGCCGCCACAGCCTTGAAGTCCTCGCGGACTTACGGTGCCAACGAGACAGTCGGCTCCACGACGACGACCAGCGAGCACGATGCCTCGCTGTCGTCTCGCCCTTTGCCACCAAAAGAGGGGTCAGCGTCCTTCGCCGACGTTGTCGACTTGGTCGACTGCTTCTCCTTGTGCGGCTTGCTCTCCCAACGTGGGTGACGACCAGCCGACCTCCCGCGGCCTCCCTTGGTGTCGTCGTCATCGGAGTCATCGCTGTCGGGACACTCGAAGGAAAGGTGGTCGGAGTCACCGTAGACCCAGCATTCTCGTCGTCGACCACCACCTCCTCGACCGCCATCCCGAGCCGTCTTCGCCTTGTTGGCATCCTTGGCTGGCCTCCCACTTACGCTCATATCGCCGCCAAGCTTGCCGCGCAGCCCCGGTCGACTTCTTTGCTTCGTCGGGGCGACGTAGTTTGCCTGCGGCAGGAGTTCCATGGACCTCTCGGCCTCCTGCATCGCCTCGTCCCTGATGATGTGCGAGGTCATGGTGTCCTCATTGAGCGACTCCCGCATGCCTGGCATCGCATCAACCGACGCATCAGGTTGTAGCCACTTGGGAGCCCCTTGACGACATGCGTGATGTACGACGCCGTCAAGTACTCGATGCCGGCCATCCGCATGTTGGCAAGGAGCCGCCGAGCCCGGTTGCAGTGGTCGGACGCCGTCTCCTGCTTGCCCATCCTCAGGTGTATAAGCTGCTCCTCTAGCTGGCCGATGTACAGGTCGTCGGTGGCCTGGTACGACGACGTGATGAACCACCATGCCTGGTGGCCGGCATTCAGATGACGCGGGTATAACCTAAGGGCGAGTTGAACCTCCTACGACCAGCACCGGGAGATGACCATGAAGGTTAGCAAATGAGCGACGCGAAACTCCACACGCAGCTCGCAGTTGTCCTCCGGCGGCGTCACCACCGAGCCGTCGGCGAAGCACATCAGACCGGCGATTTCGAGCTGGGGCTCGATAGACTCCTTCCACGTGATAAGGTCATGTCGACCTTCCTGCGGCACGGAGACGGCGACCTTGTCTGGCAAAAACTTGAAGTAGTCGTAGGTCAAAGCTATCTCGCCTGCCGTTACGTGGGTCGCTGGTGCCAGCGTCGCGCTGCTTGGATGTCCACCGACGTCACCTTGCGAGGAGCCCGCAGCCGGGGACGACTGCAACCCTCGCCCCTGAATCCCGCCGACATCACCGCCGACGGCTTTCCTGATCACTCCTATCTGCCTCGACGTGCCTCCCGCACTGCTGCCGACTTGGTCGCCGCCGCCGACTTCCTTGTCGATGCCGCCTTCGTTGCGCACCGGTCAAGGAGAACCAGGTCGGGAAGGGTGTTCCGCCGCCCACAGCGCGCGGATCCCCAGGAGGACCACCTCCAAGGGGAGCACCGGCCGGAACTCGCCAGCCGTGCGGCGTCTCCTCGCATCAGCCTCTCAAGCCTTCAAGGTGTCCGCTACGCCCGTCTCAACTACGAGTGCTGCCGGCCTACGAACGAAATAGGTAAGGCGCCCCTACATCAGCTACCCTGGAGGTAAGTTGCAGGGCTGTCCACGCTCACCGCACCATGCGGAGATAACTAGTACAATGGGAGATGGACTACGAGGAAGGCATGCTTGTGTGAGTGATCGAAGCTTTCCTTGGTGTTCTCTCAGCTTGCGCGTTCACAACGAGAATCGGCAAGAGTTTCACTAGAGAAAGTTTAGAACAATGGTTAGACAAGGCAAAGCAGCATTGACTACATCAGAAGCTAGCATGCAAGCAGGTCGACTGCCAGCGCAGCACGGTCGACCACGTTCGAGCATTGCAAGGTCGACCACGCTCCAGCAGTGCAAAGTTGCGGCCTGCCAACGCTGCAAGTCGACGGCGTGCCAACGCTGCAGCAAAGTGGCTGCACAGCATTGCACCCGCATGACAGCAGCGCACCCGCTTTGGATGTGCTCGCAGATGATTGTCGTGCTGTGCCTCGTCATGTGCAGATCGCAGACGCCAAGTCGTCCACGTGCTGTTGACTGCGCCTGATCAGCCACGTCGAACTCGGAATACCACCTCCAAGGTCGGCTTCGCCAGAACCACCTGGGCGACTATCGCGCACCTCCGCAGATCCCCGTTGCCCAGATAGCTTGGTCGACCTGGAAACCACCAGGTCAGCGACGAATTGCTCAGTAAAAGTCGACCGAAAGTTGTATGTGTCCATCGAACACCCAAGTCGACGACCACTAGCCGACTTCACTTAGTCGGCCATTCCCTGGTCGGCGTCGCCAAGTCGACGCCCTCCTCAGGTTTGACGCCACAAAGTCGGCGTCCTCCCAGGCCGACTTCGCCAAGTCGGCCTCCCTCCAAAGTCAGTGCCCTCCCAAGTCGGCGCCCCCTTTCAGGTCGAAGTCTCCCCTTGTCGACCACCTGGATGAAGTCGGCCGCCGGCTCCCCGTCGTCGTCGGCGTGGCAGTGGCCCCGTGTAGGTCGACCAAGCCTGTCGACCTATGCGTCCAAGTCGGCGTCGCCCAGTGCAGCTGGTCAGCTGCGCTCCTCGCACACCCGACTACGAAGTCGGCTCTGCCCAAGCGAGGATGGGGCCAATACACAACTCCCATTGATAGTGCTCACCTTCATTGACGCTCACTCACGATTTGTCACGATTGCCAATGTATCTCACCGTAGCAAGGCGTACGAGGTCTTCAAAGTATAGCACACCAACGCGGAGACACAGTTCGGCTGCAAGCTAAAGCTTTGACAAATAGACTGTACAGCTGATGTCAAGAGCAACGAGCAAAAGGCCTACACGAACGACAACGCACCATCCACAAATTTCCTCTCCCCTACGATCACCCCCAGCAAGGAGTCATTGAGTGCACCAGCCGCACGCTCATGACCTAAGTCTGCACGCTCATGACCTAAGTCTGCGTGCTCATGCATCGGTCCGAGATCGACACCAGGTACTGGCCCTCGAAATGCACCATGATTTGTGCCTCGACAATCTCCTATCCACCACTGCTAATAGGGACAGACTGTTCCCGCATCTCAAATTTACAAGCGACAAAGGGGATTCATCCATGCTTCACGTCTGGGGCTGTATGGTTCAGTATCAACCAGCAATAGCAACCACAAAGAAATTCGAGCGTCGCACACGCTGGGGAGTACACCTCGGCATCAGCTTCGAGCACATTGCCTCGAACATCCTCGACCTTGATACCTCCAAAGTCGTAGCGGCGAGAGTCTGTGTCAAACTTTATGTTAGCTGTAAGGCTACTGTGAGTAGCACTCTAAGGAGTACAACGATTTTAAAATTGGTATTTGTATCACATTGTTCCTAGTGCACATCGCGACGATGTTTCTACTTTGAGAAGCGGGTGGGAGAGTTGCATGAGCCATTGAAAAAAAAAAAAAAAAAAAAAAAAAAAAATCGTGGGTGGAGGGACATGACCTCCAACCTAATTTGTATTGGGAGTTAGCGCGCTTCAACAATGCCAAAATATGCGTTAATGATACAGGTGTACTTTATTGAGTTAGCTGTTAAGATAAGCAGAGGAGAGGAGATAGGAGGCGACGACTGAAGCTGCAGACACACGGGCAACAGGAGGCACACTGGCACAGCGGCTACCGGAACAGCGCTCCGGACTACTGGAGTAACTGGCCCCGCGGCTAAAAGTAGCGGCAGACGAGCAACGGACCCACGGGCGACTGGCACAGGTGGCTGCGACTGGGCTACCGGAGCAACTCCCCGGACTACAGGTGCTGCTGGCGACACGACGGCAACCTTCGTTCAACCTCCCCAAACAGTCCCACCCCCCCTGACACACACCCCCTGCTTCACCCCTAGCTCCACTCCCCCTTCACCCCCCTTAGTACCACTCCGACGGCTCCAACAGGTCCACCCCCCTCAGCGGCAGCTGCAGCACTGGGAGACGGAGGAGGAGGAGGAGCAGGGGACGGCACACAGAAGCTGCACCCCCATGCCCCCCACCCCCAAACCCTAATTCAGGAGAACGGGCAGTAGCAGGGGTGGGGCGCTATCAGAAGCACGGGGGACAGCGGGCAGCGCAGGGGCAGCAAAGAACGGGCCGCCCACGGGCCTGGCACAGCCGCCCGAACCGCGCGCAGGCGGCCCGAGCCGCGCGCGGGCCTGGCGCAGCCCGTACGGGCCGCGCGCGGGCCTGGCGCAGCCCGTACGGGCCGCGCGCAGGCTGTACGGGCCGCGCACAGGCCACGACGGGTGACGGGGGGCGACGCGCGGGTCCCCGTCGCCCGTCGCAGCGCCTCCCGGGAGCGACGCGCTGCGTGACGGGGCAGAAACCCGCCGCGCGCCTCGGGGCGCACGGCGGGCAGAGAACCGCCGCGCGCCTCGGGGCGCACGGCGGGCAGAAAACCGCCGCGCGCCTCGGGGCGCACGGCGGGCAGAAAACCGCCGCACGCTCCGAGCGCGTGGCGGGATGAAAAATCCGTTGCACGCCACGGGGCGTGCAACACAGAGAGTAGCAGTAGCAGTGCAAGCAGTGAGGTGGGGCCCACAGGCCAGGAGCATATCGCTCTAATACCATGTTAAGATAAGCAGTAGAAGAAGGCGCCATAGCTAGGAAGCCCTAGCTAGGCAAGAAACAGTTTAGGCAAAGAGGGGGTTCACTAGCAGGAATGAGGATACAAATAGCAAACCCTAGAAGGGTTGTACTCGCTATAGAGCACCCCACTACAGGCTAGAGCATAACATTCTGACATTAGCGAGGATTGCACTAATTTGGCAAATGAGTACAAGATGTGAGCGAAGGCATGAGCGGACATATATAAGCGAACATGCAAATGCTAATGCGGTGTGTGCGAGTTGGCTAGTGCGATGCTGGCAGCGAGGTTCGGGCTAGTTCTGAAGCGTAGGGCGACTCGGGCCAGTCCAGCGGTGCAAGGTTTGGTGAACAGTGCGTGCAAAGTTGACGAAGCCCCGTTAGCAGTAACGGGCGAAGGAGGGGTCGGTCCTGTATGCGATGTTGAGGTGCGCGGTAATAAATGCTAAATATCTCCTTACACTACCCCCCTCCCCAAGAAGCCCATCCGCTATGCGAGTACGTATACATCGTGGAATCCCTAGCTTCACAGGTACACTTGGAGGACAGGGTGATTCTCAATGTTGGCCAGGGGCACCCCGCTATCTTTCGTGGGGGTGCGATCCTTCGAGCGAACAAGGAACTCAATCCTCCGAATCTTCATGGGGTGGCAAATCCAATGGCTCATAATTATCTCGGGGTCGACGATCGGCTCCGATGCAGGACGCGCCATCAAAGTTGGGCAATGGCTTGGTAGTTGGCTTGTGGTCCGGATGTATGGGCGAAGAAGGCTGGCGTGGAATGACAGGCTGATGTACCAGTCGGCGAGTAGCAGGAGATGAGCGGTGACAGGCGTGAACATGTAGCTCATTTGGAATGCGCCACCGTAGCGCGGGCAAAGTTTTGGCACAACGGGCCAGCGTAAATTCCGGGTGTAATCTCGTGACTAGTATGTCACAGGGCGGCTTAGGTAGTCGGCGTTCCTTTTTGCAACGATGTTTGCTATTTAATTGCGTATGCTGCGCGTTTTCGGGCAGCTTGCATAAATTTAGCAAATTGTTGTGCACGTGGTGCCGGGCTGTCCGGGCTCGGCGTCATGGCCACTGTGGGGTTCTACCCATAGTTAAGGTAAAATGGAGATTATTGCGTCGTTGCTGACGTGGCGTTGTTGTAGGCGAACTCAATCAGCAGCAACAGCTACTCTCAGGTTGTTCGGTCATAACACGTGGCGGGAATTAGTTGCTCCATGGTTCAACTCGTTCTCTTCGTTTGCCCGTCAGACTTGGGGTGGTATGACGAGCTAACTTGTAGTCGGGGTCCCAAACTGCTCCCACAAAAATTTCTTGTTGCGGTTGCTGATAATCGTGGCTAGTATTCTGTGCAGGCGAACAACTGTCGTGACGAATATGCGAGCAGTTTCTTCGGCAGAGATCAATTTCATGCAAGCAGCAAAATTACCCATTTTTGTCAGTCGGTTGACGACAACCATGACCGCGACGTTACCACCGGGGCCCGCAGGTAACCCCGTGACGAAGTCCATTATTACTTGCTGACAAGCCCGTTCGGGCGGCGGGATCGGCTACAGCTACCCCGCTTTTTTCTTGCGCGAACGCTTCATCAAGTGACACATGGGGTACGATCCCACGAGGTGCTGAACGTCAGTCAACGGCTGAGGCCAGTAGTAATACCGATGCAGTTGCTGTCACGTTTTTTTTTACCCCAAAATGTCCAAAGGTAACACCGTTATGTGCCTCCTGTAGTTGCAGTTCCTGTAGCAGTGAATATGCTGGTACCCAGATGTGCATGGTGCCTATACTTACGTAATAAACTCTCTTAGCCTCTATGAGCTGTTGCGAATTACTAATTATGAATCACATGTCCGTGCGGTATCGGTAGGTAAATAGTCCGATCAGTTGCGGGTTTGTTTGGGCAAGTAGGATGTCATGCTGTTGGGCGGTCGGGCAAGTGAGGGCACCAGCGATGTTACTGTGTAATGAAAAATAGACTCTAGATAACCACCGTATCTATCGCGGGTTGGGATTCGGTTGGGCGCGAAGGTAAGGTGGCGAGTGAGGGTCTGTCCGTATTGTCATGTCAGCTCCTGTCAGGTAGCACCGCAACACCTTGAACGTGTGCACAATCCCCAACATCTCGCGGTCGTGTATCGGGTAGTTGCGCTCGGGCGGGTGAAGTTTGCGGGACTCGGATGCAATTGGCTGAAGGTTGTTCCCGAAGTCCGGCAACAACACTACTCGCATTGCGATATCGCTTGCATTAGTGAAAAGCTCGAAAGGACGGTGTGGATCAGCGATGTGAAGCACGGGCGGTGAGCACAAAATATTTATAAGGGCAAAGAATGCAGCTTGCTCTCTCTCCCCCCACGTGTACTCAACCCCCTTCCTCAGCAAGTCGGTCAAAGGTGCGGTCAGCTTCGCCATGTCGGGGACGAACCAACACACATAGTTGACAAACCCTAGGAAACACTGTAGCTCCACCAGATTTGTCGGCGCGTGACAGGCCTTAATCATGGCGATTTTTTTTTTTTGTCTATTTCCACGCTGTTCGCCAAAATAACGTGGCCCAAAACTTCCAGTCTGTCCTCTAGAAACTCACACTTAGAAGCTTTCATTAGTAGGCGGTTCTCAGTCAGTATTTTTAGAATGTTTCAATGTCATGTAGGTGCTGTGCTTTGTCGAAACTGTAAATTAGTGTGTCCTCCAGGTAGACAATAACGCACTTATCTAAGAGCAGGCGAAATGGCACGTATCAATAACGCACAATCTGAAATTTTGTGAGGGCGTTGATCAGCCTGAATGGCATCACGTTGTATTCGAATGAGCCGTAGCGGGTGCCAAAGGCAGTTTTCGGTCGGGCAGAATGACT
The DNA here is from genome assembly GCA_947471745.1 of Closterium sp. Naga37s-1. Lineage (NCBI taxonomy): Eukaryota > Viridiplantae > Streptophyta > Zygnematophyceae > Desmidiales > Closteriaceae > Closterium > Closterium sp. Naga37s-1. The sequence continues at coordinate 3,235,720 of CANJKZ010000096.1, read as the reverse complement.
CGGATCTTGTGATAACCCCCGAATCTCAGATTGGGTCAATCGAAACTGTCTCTGTACTGTCTGTTGTGCTTCCGGTTCTAACTGTATGCTATGGTTATGCGATCGCTTGGGTGGCAGCCCCTCTGGTAGGTCATCCGGAAAAATCTGTCAGACTTATATGCTATAGTCTGTGTAGGCTGTAGTGGGGTAGGCAATATAGGGTACAACACTTTTAGGTTTTCCTACTTGTACCCACCTGCTTGCTAGTTCATTCATTCCTCGTTCTTATTTTCACATGGTATTCTGAGCAGGTTCCCTAGTGGGAACGAATTTTTTTTCAAGGGCCCACCACGATTTTTTTTCCTGCCCTGCTCGAAGCACGCTGCCGCGCCTTCCTGCCCTGTCGCGCGCCTCGCGCCTGCCTCACTTGCACCCTCGAGCGCCTGCCCTGCCGTCGCGGCCCTGCCTGTCGCGGCCCTGCTTTGCCGGCCGTCGCGGCCCTGCCCTGCCGCCCTAAGTCGCGGCCCTGCCCTGCCGCCCTACGTCGCGGCCCCTGACCTACAGCCGCCGTCGTGGCCCCTGACCTGCCGCCCCACGTCGCGGCCCCTTACCTGCAGCCGTCGTCGCGGCCCCTTCCCTGCAGCCGCTGCCGCGGCCCCTGCCCTGCAACCGCCGTCGCGGCCCCGTGGCCTGGAACAGCCGTCGCGCCTGCTGCCGCCGTTCCGGCCCTGCTGCCGCCGTCGAGCCTGCAGCCGCCGTTGCGACCGCCGCCGTCGCCGCCGCTGAGGCCCCGCCGTCGCGCCTGCCCTGCTCGCCCCTGGTGAGCACCCACCCTAAGCGCGCCACCCGCACCTGCTTGCCGGCCGCTCTGCCGAGACGCCCGCTCAGCCGAGCCGCGCCGCCCAGTCGAGCCGCGCTGCTCCGCCGGGTCGCGCCGCCCAGCCGAGCCGCGTCGCCCAGCCAAGCCGCGCCGCACTGCCCTACTGAGCCGAGCTGCCCTGACCGCGCTGCTCCTGCTAGTGCTGCTGTTTCTACTGCTACTCCTACTACTACTGCCACTGCTACTACTGCCGCCATGGCTAGCCCTACGGTTCTTATCTTCGATGCTGAGGGCTGTGCTATTGATTTCAATGTCTGGGTAGATGATCTGCAGCTCTTTCTTCAGTGCGATAGCAAGGACGGAGTTTCGCTTTTTTAACTCACGTCTGGCGCCTCTGCTGCACCTGCTGCCGATGCTGACAGTACAGTTCGCTTGCAGTGGACTACTCGTGACGCTGTTGCCCGCCTTGCTGTTCGTAGTCACTTGCCTTCTACTGAGCGCGCGCACTTTGGCCAGTACAAGACTGCTAAGTCTTTGTATGACGCTGTCGTAGTGCGTTACTCCTCCCCTGCCATTGCTACCCTCAGCCGCCTCAAGCTACCGTACCTGTTCCCTGACCTGGCCGCCTTTGCCACAGTCGCTGACCTCATTACTCACCTCCGCACTAGTGACACCCGCTACCGCGCTGCCCTTCCCCCCGAGTTCTGCGCCAAGAACCCGCCCCCCATGTACATCACCCTCTTCTACCTAGTCACCCATCTCCCTGACTCCCTTTCCTCAGTCAGGGACCACTTTCTCTCCCTTTGCCCCACAACGCTCACCGTCGACCTGCTAGAGGAGCGCCTCACTGCAGCTAAGAAGAGTATAGTTGCTGTAGGTGCTTCTCGCGGCGACCCCCGTGCCCCGTTCTTTGAGGGGTGTTCCCCCGTTCCCCTTTTGCCCTCTGTTGCTTCTGCTGCTGCTGTTGACCTCGGCACCGAGGAGGTCGGGGCTGCGTCTGCTCCCAATGGGAGGCGCCGCAGCAGCAAGGGCAAGGGGGGCAAGGGTGGTGGAGGGGATGGCGGGGGCGGCGGTGGTGGCGGTGGAGGAGGCGGAGGGGGTTGGGGTGGAGGCAAGGGTGGTGGTGGGAGTGGGGGCGTCGGTGGCGGCGGTGGAGGTGGTGGAGGCAGCGGCAGCGGTGGTGGAGGCAGCGGTGGTGGAGGCAGCGGCAGTGGCGGTGGAGGCGGCGGAGGAGGTGGCGGAGGCGGTGGTGTTGGTCGGGGTGGAGCTGCGCAGCGTGGAGGCTTTGGCGGCAGCCAGCGCCAGCAGCAGCCGCGTTCCCGCGAGACCCCGTCGCCCCAGCAGCTTCGTGAGTGGTACGCTGGGCGTGGGAGGTCTGGGGGTGCTGGTCCCTGCACGTACGTTCTCCGCACCGGCGGGCGCCGTGGGGAGACGTGCGGAGGGCCACACACGTCGCAGCGCTGTTTCGATCGCCTGTCTGACGCCTGGCGCATCCAGTGTCCTGACACCGCTGAGCTCCCTAGCTGGGCTGATCTACTTAGGCAGAATGTTGATATCTTTGCTCTTGACAATGATGCTATCCTTGCTGCCATGTATGCTGTGACTATTAGTGTTGAGGGTGACTGTTACCTGTGTGTGCCGCCCGACCCGGGTATAGAGTCTACTGCTCCAGGTACTGGTGAGGCTGCTGCTCTAGGTGCTAGTGAGTCTGTCGCTCCAGGTGCTGGTGAGTCTGCTCTCTCTGGTACTGCGCCTGCTGAGGCCTTGCACACCTTCACACTTGACTCAGGTGCTTCTTGCTCTTTCTTTCGCGACAGCACCACATTCACGCCGCTCAGTCGGCCCGTTGCAGTCTCCCTGGCGGACCCCTCTGGGGGTCCCGTCCTTGCGCACTCCTCCATGGTCCTGCCTTGTCCTGCTGTCCCGTCTGGCTCACTGTCACGGCTCCACCTCCCCTCCTTCTCTACAAACTTGGTGAGTGGAGCTGCCCTCCAGGATGCGTTGGTAGACGAGTTCACTCCTGGAGGTCAGCGGGTGACCCACTATACGTACTCCCGGACCGGTCGGCACCTGGCCACGTTTACCCGAGCTCCTGGCTCGAGTCTGTACACACTGACTACTGTGTCCCCTCAGGTAGCTGCGTCCGCGTCTGCGCTTGCGTAAGGTCAGCTAGCGGCCCCCTGCTCGTGTCGCGCTCTGTCGCACCAGACTGTCCTCTGGTACCACCGTCTTGGTCACCCCTTGGTGCAGCGCCTTCGTGGCATGCACCGCCCTGTCCTTGTCTCTGGTCTTCCCAGGGTTCTCACTCCCCTCCCTCCCTCGCCTGCTCCTCCCTGTCTTCCCTGTGTCGAGGGGCGGCAGCGTGCCGCTCCTCACTCCTCTTCGTTTCCCCCAACGACTGCTCCCCTGCAGACCCTACACATGGACGTGTTCTGTCCTCCCAGGACGTCACGTTTGACGAGTCGGTTCCTTACTACCGTCTCTTCCCCTACCGCGCTGCCCCCCTCCCCCCCCCGCCGCTCTTCCTCACGCCAGTTCCCCCCCCCGTAGACCCCCTCCCCCCTCAGGGTCCTGCCCCCTCAGGTGTGTCCCAGGTAGACGCAGTCGAGCCTGTCGAGGTAGCTGTTGACTCTGGTGCTGCTAGGGGTGCTGAGCCTGTGGGTGCCGGGACTGGGGGTGCTGAGCCTGAGCGTGCGGAGCCTGGGGGTACTGGGTCTGGGGGTGCTGAGCCTGGGGGTGCTGCGTCTGGGGGTGCTGAACCTGGGGTTGCTGAGTGTGGGGGTGCAGAGCCTAAGGGTGCTGGGCCTGCTCGTGTGGAGTCTGGCGGTGCTGGGCCTGGAGGTCCATCGGGTGCTTCGTCCCGGCGGGAGCTACCTTCTCCACAGGAGCTGCGAGAGTGGTTTGCTCGGCGCTGGAGCCGTGCTGCTGGAGCTGGTGGTGCTGCCGGTGCTGGAGGTTCTACTGCTACTGGGGGTGCTGGAGCCACGGGTCCCGGAGGTGCTCGTACTGGAGGTACTGGAGCTGCTGGGCCTGGTGGTGCTGCTGGTGCTGGAGCTGCTGGCGGAGCTGGAGCTGGCGGTGCTGCTAGAGCAAGTGCTGCTGGAGGTACTGGAGCCGGAGCTGCTGCGTCTTCCGGTGGTCCTGCTGGAGCTGGAGCTGCTGGAGGTACTGGAGCTGGAGGTGCTGCTGGAGCCGGTGCTCCTGTGGGTACTGGAGTTGGCGCTACTGGAGCTGCTGGAGGTGCTGCGGGAGCTGGTGGAGCTGCTGGAGACGGAGCTGACGCTGGGGGTGCTCGTGCTGTCCCTGCTGGTTCTGGAGGTGCTGCGCGAACACGGCCGTACTTCGTTTCGCTCCTTGAGCAGGTTCTTGGTCTTCCGCCTTCTTCTGGACCTGCTCCTTCTTCTGTCCAGTCCGAGTCACAGTTCCAGCTGGCCTCCCCGTTGCCTACTCCTTCTCCCTACACTGGTCCTACTGGAGGTCTTGCTGAGCGTCGTGAGCCTGAGTCGCGTCCTGCGTCGCCTGTTCGTGCTGCTCGCACTGGTCGTCGTGTTCCACGCCAGCGTCCTCCTGCGGTCCCGGGCACGCACCAGATGGCACTGCGTCCTTCCACTGCTCCACAATGTGTCCCTTTGCCGTCTCCTCCTGAGTCCTCTCTTCCTGCTCTTGCTGACCCGGAGTCTGACTCCCTTCGTGCTGTCAGTCCTACTGTCACGCGTCTCCTGGCTACTGTTGTCACTGACCCTTCCTTTGAGTCCACCGCTGCGTCTGCCTTGGTTGCTGAGCTTGTCAACTTCGCTGCTCACTGTCGTCTAGACTACGCCGCGAGTCTTGTTGCTGAGTCTGAGTCTGTCTGTCCTCCGTCCGTCGGGGGTGAGCGTGCTCTTAGCACGGACGTCCTTGAGGACAGGCAGGAGGAGTTCCAGTGTTTTGCTGCTGCTTTACCTCATCTCGTGTCCATGCTAGTTGCCCCTGAGGGAGACCCGGATGCACCAGACATCCCGACCCCGCGCTCTTACGCAGAGGCGATAGAGGGTCCCTACTCCTCTCAGTGGCAGTCAGCCATGGATGCAGAGATGGCTTCCTGGAAGTCCACAGGCACCTACGTCGACGAGGTTCCCCCACCTGGGGCGAACATCGTCAGTGGCATGTGGATTTTCAGAGTGAAGCGGCCGCCGGGTTCTCTGCCTGTCTTCAAGGCGCGTTACGTGGCTCGAGGTTTCAGTCAGCGGCAAGGAGTTGACTACTTTCAGACCTTCTCTCCCACCCCGAAGATGACCACTCTTCGGTTGTTGCTGCACATAGCCGCTCAGCGCGACTACGAGCTTCACTCTCTTGACTTCAGCACTGCTTTCCAACAGGGCAGCCTGCACGAGGAGATCTGGCTGCGCCGCCCACCTGGCTTCACTGGGTCGTTTCCTCCTGGTACCCAGTGGAGCCTCCGGCGGCCAGTCTACGGTCTCCGCTAGGCGCCCCGTGAGTGGCACGACACACTGAGGACTACACTTGCAGCTCTTGGGTTTGCTCCTTCTACTGCCAACCCGTCGCTGTTTCTACGCACCGACACCTCTTTGCCGCCGTTCTACATCCTCGTGTACGTCAACGACTTGGTCTTTGCTACTGCTGACACTGCTGGACTCGCCCACGTGAAGTCCGAGCTGCAGAAGAGACACACGTGCACAGACCTGGGTGAACTGCGCAGCTATCTTGGCTTGCAGATCACCCGGGACAGAGCACGCCGCACCATTACCCTGACTCAGTCACACATGGTGCAGCAGGTCCTTCAGCGCTTCGACTTCACGTACTCCTCGCCTCAAGCCACTCCTCTGTCTACTCGCCACTCGCTCTCAGCTCTGCCTTCGGATGAGTCCGTAGAGCCGAGTGGCCCATACCCAGAGCTTGTGGGCTGCCTCATGTACCTGATGACCTGCACTCGACCTTATCTGGCATACCCTCTTAGCATCTTGGCACGCTATGTTGCTCCTGGGAGACACCGGCCAGAGCACATGGCTGCAGCGAAGAGGGTGTTGCGCTACTTGTGCAGTACGTCGGGCATGGGGCTCGTGCTTGGAGGACGGGCTCGAGTTGTCCTCACTGGTCACGCAGACGCTTCCCGGGCTGACGACTTGGCTACGCAGCGGTCGTGACAGGGTTACACTTTCAGCCTTGGCTCTGGCTCTGTTTCTTGGCAGTCTACCCGCTCGTTCTCTGTTCTCAGCTCCAGTTGTGAGGCTGAGATCTACGCAGGGGCCATGGCTTCACAGGAGTTACGCTGGCTCACCTACCTGCTGATTGACCTGGGAGAGTTGCCTCGTTCCCCTCCAGTGTTGTACGTCGACAACAAGGCCATGATTTCCTTGTGTCAGGAGCACAGACTGGAGCACAAGACGAAGCACATCGCTCTGCGCTACTTCCTTGCTCGAGAGTTGCAGCAGCGTGGTCAGCTTCGTCTTGCTTACGTGGCCACTCGGGCCAACACTGCTGATGTCTTCACCAAAGCACTTCAGCCTTGTGATCATCAGCGTTTCTGTACTGTTCTAGGCCTTGTGCCCACTGGGCCTCACTTGCTTACTTCTTGACTTTGCTTGTACTGTGGTCTCTATACATATACCTGCATGCTTACTCTTGCTAGGTTGTGATCACTGTATTGTTTGTTCGTCTTTATATAACTCTGCATGTGAACTGGCCTTGTGGCCATTTGCTTGTGCTCAGAATGTGTGGTGACGTCGTGATCCACCCTGAGCTTGCTTGCCTCTCTTGACTGGTCTTGTGACCTCTTGTTCTCCCCCACTTTGCCTATGGGGGTGTGTCAAACTTATATGCTATAGTCTGTGTAGGCTGTAGTGGGGTAGGCAATATAGGGTACAACACTTTTAGGTTTTCCTACTTGTACCCACCTGCTTGCTAGTTCATTCATTCCTCGTTCTTGTTTTCACAAAATCCCACTCTACTGTTTCAGTAATGCTACCAAGTCATCTGGTATGTTAGCAAGAAGTTTCTATAAATCATTTGGTTTGTGTGTGCCTTGGCTTCCCAGGTGACGACCGTGTTCACGTCAGCTCCTACCTCTACGGCGTATTTCATCATGATGGCATTGACTCAAACCGACGAAGACTCAGGCGAGCTCCATTTATGTAAGGCGATGCTATTACCAGTGACTCGCACACTGTAGTCATCCGTCGCCCTGTCTATCCACGGGTTGTGTCGTCGCAGCCAATCACAGCCGAGTAAAAAATCGTTTCCTTTGAGGGCCGTAGCCAGCATTTGTCAAACATATATGACATAGTCTATGTAGGCAGTAGTGGGGTAGACTATATGGGGTACAACACTGCTAGGTTTCCTTACTTGTACCCATCTCCTTGCTAGTTCAGTCATTCCTCTTTCTTCACATGGTATAGAGCGGGTTCCCTAGTGGGACCTTTTCTTCCTAAGGGCCCACCATAATTTTTTTTTTTTTTTTCCTAACCTGCCCGAAGCGCGCTTCGCGCTCTGCTGTGCCCTACCCTTTCGCGGCCCCTTAGCGGCCTGCCCTGCTCCTGAGGCCCGTCGTGGCCCCCCTTTGCAGCCCCTTCGCAGCCCCTTTGCGGCCCCTTAGCGGCCTCTTCGCGGCCCCTTCGTGGCCCCCTTCGCGGCCCCTTAGCGGCCCCTTCGTGGCCCCTTAGCGGCCCCTTCGCGGCCCCTTAGCGGCCCATTCGCGGCCCCTTCGCGGCCCCGCCCCGTTGCCCGTAGCGGCCTCGCCCCGTCGCCAGTCGCGGCCCCGCCCCTTCGCCACCCGGGTGTCGCCCCTGCCTCGTCGCGACGCCCCTGCGGGACCCGCGCGTCGCCCCCGCCTCGTCGCGACGCCCCTGCGGGACCCGCGCGGCGTCACCCCTGCCCGCCGCGGCGCCCTGCCCTACCCCGCGCCCGACCTTCGGACGGCCGCCCCTGCCCCGCACTACAGCAGCTGACCGCTGGCACGCCTGAGCTCGCTTACCGCACACCTGAGCTTGCTTACCGCACACCTGAGCTTGCTTACCGCACACCTGGGTTCGCTTCCGGCACGCTTGAGCTCGCTTACTGCACACCTCAGCTTGCTTACCGCACACATGGGTTCGCTTCCGGCACGCCTGAGCTCGCTTACCGCACACCTGAGCTTGCTTACCGCACACCTGGGTTCGCTTCCGGCACGCCTAAGCTTGCCCCAAGGGCGCCTTCCCTGCTCGACGCGGCGCCCCCGGGGCGTCGTCCCTGCTCGTCGCGGCCCCCCCGCCCTGCAGCAGCTGCCGCGGAGACCCCTGCCGCCGTAGCGGCCCCGCCCTGCTGCAGCTGCCGCGGAGCCACCTGCAGCAGTCGTGGCCCTGCCCTGCAGTAGCTGCCAAGGAGCCCCCCTGCCGCTGTCGCGGCCCCGCCCTGTAGCTATCCCGGCCCCGCCGTCGCCGCCGTCGTGTGCCTACCCTGCTCGCCCGGCGAGCGACTACCCTTCCCGCCACTGGTGAGCACCTGCCCTACCGTGCGCAGCAAAATGGGATTGCTGAGCGCCGCATTCACATGGTCATGGACGTCGCTCGTACGTCCATGATCCATGCGGCTGCTCCCCATTTTCTGTGGTCGTTCGCGGTTCAGTACGCGGCGCATCAGATCAACCTTCAGCCCCGGGTCTCCATGCCGGAGACCTCCCCTACTCTGCGGTGGACGGGGAAGGTTGGCGATGCGTCTGCGTTCCGTGTCTGGGGATCTCGAGCTTTCGTCCGCGACTTGTCTGCGGACAAGCTGTCCTCCTGTGCTGTTCCCTGCGTCTTCCTTGGCTTCCCCCCTGACGCGCCTGGTTGGCAGTTTTTCCACTCCACCTCGCGCCGTGTTCTGTCCTCCCAGGACGTCACGTTTGACGAGTCGGTTCCTTACTACCGTCTCTTCCCCTACCGCGCTGCCCCCCTCCCCCCCCCGCCGCTCTTCCTCACGCCAGGTCCCCCCCCCGTAGACCCCCTCCCCCCTCAGGGTCCTGCCCCCTCAGGTGTGTCCCAGGTAGACGCAGTCGAGCCTGTCGAGGTAGCTGTTGACTCTGGTGCTGCTAGGGGTGCTGAGCCTGTGGGTGCCGGGACTGGGGGTGCTGAGCCTGAGCGTGCGGAGCCTGGGGGTACTGGGTCTGGGGGTGCTGAGCCTGGGGGTGCTGCGTCTGGGGGTGCTGAACCTGGGGTTGCTGAGTGTAGGGGTGCAGAGCCTAAGGGTGCTGGGCCTGCTCGTGTGGAGTCTGGCGGTGCTGGGCCTGGAGGTCCATCGGGTGCTTCGTCCCGGCGGGAGCTACCTTCTCCACAGGAGCTGCGAGAGTGGTTTGCTCGGCGCTGGAGCCGTGCTGCTGGAGCTGGTGGTGCTGCCGGTGCTGGAGGTTCTACTGCTACTGGGGGTGCTGGAGCCACGGGTCCCGGAGGTGCTCGTACTGGAGGTACTGGAGCTGCTGGGCCTGGTGGTGCTGCTGGTGCTGGAGCTGCTGGCGGAGCTGGAGCTGGCGGTGCTGCTAGAGCAAGTGCTGCTGGAGGTACTGGAGCCGGAGCTGCTGCGTCTTCCGGTGGTCCTGCTGGAGCTGGAGCTGCTGGAGGTACTGGAGCTGGAGGTGCTGCTGGAGCCGGTGCTCCTGTGGGTACTGGAGTTGGCGCTACTGGAGCTGCTGGAGGTGCTGCGGGAGCTGGTGGAGCTGCTGGAGACGGAGCTGACGCTGGGGGTGCTCGTGCTGTCCCTGCTGGTTCTGGAGGTGCTGCGCGAACACGGCCGTACTTCGTTCCGCTCCTTGAGCAGGTTCTTGGTCTTCCGCCTTCTTCTGGACCTGCTCCTTCTTCTGTCCAGTCCGAGTCACAGTTCCAGCTGGCCTCCCCGTTGCCTACTCCTTCTCCCTACACTGGTCCTACTGGAGGTCTTGCTGAGCGTCGTGAGCCTGAGTCGCGTCCTGCGTCGCCTGTTCGTGCTGCTCGCACTGGTCGTCGTGTTCCACGCCAGCGTCCTCCTGCGGTCCCGGGCACGCACCAGATGGCACTGCGTCCTTCCACTGCTCCACAATGTGTCCCTTTGCCGTCTCCTCCTGAGTCCTCTCTTCCTGCTCTTGCTGACCCGGAGTCTGACTCCCTTCGTGCTGTCAGTCCTACTGTCACGCGTCTCTTGGCTACTGTTGTCACTGACCCTTCCTTTGAGTCCACCGCTGCGTCTGCCTTGGTTGCTGAGCTTGTCAACTTCGCTGCTCACTGTCGTCTAGACTACGCCGCGAGTCTTGTTGCTGAGTCTGAGTCTGTCTGTCCTCCGTCCGTCGGGGGTGAGCGTGCTCTTAGCACGGACGTCCTTGAGGACAGGCAGGAGGAGTTCCAGTGTTTTGCTGCTGCTTTACCTCATCTCGTGTCCATGCTAGTTGCCCCTGAGGGAGACCCGGATGCACCAGACATCCCGACCCCGCGCTCTTACGCAGAGGCGATAGAGGGTCCCTACTCCTCTCAGTGGCAGTCAGCCATGGACGCAGAGATGGCTTCCTGGAAGTCCACAGGCACCTACGTCGACGAGGTTCCCCCACCTGGGGCGAACATCGTCAGTGGCATGTGGATTTTCAGAGTGAAGCGGCCGCCGGGTTCTCTGCCTGTCTTCAAGGCGCGTTACGTGGCTCGAGGTTTCAGTCAGCGGCAAGGAGTTGACTACTTTCAGACCTTCTCTCCCACCCCGAAGATGACCACTCTTCGGTTGTTGCTGCACATAGCCGCTCAGCGCGACTACGAGCTTCACTCTCTTGACTTCAGCACTGCTTTCCAACAGGGCAGCCTGCACGAGGAGATCTGGCTGCGCCGCCCACCTGGCTTCACTGGGTCGTTTCCTCCTGGTACCCAGTGGAGCCTCCGGCGGCCAGTCTACGGTCTCCGCTAGGCGCCCCGTGAGTGGCACGACACACTGAGGACTACACTTGCAGCTCTTGGGTTTGCTCCTTCTACTGCCAACCCGTCGCTGTTTCTACGCACCGACACCTCTTTGCCGCCGTTCTACATCCTCGTGTACGTCGACGACTTGGTCTTTGCTACTGCTGACACTGCTGGACTCGCCCACGTGAAGTCCGAGCTGCAGAAGAGACACACGTGCACAGACCTGGGTGAACTGCGCAGCTATCTTGGCTTGCAGATCACCCGGGACAGAGCACGCCGCACCATTACCCTGACTCAGTCACACATGGTGCAGCAGGTCCTTCAGCGCTTCGACTTTACGTACTCCTCGCCTCAAGCCACTCCTCTGTCTACTCGCCACTCGCTCTCAGCTCTGCCTTCGGATGAGTCCGTAGAGCCGAGTGGCCCATACCCAGAGCTTGTGGGCTGCCTCATGTACCTGATGACCTGCACTCGACCTTATCTGGCATACCCTCTTAGCATCTTGGCACGCTATGTTGCTCCTGGGAGACACCGACCAGAGCACATGGCTGCAGCGAAGAGGGTGTTGCGCTACTTGTGCAGTACGTCGGGCATGGGGCTCGTGCTTGGAGGACGGGCTCGAGTTGTCCTCACTGGTCACGCAGACGCTTCCCGGGCTGACGACTTGGCTACGCAGCGGTCGTGACAGGGTTACACTTTCAGCCTTGGCTCTGGCTCTGTTTCTTGGCAGTCTACCCGCTCGTTCTCTGTTCTCAGCTCCAGTTGTGAGGCTGAGATCTACGCAGGGGCCATGGCTTCACAGGAGTTACGCTGGCTCACCTACCTGCTGATTGACCTGGGAGAGTTGCCTCGTTCCCCTCCAGTGTTGTACGTCGACAACAAGGCCATGATTTCCTTGTGTCAGGAGCACAGACTGGAGCACAAGACGAAGCACATCGCTCTGCGCTACTTCCTTGCTCGAGAGTTGCAGCAGCGTGGTCAGCTTCGTCTTGCTTACGTGGCCACTCGGGCCAACACTGCTGATGTCTTCACCAAAGCACTTCAGCCTTGTGATCATCAGCGTTTCTGTACTGTTCTAGGCCTTGTGCCCACTGGGCCTCACTTGCTTACTTCTTGACTTTGCTTGTACTGTGGTCTCTATACATATACCTGCATGCTTACTCTTGCTAGGTTGTGATCACTGTATTGTTTGTTCGTCTTTATATAACTCTGCATGTGAACTGGCCTTGTGGCCATTTGCTTGTGCTCAGAATGTGTGGTGACGTCGTGATCCACCCTGAGCTTGCTTGCCTCTCTTGACTGGTCTTGTGACCTCTTGTTCTCCCCCACTTTGCCTATGGGGGTGTGTCAAACTTATATGCTATAGTCTGTGTAGGCTGTAGTGGGGTAGGCAATATAGGGTACAACACTTTTAGGTTTTCCTACTTGTACCCACCTGCTTGCTAGTTCATTCATTCCTCGTTCTTGTTTTCACAAAATCCCACTCTACTGTTTCAGTAATGCTACCAAGTCATCTGGTATGTTAGCAAGAAGTTTCTATAAATCATTTGGTTTGTGTGTGCCTTGGCTTCCCAGGTGACGACCGTGTTCACGTCAGCTCCTACCTCTACGGCGTATTTCATCATGATGGCATTGACTCAAACCGACGAAGACTCAGGCGAGCTCCATTTATGTAAGGCGATGCTATTACCAGTGACTCGCACACTGTAGTCATCCGTCGCCCTGTCTATCCACGGGTTGTGTCGTCGCAGCCAATCACAGCCGAGTAAAAAATCGTTTCCTTTGAGGGCCGTAGCCAGCATTTGTCAAACATATATGACATAGTCTATGTAGGCAGTAGTGGGGTAGACTATATGGGGTACAACACTGCTAGGTTTCCTTACTTGTACCCATCTCCTTGCTAGTTCAGTCATTCCTCTTTCTTCACATGGTATAGAGCGGGTTCCCTAGTGGGACCTTTTCTTCCTAAGGGCCCACCATAATTTTTTTTTTTTTTTCCTAACCTGCCCGAAGCGCGCTTCGCGCTCTGCTGTGCCCTACCCTTTCGCGGCCCCTTAGCGGCCTGCCCTGCTCCTGAGGCCCGTCGTGGCCCCCCTTTGCAGCCCCTTCGCAGCCCCTTTGCGGCCCCTTAGCGGCCTCTTCGCGGCCCCTTCGTGGCCCCCTTCGCGGCCCCTTAGCGGCCCCTTCGTGGCCCCTTAGCGGCCCCTTCGCGGCCCCTTAGCGGCCTCTTCGCGGCCCCTTAGCGGCCCATTCGCGGCCCCTTCGCGGCCCCGCCCCGTTGCCCGTAGCGGCCTCGCCCCGTCGCCAGTCGCGGCCCCGCCCCTTCGCCACCCGGGTGTCGCCCCTGCCTCGTCGCGACGCCCCTGCGGGACCCGCGCGTCGCCCCCGCCTCGTCGCGACGCCCCTGCGGGACCCGCGCGGCGTCACCCCTGCCCGCCGCGGCGCCCTGCCCTACCCCGCGCCCGACCTTCGGACGGCCGCCCCTGCCCCGCACTACAGCAGCTGACCGCTGGCACGCCTGAGCTCGCTTACCGCACACCTGAGCTTGCTTACCGCACACCTGAGCTTGCTTACCGCACACCTGGGTTCGCTTCCGGCACGCTTGAGCTCGCTTACTGCACACCTCAGCTTGCTTACCGCACACATGGGTTCGCTTCCGGCACGCCTGAGCTCGCTTACCGCACACCTGAGCTTGCTTACCGCACACCTGGGTTCGCTTCCGGCACGCCTAAGCTTGCCCCAAGGGCGCCTTCCCTGCTCGACGCGGCGCCCCCGGGGCGTCGTCCCTGCTCGTCGCGGCCCCCCCGCCCTGCAGCAGCTGTCGCGGAGACCCCTGCCGCCGTAGCGGCCCCGCCCTGCTGCAGCTGCCGCGGAGCCACCTGCAGCAGTCGTGGCCCTGCCCTGCAGCAGCTGCCGAGGAGCCCCCCTGCCGCTGTCGCGGCCCCGCCCTGTAGCTATCCCGGCCCCGCCGTCGCCGCCGTCGTGTGCCTACCCTGCTCGCCCGGCGAGCGACTACCCTTCCCGCCACTGGTGAGCACCTGCCCTACCGTGCGCAGCAAAATGGGATTGCTGAGCGCCGCATTCACATGGTCATGGACGTCGCTCGTACGTCCATGATCCATGCGGCTGCTCCCCATTTTCTGTGGTCGTTCGCGGTTCAGTACGCGGCGCATCAGATCAACCTTCAGCCCCGGGTCTCCATGCCGGAGACCTCCCCTACTCTGCGGTGGACGGGGAAGGTTGGCGATGCGTCTGCGTTCCGTGTCTGGGGATCTCGAGCTTTCGTCCGCGACTTGTCTGCGGACAAGCTGTCCTCCTGTGCTGTTCCCTGCGTCTTCCTTGGCTTCCCCCCTGACGCGCCTGGTTGGCAGTTTTACCACCCCACCTCGCGCCGTGTTCTGTCCTCCCAGGACGTCACGTTTGACGAGTCGGTTCCTTACTACCGTCTCTTCCCCTACCGCGCTGCCCCCCTCCCCCCCCCGCCGCTCTTCCTCACGCCAGGTCCCCCCCCCGTAGACCCCCTCCCCCCTCAGGGTCCTGCCCCCTCAGGTGTGTCCCAGGTAGACGCAGTCGAGCCTGTCGAGGTAGCTGTTGACTCTGGTGCTGCTAGGGGTGCTGAGCCTGTGGGTGCCGGGACTGGGGGTGCTGAGCCTGAGCGTGCGGAGCCTGGGGGTACTGGGTCTGGGGGTGCTGAGCCTGGGGGTGCTGCGTCTGGGGGTGCTGAACCTGGGGTTGCTGAGTGTGGGGGTGCAGAGCCTAAGGGTGCTGGGCCTGCTCGTGTGGAGTCTGGCGGTGCTGGGCCTGGAGGTCCTTCGGGTGCTTCGTCCCGGCGGGAGCTACCTTCTCCACAGGAGCTGCGAGAGTGGTTTGCTCGGCGCTGGAGCCGTGCTGCTGGAGCTGGTGGTGCTGCTGGTGCTGGAGGTTCTACTGCTACTGGGGGTGCTGGAGCCACGGGTCCCGGAGGTGCTCGTACTGGAGGTACTGGAGCTGCTGGGCCTGGTGGTGCTGCTGGTGCTGGAGCTGCTGGCGGAGCTGGAGCTGGCGGTGCTGCTAGAGCAAGTGCTGCTGGAGGTACTGGAGCCGGAGCTGCTGCGTCTTCCGGTGGTCCTGCTGGAGCTGGAGCTGCTGGAGGTACTGGAGCTGGAGGTGCTGCTGGAGCCGGTGCTCCTGTGGGTACTGGAGTTGGCGCTACTGGAGCTGCTGGAGGTGCTGCGGGAGCTGGTGGAGCTGCTGGAGACGGAGCTGACGCTGGGGGTGCTCGTGCTGTCCCTGCTGGTTCTGGAGGTGCTGCGCGAACACGGCCGTACTTCGTTCCGCTCCTTGAGCAGGTTCTTGGTATTCCGCCTTCTTCTGGACCTGCTCCTTCTTCTGTCCAGTCCGAGTCACAGTTCCAGCTGGCCTCCCCGTTGCCTACTCCTTCTCCCTACACTGGTCCTACTGGAGGTCTTGCTGAGCGTCGTGAGCCTGAGTCGCGTCCTGCGTCGCCTGTTCGTGCTGCTCGCACTGGTCGTCGTGTTCCACGCCAGCGTCCTCCTGCGGTCCCGGGCACGCACCAGATGGCACTGCGTCCTTCCACTGCTCCACAACGTGTCCCTTTGCCGTCTCCTCCAGAGTCCTCTCTTCCTGCTCTTGCTAACCCGGAGTCTAACTCCCTTCGTGCTGTCAGTCCTACTGTCACGCGTCTCCTGGCTACTGTTGTCACTGACCCTTCCTTTGAGTCCACCGCTGCGTCTGCCTTAGTTGCTGAGCTTGTCAACTTCGCTGCTCACTGTCGTCTAGACTACGCCGCGAGTCTTGTTGCTGAGTCTGAGTCTGTCTGTCCTCCGTCCGTCGGGGGTGAGCGTGCTCTTAGCACGGACGTCCTTGAGGACAGGCAGGAGGAGTTCCAGTGTTTTGCTGCTGCATTTACCTCATCTCGTGTCCATGCTAGTTGCCCCTGAGGGAGACCCGGATGCACCAGACATCCCGACCTCGTGCTCTTACGCAGAGGCGATAGAGGGTCCCTACTCCTCTCAGTGGCAGTCAGCCATGGACGCAGAGATGGCTTCCTGGAAGTCCACAGGCACCTACGTCGACGAGGTTCCCCCACCTGGGGCGAACATCGTCAGTGGCATGTGGATTTTCAGAGTGAAGCGGCCGCCGGGTTCTCTGCCTGTCTTCAAGGCGCGTTACGTGGCTCGAGGTTTCAGTCAGCGGCAAGGAGTTGACTACTTTCAGACCTTCTCTCCCACCCCGAAGATGACCACTCTTCGGTTGTTGCTGCACATAGCCGCTCAGCGCGACTACGAGCTTCACTCTCTTGACTTGAGCACTGCTTTCCAACAGGGCAGCCTGCACGAGGAGATCTGGCTGCGCCGCCCACCTGGCTTCACTGGGTCGTTTCCTCCTGGTACCCAGTGGAGCCTCCGGCGGCCAGTCTACGGTCTCCGCTAGGCGCCCCGTGAGTGGCACGACACACTGAGGACTACACTTGCAGCTCTTGGGTTTGCTCCTTCTACTGCCAACCCGTCGCTGTTTCTACGCACCGACACCTCTTTGCCGCCGTTCTACATCCTCGTGTACGTCGACGACTTGGTCTTTGCTACTGCTGACACTGCTGGACTCGCCCACGTGAAGTCCGAGCTGCAGAAGAGACACACGTGCACAGACCTGGGTGAACTGCGCAGCTATCTTGGCTTGCAGATCACCCGGGACAGAGCACGCCGCACCATTACCCTGACTCAGTCACACATGGTGCAGCAGGTCCTTCAGCGCTTCGACTTCACGTACTCCTCGCCTCAAGCCACTCATCTGTCTACTCGCCACTCGCTCTCAGCTCTGCCTTCGGATGAGTCCGTAAGCCGAGTGGCCCATACCCAGAGCTTGTGGGCTGCCTCATGTACCTGATGACCTGCACTCGACCTTATCTGGCATACCCTCTTAGCATCTTGGCACGCTATGTTGCTCCTGGGAGACACCGACCAGAGCACATGGCTGCAGCGAAGAGGGTGTTGCGCTACTTGTGCAGTACGTCGGGCATGGGGCTCGTGCTTGGAGGGCGGAGTTCAGTGGTCCTCACTGGTCACGCAGACGCGTCTTGGGTTGACGACTTGGCTACGCAGCGGTCGTCACAGGGTTACACCTTCAGCTTTGGTTCTGGCTCTGTTTCGTGGCGGTCTACCCGCTCGTCTTCTGTTCTCAGCTCCAGCTGTGAGGCTGAGATCTACGCAGGGGCCATGGCTGCACGAGAGTTACGCTGGCTCACCTACCTGCTGACCGACCTGGGAGAGCCGCCTCACTCTCCTCCAGTTCTGTACGTAGACAACAAGGCCATGCTGGCCTTGTGTCGGGAGCACAGACTGGAGCACAGAACGAAGCACATTGCTCTTCGCTACTTCCTTGCTCTTGAGCTGCAGCAGCGTGGTCAGCTGCGCCTTGCTTACGTGCCCTCTCGGGCCAACACTACTGATATCTTTACCAAGGCACTTCAGCCTCGTGATCATCAGCGCTTTTGTACGTCGCTAGGTCTTGTGCCTACTTAGCCTCACTTGCTCACTTCTTGACTTTGCTTGTACTGTGATCTATATATACCTGCACTTGCATGCTTACCCTTGCTAGGTTGAGATCACTGCCTTGCTTGTTCACCTTGATATATAACTCTGCATGTGAACTGGCCTTGTGGCCTTGTGCTTGTGCTCAGATTGTATGGTGACGTTGTGATCCACCCTGAGCTTGCCTTGCTTTGCTTGACTGGTCTTGTGACCTCTTGTTCTCCCCCACTTTGCCTATGGGGGTGTGTCAAACATATATGACGTAGTCTATGTAGGCAGTAGTGGGGTAGACAATATGGGGTACAACAGTGCTATGTTTCCTTACTTGTACCCATCTCCTTGCTAGTTCAGTCATTCCTCTTTCTTCACAGCATTTCTTGGGTGATGGTGAATTTCCCCCCCCCCCCCCCCCCGCAACGAATCCGAACTCGGTTTACGCGTTCCGGTATCGCCAGTGGCGTGCAATCGACCCGTATTGCGTCAATCTCAGGTAAACACTGGTCCAGTGTTGGTTTCAGTTTCCGTGCAGTGGTAGTATTAATTAATTTGTGGCTAGCCCCTCCATCTATGAAGATTTTAACTAAGTTGGTGTGGGATTTCGCGCTAAGAAGTATGGAATGATCTACCCCTGATCCCTGCTTATTCACCTGAGAGAGGTCGACTGCGTGAATTGGCAATGTCACTCCGTGAGGGTTACTTGGGGCGGGCGGGCGGCGTGATCGGTCAGTAAAGGGCTCGTCTGCTACTGACTCCTAGCATTTCCCTGTTTCTTGGTGTATTTCTGTTGCTCGACTCCCTCCTGTCCCTTAGCTTCTGGGCATTCACTTTTGCGGTGCCGCGGCCTGTTGCACGCGAAGTAGTGCCCTTTAAACAGTGCGGTAGCGGCATTCTCGGCGACGCCATGTATCATGGCGTGATCGTTCGCCCCACGAGTCCGGTGTCCCCAATTGCTGTTGTTATAGGACCCCGTCCTCTATGAACAGAGAAAACCGAGTTTCTCGGCCATGGCGAGAATTTCGTTGAATGCGGTGCCGTTGTAGAGTTGGATTTCTTACGCGATTTTGTTCTTCAGACCGCAGAGGTGGTGATCTATATGCTCAGCTTCATGCATTTGTCGCACTTGCTCGCACAATGCTAGGAATCCCATGGTGTAGTCCTGGACGGAATCGGGCTAGAGCCAAGTGCGGAGCCTCTGACACGCAGAAATTGACGATGATGCGCCACCAATCCATGGCGAGTCCTCGCTATAGCGACACTACGTAGCAAATTTTTGCTGCATCCGATGAGACGTAGTTCACATAAAGATTCATGGTGAAGATGAAATGTCGTACCACCCCGTTTATTCAGGGTCAACGCATGGCGGCCGCTATGGCTTGAGCGGCATCAGTGACTGAAGTGCCGACTCGTCGACAGGGACGTTGACGCTGATCTCGAGCCCCATTTGTTGCTCCGTGGTTTTTCGTCACGTGGTTGTCATAATGTTGATGCGACGCTGACCTTTAGCACCATTTGTCGCTCCGTGGTGTGTCGTCCCATGGTCATCGCGAACGTCATTGCGTGCGACTCAATCACTTGCAGCGCTTGAGGGTTGTCCCACGCAGACATGTCGGAATGTGGATGGTGCTGCCTATGCTGTTGTCCTTTTGCGTGTGTGTTTGTGCTTGTTGCGCCCGTGTGATGTCGTTTTGTAGTAACGTGCGTTTTGCCGTTAGCACGGCGAATTCTTTGCTGCTTTCGCGTTGTTGGCCCGTTATATCATCCATGTGCCCTTGCGTCAGGCTGGCGAGTTCAACATGCTCTGCCATTCCGAAGGGCGTCGGCCGACTCGGGTGCTAGGGGCAGTCATGGCTGTTCGCGGTTTCGAAAGAGCGTGAAGGCGCGTAGTCCCTTCGATTGCAAAAGTTGGGTTGTGTTGGTTGCGGAAAAATTGCGGTCCAAAGGAAACAGGCTCTGATAGCCAAGTGTTACGGGTGCAGTGTCTCGTGTTATCAACATATGAGTATCGTGTTGGCAAATGAGTACAACCTATGAGCGAAGGCATGAGTGAACATGTATACATGCAAAAATGCAAACTGTAACACGGTGCGTGCGAGCTAGCTAGTGCGATGCTGGCAACAAAGTTTGGCTATTCTCGAAGCATAGGTCGACTCGGGCCAGTCTAGCGGTGCAAGGTTTCGTGAATAGTGTGCGCGAAGTTGGCGAAGCTGTCAGAATATTATGTTTCTCTAGTCTGCAGTGGGGTACTCTATAATGAGTACAGCCCTTTTAGGGTTTGCTATATGTATCCCAATGTTTGCTAGTGAACCCGTCCTCTTCTCTCATCCACTTCCTCGTTATTTTCACATGGTATAGAGCTGTCTCCATCCTTGGGCTCACCACTGAAATTTTTTTTTCCTACCCGAGGCGCGCGTCGCGCCTGCCCTTAACGGCCCTTAGCGGCCCCTCGTAAGGCCCTTCGCGGCCCCTTGTTAGGCCCCCCCTTCGCGGCCCCTCGTAAGGCCCCTTCGCGGCCCCTCGTAAGGCCCCTTCGCGGCCCCTCGTACGGCCCTTCGCGGCCCCTCGTACGGCCCTTCGCGGCCCCCCGTAAGGTCCTGTCGCGGCCCCTCGTCGCGGCCCCCCGTCGCGGCCCCCCGTATCGGCCCCGTCGCCCGGCGTCGCCCCTGTCCCGGACCTGTCGCGGCCCTGCCCCGACCCTGTCGCGGCCCTATCGCGGCCCTGCCCCTGCCATGCCCCGACCCTGCCCAGGCCCCGCCCTCCTCATGCCTGTCGTGGCGCACCAGGGGCCCGTGCACCGCCCCCCCCCCCCTTTTCCCGTCGCCTTGCGTGGCGACCTGGGGGGGCGCGCGTCGCCCCTTCTTCCGCCTGCTCTGGCGCCCTGGGAGGCCGCGCGTCGGCCCCCGTACTCCTCCCCCCCCCCCCCCCCCCCCTCAGGTCACCTCAACAGGCGACGGGAGGGGCGACCTGGGGGGGGCCGTGCGTCGGAGCAGCCGCCCCTGGTGCAGCCGCCTCTGGCCCCTGGAGCAGCCGCCCCTGGCCCCTGGAGCAGCCGCCCCTGGTGCAGCCGCCCCTGGACCTCAGCAACCGCCCCTGGCCCCTGGAGCAGCCGCCCCTGGACCCCGCGACGCCGCCCCTGGACGCGGTGCCGCCGCCTCCCTGTGCTTCCCATTGCCGCCCGTTGCTGCCCGTTGCTGCTCTCCCCCCCCCCCCCCCCCCCTTCTTCGTCTCCCTGCTGCGCGTGCAGCCGTGGAATGGAGGGTATGGGGGTGGCGGGTATGGGGGTGATGGATGGTATGTTTCCCTTCCCTTCCTCCTCCTTTGTCTCCCACTGTTGCAGCTGCCGCTGAGGGGGGTGGATGTGTGGGAGCCAAAGGCGTGGTGCTAGGGGGTGGGGTGTGAGTGAACCTAGGGGTGCAGTAGGGGGTGTGTGAAATGGGGGTGGGATAGTTTGGGGAGGTTGAAGGGGGTGGCCGCCGTGAAGCCCGCAGCTCCAGTCGCCCGTGAGACCGTTGCGCCAGTCGCCCGTGAGCCCGTTGCGCCAGTCGCCCGTGAGCCCGTTGCTCCAGTCGCCCGTGAGTCCGTTGCTCCTGCCGCTCAGAGTTAGCCGCGGAGCCAGTTACTCCAGTAGCCCGTGTGCCAGTTGCTCCAGTTGCCAGTGTGCCAGTTGCTCCAGTTGCCCGTGTGCCAGTTGCTCCAGTTGCGTCGTGTGCCAGCAGCTTCAGCTGCCGCCCACTACCTCCTCTCCTCTCATAGTCCCTCCCCCTCCACACTTGCCCTCTGCGATAGCCTCTAGCGTTGCTTACATTTGTGAACTTTAAACTGTTGCTTCTTGTACTTGTGCTCAGAATGTGTGGTCACATTGTGATCCACTCTGAGCTTGTTCAGCTTTGCTCGTTGTGCTGATTACACCCCACTTTGACTATGGGGGTGTGTCAGAATATTATGTTTCTCTAGTCTGCAGTGGGGTACTCTATACTGAGTACAGCCCTTTTAGGGTTTGCTATATGTATCCCAATGTTTGCTAGTGAACCCGTCCTCTTCTCTCATCCACTTCCTCGTTATTTTCACAGAAGCCCCGTTAGCAGTAATGGGCGAAGAAACAGTCGGACATGTACATGATGTTGAGCAGGGCTAAATATTCATTCTTCAGTTCTCTGATTATCAGTGTCCTCATTTTGTAAACCCTTATTATCACTCTGCCTCATCGCCATTACTTTTACCGTAATTGTTGGGGTTTTCCTTGTTTCTGGAAAAAAAAAAACAAGAGGCGACGAAAGTCGTCGTAGGGTTGTGAAGCTTTTTCTTGAGGGGAATACTAGTTGGAAGTGTGAAATTAGAAAAACATGTATCAAAAAAAGGATTTCAAGATATAATAATGTCTTAGAGTTTTGAACACGACACCTTTCAAATGCTAATTCGAATCTAACCGACTACACAACCTGTACTATGTCATTCGTGGCATTTTAAATTTACAAAACATATCTTTGCGACGAAGTTTGCATTCCCTAGGGTTTCATTTCTTCCCTTTCTTCTCGCTGTTTCCTCTCGTTCGCTTACTCTCCCCAGCAGCAGACGCTGAGAAGAAACGAGGAATGAAATGACTAAGGAAAAGTTGGGTACAAAAGCAAACCCTAGGAAAACTGTACCCCATATGTGCTACCCCACTATAGCCTACAGTAGCTATGTCATATAAATCTGACACACCCCCACAGGCAAAGTGGGGGAGAACAAGGGGTCACAAGACCAGTCAAGCAAAGCAAAAACAAGCTCAGGGTGGATCACAAAGTCACCACACATTCCGAGCACAAGTTCAAGGCCACAAGGCCAGTTCACATGCAGGATTACATATATATATAAGGCTAGACAAGCAAGAGCAGGTGTATATATATATGCAACAGTACAAACAAGGTCAAGAGGTGAGCAAGTGAGGCAAGGTAGGCACAAGACCCAGCTGAGTACAGAAGCGCTGATGATCACAAGGCGCAAGTGCCTTGGTGAAGATATCAGCAGTGTTGGCCTCAGAGGCCACGTACGCAAGCCGCAGCTGACCACGCTGCTGTAGCTCACGAGCAAGGAAGTAGCGGAGAGCAATGTGCTTCGTTCTGTGCTCCAGTCTCTGCTCTCGACACAAGGCCAGCATGGCCTTGTTGTCTACGTACAGCACTGGAGGAGAACGAGGCGGCTCTCCGAGGTCAGTCAGCAGGTAGGTGAGCCAGCGAAGCTCCTGTGCAGCCATGGCCCCGGCGTAGATCTCAGCCTCACAACCGGAGCCGAGAACAGAGGACGAGCGGGTAGCCCGCCACGAAACAGAGCCGGAACCAAGGCTGAAGGTGTAACCCTGTGACGACCGCTGCGTAGCCTGGTCGTCAGCCCAAGAAGCGTCTGCGTGCCCAGTGAGGACCACTGGACTCTGCCCTCCAAGCACAAGCCCCATGCCCGACGTACTGCACAAGTAGCGCAACACCCTCTTCGCTGCAGCCATGTGCTCCGGTCTGTGTCTCCCAGGAGCAACATAGCGTGCGAGAATGCTAAGAGGGTATGCAAGGTCAGGTCGTGTGCAGGTCATCAGGTACATGAGGCAGCCAACAAGCTCTGGGTACGGGCCACTCGACTCTACGGACTCATCCGAAGGCAGAGCTGAGAGCGAGTGGCGAGTAGGCAGAGGAGTGGCCTGAGGCGAGGAGTACGTGAAGCCGAAGCGCTGAAGGACCTGCTGCACCATGTGTGACTGAGTCAGGGTAATGGTGTGGCGTGCTCTGTCCCGGGTGATCTGCAAGCCAAGGTAGCTGCGCAGTTCACCCAGGTCTGTGCACGTGTGTCTCTTCTGCAGCTCGGACTTCACGTGGGCGAGTCCAGCAGGGTCAGCTGTGGCAAAGACCAAGTCGTCGACGTACACGAGGATGTAGAACGGCGGCAAAGAAGTGTCGGTGCGCAGAAACAGCGACGGGTCGGCAGTAGAGGGAGCAAACCCAAGAGCCGCAAGTGTAGTCCTCAGTGTGTCGTGCCACTCACGCGGTGCCTGGCGGAGACCGTAGACTGGCCGCCGGAGGCTCCACTGGGTGCCAGGAGGAAAAGACCCAGTGAAGCCAGGTGGGCGACGCAGCCAGATCTCCTCGTGCAGGCTGCCCTGCAAGAAAGCAGTGCTGAAGTCAAGAGAGTGCAGCTCGTAGTCGCGGTGAGCAGCTATGTGCAGCAGTACCCGAAGAGTGGTCATCTTCGGGGTGGGAGAGAAGGTCTGAAAGTAGTCAACTCCCTGCCGCTGACTGAAGCCACGAGCCACGTAACGCGCCTTGAAGACAGGCGGAGAACCCGGCGGCCGCTTCACCCTGAAAATCCAAATGCCACTGACGATGTTCGCCCCAGGCGGGGGAACCTCGTCAACGTAGGTGCCTGTGGACTTCCAGGAAGCCATCTCTGCGTCCATAGCTGCCTGCCACTGAGAGGAGTAGGGACCCTCTATCGCCTCCGCGTAAGAGCGCGGAGTCGGGATGTCAAGTGCATCCGGGTCTCCCTCAGGGGTAAGCAGTACGGACACGAGATGAGGTGAAGCAGCAGCCAAACACTGGAACTCCTCCTGCCTGTCCTCAAGGACGTCCGTGCCAAGGGCACACTCACCCCCGACGGACGGAGGACAGACAGACTCAGACTCAGCAACAAGACTAGCAGCGTAGTCTAGACGACAACGAGCAGCAAAGTCGACGAGCTCAGTAACTAGGGCAGACGCAGCAGTGGACTCAAAGGAAGGGTCAGTGACAGCAGTAGCAAGGAGACGCGTGACAGTAGGACTGGCAGCACGAAGAGAGTCCGACTCCGGGTCAGGAAGAGCAGGAAGAGAGGACTCAGGAGGAGAAGGCAAAGGGGCACGCAGAGGAGTAGTGGACGGACGCAGAGACATCCGGTGCGTGCCAGGGACAGGAGGAGGACGCTGACGCGAACCACGACCACTAGTGCGAGCAGCACGGACAAGCGACGCAGGGCGAGACGCAGGCTCACGACGCTCAGCAAGACCTCCAGTAGGACCAGTGTAGGGAGAAGGAGCGGGCAGTGGGGAGGCCGGCTGTAACTGTAACTGTGACGGGACAGGCTGTGGACACTCTAAGGGAGGAGGAGGACCAGTAGAAGGCGGGAGACCAAGAACCTGCTGAAGGAGCGGAACGAAGTACGGCCTAGGCCGCGCGGCGACTCCAGACACAGCAGGGACAGCACCAGTACCCCCAGCGGCAGCACCAGCGCCAGCAGCACCTCCAGCTCCAGTACCTCCAGCAGCACCAGTAGCACCCCCAGCAGGACCGCCTCCAGGACCGACAGCAGTAGCCTCAGCGCCAACACCCTCAGCAGCTCCAGCTCCAGTCGTACCCGCAGGCCCAGCAGCTCCAGTACTCCCAGTACGAGCACCTCCGGGACCCGCGGCACCAGCACCCTCAGCAGCCGACGAACCTCCAGCTCCAGCAGCACGCCTCCAGCGCCGGGCAAACCACTCGCGCAGCTCCTGTGGAGAGAGTGGCTCCCGCCGAGGCGAAGCACCCGGAGAACCTCCATGCTCAGCACCGCCAGACGCCACACGAGCAGGCCCAGCTCCCTCAGGCTCCGCACCCCCAAGCTCAGCACCTCCAGGCGTGGCACCCCCAGGCTCAGCACCCCCAGGCGTAGCACCCCCAGGCTCAGCACCCCCAGGCTCAGCACCCCCAGTAGTAGCACCCCCAGGCTCAGCACCCCCAGAGTCAGCACCCCCAGGCACAGCACCCTCAGCAGCACCAGAGTCACCAGTAACCTCGACAGGCTCGACTGCGTCTACCTGGGACACACCTGAAGGGGCAGGACCCTGAGGGGGGAGGGGGTCTACCGGGGGGGGACCTGGTACAAGGAAGAGCGGTGGCGGGGGGAGGGACGGATTGCGGTAGGGGAAGAGGCGGTAGTAGGGGACCGACTCGTCAAACGTGACGTCCTGGGAGGACAGAACACGGCGAGAGGTGGGGTGGTAGAACTGCCACCCTGGCGCGTCAGGGGGGAAGCCAAGGAAGACGCAAGGAGCAGCACGAGGGGACAGCTTGTCCGCAGACAAGTCGCGGACAAACGCCCGAGATCCCCAGACACGGAACGCAGACGCATCGCCAACCTTCCCCGTCCACAGCAAGGCAGGGGAGGTCTCCGGCATGGAGACCCTGGGGTGAAGGTTGATCTGATGCGCCGCGTACCGAACCGCAAACGGCCACAGAAAATGGGGGGCAGCCGCATGCATCATGGACGTACGGGCGACGTCCATGACCATGCCAATGCGGCGCTCAGCAATCCCATTTTGCTGTGGAGAGTCCGGAAGCGTGAAGATCTGGCGGATGCCTCGTGCACGACAGTAGGCTCGCAGAAGGCCAGAGGAGAACTCTCCACCTCTGTCAGAGTGCAGACGCAGAACAGGAAAGTCCGAGCCGAAGCTCTGCCTGAGCTGGAGACGAGCTGCGCGGATCCAGTCGATCAACACCTCAGTGACATCACCCTTGCTGCGCAAGGGGAAGACTGTGGTGTAACGCGAGTAGTCGTCAACCACCAGCAGGAAGTAGCGCTCGTGACCCTGTCCACGGACGCGGGCCGGGCCCCACACGTCCATGTGAAGCGTCTGCAGTGGGGCCTCTGTCGGAGGAAACTGGGAGGAGTGAGGGGCAGCCCGCTGCCGCCCCTCGACACAGGGGACGCAGGTAGGGCCAGGCCCCGGAGGAAGGGGAGGGAGGGACCGGGGAAGACCAGAGACAAGGACACGGGAGGCCATGCCTCGGAGACGAAGCAGGGAGGGGTGACCAAGGCGGTGGTGCCAGAGGAGAGTCTCGTGAGACAGGAGGCGACACGAACAGGGGGCAGACTCAGGACCAGACCTGGACGCTGCAGCAAACACCTGACCCGACGCAGCTACCTGACCAGACGCAGTGACTGGAGGAGACGCAGTGGTCAGGGTGTTTAGGCTCGACCCCGGCGGACGGGTAAACGTGGCCAGGTGTCGGCCAGTCCGAGCGTCCGTGCAGTGGGTCACCCGCTGACTCGCAGGAGTGAACTGGTGAACCCCCGTATCCTGGAGGTCAGCACCACTCACCAAGTTCGTAGAGAACGAGGGGAGGTAAAGACCAGACAGGGTGCCAGAGGGGGCCGCCGGACACGGGAGGACAGTGGAGAAGTGAGCAAGGACAGGACCCCCAGAGGGGTCTGCCAGAGAGACCGCAACTGGCCGGCCAAGCGGCGTGAGTGTGGTGCGGTCTTGAAAGAAGGAGCGAGAAGCCCCCGAGTCAAGGGTGAAGGTGTGGGAGGCCGAAGCCGACGCAGAACCTGAGAGAGCAGACTCACCAGCACCTGAGGGAGCAGACGCACCTAGAGCAGCAGCCTCGCTAGCACCTAGAGCAGCAGCCTCACCAGTACCTAGAGCAGCAGTCTCAATGCCCGGGTCGGGCGGAAAACACCGGTAACAGTCACCCTCATCACTAATAGTCACAGTATACATGGCAGCAAGAATAGCATCAAAGTCAAGGTCAAAGACAGCGACACCCGCCCTAGACAGCTCACCCCAGCGAGGGATCTCAGTGGCCTCAGGGAACTGGTGACGCCAAGCGTCCGTCAGGCGGCCAAAGCAGCGCTGGGTGGAGTGCGCACCCCCGCACTGGTCACCCGCGCGGTCGCCGGTGCGTAGGACGTAGGTGCACGGACCAGTACCCCCACCCCGCTGGCGTGCAGCGTACCACTCACGGAGCTGCTGAGGGGGGGGTATTCACGAGTGCGCTGCTGGTGCTGCTGCTGCTGCTGCTGCTGGCGCTGACCACCACCGGAGCCGACCCTCTGCGCAGCGCCACCCCGACCAGCTCCACCTCCTCCGCCGCCGCCTCCTCCACCGCCGCCACCTCCGCTCCCACCGCCACCGCCGCCGCCGCCTCCGCCTCCACCGCCGCCACCGACACCTCCACCCCCACCACCACCCCCACCGCCACCCCCACCCCCTCCACTGCCTCCACCGCCGCCTCCACCGCCCCCGCTAGCTCCTCCAGTGCCCCTGCCCCCCTTGCCCTTGCCAGGGCGGCGTCTCCCGCTAGGGGTAGACGCCGCGCCGACCGACTCAAGCCCAACGAGGTCGGCCGCAGCAGCAGAGGCAACAGAGGGCAAAAGGGGTGAGGGGGAACACCCCTCAAAGATGGGGGTGCGCGGGTCACCACGAGAGGCTCCTACAGCTACTATGCTCTTTTCTGCTGCTAGGAGGGACTTCTCGAGGAGGTCAACGGTGAGAGTGGTGGGGCAAACTGAGAGGAAGTGGTCCCTGACTACTCGAAGGGAGTCAGGGAGCCGGGTGACTATGTAGTAGAGGGTGATGTACATGGGGGGGGGGGTTCTTGGCGCAGAACTCAGCAGGAAGCGCAGCGCGGTAGCGAGTGTCACTAGTGCGGAGGTGCGTAATGAGGTCAGCGACTGTGGGAAAGGCAGCAAGGTCAGGGAAGAGGTACGGTAGCATGAGGCGGCTCAGTGCAGCAGTGGCAGGGGAGGAGTAGCGCGCAACTACAGCGTCGTACAAGGTCTGAGCACTCTTGTACTGGCTAAAGTGCGCACGCTCAGAGGTAGGCAGGTGGCGACGCACAGCAAGACGTGCAGCAGCATCGCGCGTGGCCCACTGTGAGCGAACAGTGGCGTCAGCATCAGCAGCGGGGGCAGGAGAGGCACCAGAAGTGAGGTCAAAGAGGGAGAGGCCGTCTGCTCTGTCGCACTGTAAGAAAAGCTGCAGGTCATCTATCCAGACGTCAAAGTCAATGGCCCGACCCTCAGCGTCAAAAGCAAGGACACTAGGGGTAGCCATGACAGCAGTAGACTAGCAGCGCAAACAGTAGGGTGAGGGCAGTGCTGTGAAAGAGGCGCTGCTCTTACCGGACAGGGCGGCTCGGGTGGTTCGGCTGCAGGGCGGCTCGGCGGCCCGGCTGTTCGGCGGCTCGGCGGCTCGGCTGCTGGGCGGCTCGGCTGCTGGGCGGCTCGGCGGCTCGGCTGTTGGGCGGCTCGGCTTCTGGGCGGCTCGGCTGCTGGGCGGCTCGGCTGCTGGGCGGCTCGGCGGGGCCGCTGAGAGGGCGGCGTCCGGGGCCGCTGGGAGGAGGCGGCGGGGCCGCTGAGAGGAGGCGGCGGGGCCGCAAAGGTAGGTGGCGGGGCCGCAGGTAGGTGGCGGGGCCGCTAGTAGGTGGCGGGGCCGCAGGTAGGTGGCGGGGCCGCTGGTAGGTGGCGGGGCCGCAGGTAGGTGGCGGGGCCAGCAGGAAGGTGGCGGGGCCGCTGGTAGGTGGCGGGGCCGCAGGTAGGTGGCGGGGCCGCACAGGTAGGTGGCGGGGCCGCACAGGTAGGTGGCGGGGCCGCGGAGGGCGGCGACGAGCCGTAGGGGGGGGCCGTGAGGGGCCGCGGGAGGGGCCGTAAGGGGCGTAAGGGGCCGCGCGAGGGGCCGTAAGGGACGGCGCGAGGGGCCGTAAGGGGCGGCACGAGGGGCCGTAAGGGCGGCGCGACGGGCGCGACGGGCCGTAAGGGCGGCACGAAGGGCCGTAGGGGCGGCGCGACGAGCCGTGAGAGGGCCGCTAAGGGCGACGCGACGGGGCCGTGAGGGGCCTAGCGAGGGCGCGACGGTAGGGAGAGCACACAGGGCGCGACTCGGGCCGGAGCGAAGCGCGCTCCGGGCAGGAAAAAAAAAATTCGTGGTGGTGGGCCCTAGGAATCGTTCCCACTAGGGAACCTGCTCGATACCATGAGAAGAAACGAGGAATGAAATGACTAAGGAAAAGTTGGGTACAAAAGCAAACCCTAGGAAAACTGTACCCCATATGTGCTACCCCACTATAGCCTACAGTAGCTATGTCATATAAATCTGACAGACACTAGTTCTTGCTTGGCTTCTCTCCTAGACACACTGGTATGTCCATTTATTTCCTAGATTGCGTCTTCGTCAGCTCAAGGATATAGTCGTCGCCTACTAGTTTCCTTCGATACCGTTTTCTAGTTATGCCACCTTTTGTTTTCGTGGTCGTTATTTCCTTTTCTCTACTTTATTTCCACACCCTTGCTCAGTAACGTAGTCTGTTCACCTTATTCCTTTCTCTTCCGTTCGTACTCGTCGTAGTTTTCACGCATACTCTATTCTCTACCTTCTCACCTCCATTCCTTTAGCCCATGTCTTTCCCATTCTGTCTATTCCCCTTTCAACTTTGCTCCTTTCTTACACTCACGATTCCCCCATTTCTATTGAAGTGCCGTCTAACCTTTTTTTTTTACATTTTATATCATTTGCGTTTCCGATCACGACTGTGGTGCTTGTTACTGTCGCCGTGGACTACAGCAGCGTCAGCGTCCAGAGATATAGATCTGCTCATGGTGAGTTGTTTGCGTTACTCCGTCCATTTTCCTTTCATTCGTTTATGTATCATTGCTAGTATTTGTTTTACCTCCATGTTTTCCTTCTTTTTTTGCTGCATCCGTACTATCGCTCATAGATCTATCTTTTGCCGTTCCTTTACAAAAACTTGAACGTGAGCGAGAGAGAGAGAAACAGATAGTGAGAGTGACTGCGAGCATGTCATCGTTGATTGCATAAAGAAAAATGAACTCGAGCGAGAGAGAGAAATAGATAGAGAGAGTGACTGGGAGCATGGCGTAGTTGATTCCTCACTCTGACCGAGTAGCATGTCGTTTTATTTTGTGAACCTTCCTTATTGCGTCCACCCCAAACTCGTTCTCTCTCGTTCTCTCTCTCGTTCTCTCTCTCTCTCTCTCTCTCTCTCTCTCTCTCTCTCTCTCTCTCTCTCTCTCTCTCGTTCTCTCTCGTTCGTTCTCTCTCGTTCGTTCTCTCTCTCTCTCTCTCTCTCTCTCTCTCTCTCTCTCTCTCGTTCTCTCTCTCTCGTTCTATCCCTCTCGTTCTCTCGTTCTCGTTTGTTCTCTCTCTCTCGTCCCCTCTCTCTCGTCCTCTCTCCCTTGTTTTGAATCCATTCAGGTTTTCTCTGCTTCTTTGTTTCGGTTGATTTTCTTTCACCGCATTCGCTCTTTATCCCTTCTTCTCGTTCATGCTTATTTTATTTCTTCACCAGGTTGCGCGTACGCCAGATTAACTACCTTACGATTGAGCTAAGCGATTGGGAAATTTTGGATTGTGGAATTTGATTTAGATTGTTGTTCATAAAATTGCATCTTCTGTTTTCATTTCTTCCTACTTGTCTTTTCTGTTTATGCATTTGTATGCGGCTCTATCATTGTCAATTTGCCTTCGTGTGTGTGTGTGTGTGTGCGTAAAATCATTGTGTGCATGCATGTTCATTTTTTTACGTATGTTCATCATTGCATCAACAATGCATGTCTGTGAATTTTAAAAAGATGTCTCGGGTCTATCATTTCACAAAAGGTTCATTGGCGCACAAAGTGACTCGTGTGTTGCCACTTCGAACTGGATTTGATAGGCTTGACCATTTTTTTAGGATTTACAGATTGTGTTGTTTCATGTGATAATTGATTATTCAAAATCTATGCTATTGACCTCCTCCCCATGCTAGGCAGAGGATGGCGGTAGCTTAGTTTTTGGGTCGTTAACTGTCACGCATTTTATTACGTGAATGCATGTGCATTATGATTCATGACATATCATATTAGACATTATGCATCTTATAGCTTTATTTATGCATATGCATTCATTTATCATTACTACAACATCATTTAATAGTAAAGAGTATAATGCAAACAGTACAACACATCTGCACAAATCACCTAATGGATGAAAATCATATGGTTTGATGTACGCGAACAGTATTGACAGTATAGGAAGGG
This sequence comes from Closterium sp. Naga37s-1, assembly GCA_947471745.1. Classification (NCBI taxonomy): domain Eukaryota; kingdom Viridiplantae; phylum Streptophyta; class Zygnematophyceae; order Desmidiales; family Closteriaceae; genus Closterium; species Closterium sp. Naga37s-1. The sequence continues at coordinate 3,204,734 of CANJKZ010000096.1, read as the reverse complement.
TATTGTAGCGTATGAATTTTTAATGTGTGATTTTTTTTTAAATTACCCTGATGTGTTTGTGAGAGTGTACTTTGTTTGAAATTTGTCTTTCGCAATAAACTGGAGCCGTGGTTGCCTATTTCACTCACATGTCAACAGATTACAACGAGCCAGCCATGCGATGCGACCTACCTTTTTAGAGACGTGGTGGCCAGTGGGCTGCTGGGCGCCTATATACTGTCAGGTAAAGACAAAAGAGACCGACGCAAATTCGCTTCGAGGAACCCAGGTAATGGGGGTTGAGGGGGAGGAGGCAGGCCTCTGGTTAGGTTTTGAGCTACTCTTTCACGTAAGGCCAACACCCCGCTTTCACTTTTTCTGTAAGGGTGCATCACAAAAACAACTCTTTCTAGTAAGGGTCCAAACATAATATTAATAATTTAAATCTTCCAATATTGTTCAGTGAGTTGTATAGACGACTTTTGTGTGGACGACTCAAGTTCGATACCTGATAGGGGCAACTTTGATGAGAGTTACATTTTTCGCGATTATCTTATCATACTCTGTTAGATCTAACTCAATATCATCAGTGTCACTACACCACATAACTCTGAAATATCAGTGTAGTAAAACCAAACACTTTTTCTTGTAAAGGTTAATATAATGACCACTTTGAAAAAAAAGGGTGCTTAGTCAAACCCAGCCTTATAGTAAGGGTCATAAGGGTGAATCACCCTGTTAACCAGAGGCCTGGGAGGAGGGTTGGGGCGGGGGGAGGGAGGGAGGGGGTGGGGAAAGATGCCTTATGCTCGCTTCAGGGTAAGCCTATTATAACAAATGATTACAATAAGGCCAAAGTGTGACTAAATAGAAGCCCTGTCAGGTCAGGAAAAACCTACGGTAATCCCCCCAAAAAAAAACCATAGGCCAACAGTGTGACCCCCATAATTCACCGTGATAATCAAGGTATCAGGGTGATTTACGCTGATAAACTTTGCCCTGATGTTGAGGTGCGCATTAAGGAATGCTGAAAAAATCCTTACAGTTACAAACAGCTGCGCTTTTGAAATACGTAATTTAGGGGGGAAAACACACACACTGTGTTTAAAATGCAAGGTAGTGTGAAGTTCTATCAGGTAATTTTCTTATTTGATGTTTTTGTATCGTAACCAGTACAAATTGTTGCAAGTGCTGCCTACATCAATCTCGCTGTTTGACGTGGCATGATGGCAAACCTTCCTTCATGCAATTTCTACGAGGCTGCAAATGCAACTGATTCTGGCAGCCGAAACGACACACACAGCATGTCCTGTAAGGCAGGGGAGAGTGGAGAGGAGGAAACAAATTAGGTGCGTCTTCGTTATCACCTAGACGAGACGCAAGTGGAGTGCGTCTCGGCTGCCATGGGAGCACTAATAGAACAGCCACGCGGGATTGCAGATGCCTAGAGCCGCATTCATTTGCACAGCAAAACCCTCTGGCACAGAATTTCAAGAGACCATAGCACACCCCCATCACACCAAGGTGCTGAAAGCAGCACCACGTGGCCCCACCTTATTGGGCGCCACGTTCCTAACAGGGTGGATGGACAAAGTGGCAGCATCCACTGCAGTGCCCAGGTGCCGCTCCACCTCCTGCTCACAGGCAAGCAAGCAAGCAACAGAGACCAATCGCAATTGCAAGCATGGGGGACTCGACCCAATGTGCAGGCATGCATGGTGACGTTTGAGTCGACTTAAACGACACCTCGCGCCCACTGCAGCGCCCAGGTGCCGCTCCACCTCTTGCTCTCCCACACAAGCAGTGCAGGCATGAGTGATAAGCAGTGCAAGCATGAGGGATAAGCAGTGCAGGCATGAGTGATAAGCAGTGCAGGCATGAGTGATAAGCTGTGCAGGCATGAGGGATCAGCAGTGCAGGCATGAGGGAATAGCAGTGCAGCCATGACGGATAAGCAGTGCAGGCATGAGTGACAAGCAGTGCAGGCATGAGTGATAAGCTGTGCAGGCATGAGGGATCAGCAGTGCAGGCATGAGGGAATAGCAGTGCAGGCATGAGGGATAAGCAGTGCAGGCATGAGGGATAAGCAGTGCAGGCATGAGGGATAAGCAGTGCAGGCATGAGGGATAAGCAGCGCAGGCATGAGGGATAAGCAGCGCAGGCAAGCAGTGGAGACAAGCAGAGATAAGGCACGGATGGGGGACCCGTGCAGTGCAGGCATGGGGAACAGTTTCTTTGAGCCGATTGTGAGAGAGGTAAGGGAACACACAGAAGCAGTGCATGCTTATGGGGACCCGGTTCCTCCGAGCGCGCTATTAAGCAGCAGAAGAGGCCAACGCTCATTGAGCAAGCACAACACAAGTTGAGGGTAAGTTGATGAGGCTCAAAGCATGGCAAGGATGGATGGGGCAGAGCGAGGCGAGAGGCCGGCAGGGACTCACACCCTACGGCACAGCCCACCCAGCGGTACCCCCAGGCTACATGGGAGCATGGGAGACAGGGAGGACAGGCACTCTGCTTTTACACTGGCATGCAGCGGGACGCTAGGGCTGCCTCCTCCCCCCCACCTGCATGACGGCCTCAGCAGTGTGGCCGGAGCGGTGGAAGCAGTAGGTGTGCACGAGCGGCAGGGGGCCCTCCCAGTGGGCGCGGGAGAAGGCGCCGCGGAAGGAGTCTGAGAAGAGGGAGTGGTTGGCGGGATGGGGGGGTGGGCAGCGGGGCGGGGTCACGTGGGGGAGTGGAGTGGGTAAGGGATCGGTTTGGAAAGAGGGGCGTTCAATAAGGTGCCTTCGGGGAGGAATGGTGGGATGAACGGTATGTAGCTGTGGGGGGGCGAGGGGCAAGAGAGCGTGGTGGAATGAGATGTGCATGTTGTGGTCAAAGGGCGATGTTGTGGTCAAAGGGCGATGTTGTGGTCAAAGGGCGATGTTGTGGTCAAAGGGCGATGTTGTGGTCACAGGGCGATGTTGTGGTCAAAGGGCGATGTTGTGGTCACAGGGCGATGTTGTGGTCACAGGGCGATGTTGTGGTCAAAGGGCGATGTTGTGGTCAAAGGGCGATGTTGTGGTCACAGGGCGATGTTGTGGTCAAAGGGCGATGTTGTGGTCACAGGGCGATGTTGTGGTCAAAGGGCGATGTTGTGGTCACAGGGCGATGTTGTGGTCAAAGGGCGATGTTGTGGTCACAGGGCGATGTTGTGGTCACAGGGCGATGTTGTGGTCAAAGGGCGATGTTGTGGTCACAGGGCGATGTTGTGGTCAAAGGGCGATGTTGTGGTCAAAGGGCGATGTTGTGGTCACAGGGCGATGTTGTGGTCACAGGGCGATGTTGTGGTCAAAGGGCGATGTTGTGGTCAAAGGGCGATGTTGTGGTCACAGGGCGATGTTGTGGTCACAGGGCGATGTTGTGGTCAAAGGGCGATGTTGTGGTCAAAGGGCGATGGCTTACCATTGCTCACCACACACTGCCAGGCGGGCATGGGAGGGGAACGCAATGGTGGAACCCAAACGGACCCAGACAGACACGGACGTACCCAGGAAGGTGATGGCAGAAGCAGGCAGGTTCATGACCACGTGGTCCACATGCCTCCACGGCGCCACTGATGCCACATCAATGCCCTCCCCGTCCTTGCTCTCGCCCTTCCCTCCCTTCTTCTTCCCTTTGCCTTTTCTCCCTGTCCTTCCCCCTTTCTGCTCCTCCTGCTTCCCTCCTGCCACCCCCTCCGCTTTCCCCTCCTGCGTGTTCGCTCCCTGCATTCCCTCGCCCGCCCCTCGCCCCACTCCCTCCTCGCTTCCATCTCGGCTGCCGGCTGTCGCGCAACCCCCATCGCCTCCAGCAACCTCCCTTCCCTCACCATCCTTCTCTCCCACTTCTCTCGCCACCTGTCCTTCTGCGCTCCCTGTCACCCCTTCAGCCGCTTCCCTCCCAGCCTCTGCCTCCCATTGCCCCGCACTTGCACTCCCCAATGCCACTCTCTGCTCCCCCTCTACACCCTCCACTTCCATACCCTCCCCTTCCCCCTGCTCGCCTCTTTCTCTCTTTACCCCCCTTGCTGCTGCTCTTTGCTGCTCTCTCTCCCCATTCTCCCCCTCTTCCTGCTGCAACTGCCCCTTCCCTCCCGCCTCCCCATCACCTACCTTCTCCCCTGCCTTCCCGTCATCCAAAAAGCCTTCCACCCCTCTCGCCACCATTTCAGCTCCCTCCTGTTCCGGCAGCTTCAGAACCCCTCGCACAAACACCCGCGCATCCTCGTTATAAGCCTTCACCCGCCCCTCCACCCCATTCACCCTTACATTCCTCCTCAAATACTCCACACTCGCCGGATTCAAGTCATTCGCAAGCACAGCACACCCCGCCTTGGCAGCCGGCACGGCAAACGGCCCGACCCCAGCAAACATGTCAACCACCACGTCGCCTCTCTTGAAGAAGGCGTCCACAAGGCGCTTGTGCTCGTGCTCCAGGCGCGAGTTCCAGTACACGCGCGCGTAGTCCAGGTGGAAGGTGGCGCCGTGCTGCCTCACGGAGGTCTCGAGGTGCGAGGAGGAGCCCTCGCCTGCGATGAGCTCGAGCGTGGGCACTCGAAACTCGTTTTCGATTATTCCGCTCTTGTTCACCACCGTTCGAATTAATGGGGTGTTCTTCTGCCAGGAGTGGGGCAGCATGCGGGGTTGGGATGCAAGGGGCAAAAGGGGGTGAGGCATGGGCATGGAGGGAGAGGCATGGCACGTGTAGTCCAAGAACTCATGAGCCAGGCACATGCATATCCATCCGTGTGTTTTAGGCCTCGGCCTCACTGCACCAACGCCCTTGCATGAGAAAACACTGTGGGACTCGCGGAGTGGAGAAGTACCCCATGGACTCACCTCCAGCACCACTCACCTCCAGCACCACTCACCTCCAGCACCACTCACCTCCAGCACCACTCACCTCCAGCACCACTCACCTCCAGCACCACTCACCTCCAGCACCACTCACCTCCAGCACCACTCACCTCCAGCAGCACTTTCCCAATAACGAAGCGGTAGGGCAGCAGGTCGTCACGCAGGTTGACATGCGCTATGTGGCCTGCCGTGCAGAAAGGAAGTGAGGGGGGGGGGAAAGTGGGGGTTGTGGGTAAGGGCGGTGGGATGCGGAAGGAATTGAGGTGCAACCACACGGATGGGCCCTAGACCCACCAAAAATATATGCCGGAGGCGTGGACGCGTGCGACAGCTGCAAGGGAACTGGAGGTTGCTGCTGTTGCTCATTTGGCAGCAGCAAAGGTAGCTGAAGGTGCCGCCAAAGCAGCACACAAGGAGGCCGAAGCAGCAGCATTGGCGGCAGTAAAAGCACCAGCTGCTACAATGGCAACAGCAGAATCAATCGCAAGTCTAGCAGTAGCTGCAGCAGGCAAGGTAGCAGTTGTTGCTAAAGAACACAAATGGCAGCAGCGTTGGCAACAGAGGCAGCAACCCAATTTGCAGCCCAATTACGTTCGATAAAAACCATTGGCAGCACCACCACCATCAGCAATGGGGAGGAAGGTAAGAAAATCTGTTTGCTCCCACTTAGTCTGCGTGTCCGCTTGTTCAATGGCTTGTTTTGTGAGTCTGTAGGTATGCCTACTTCTTTAGGTCACGCCACTATGATACCGCCGCAATGTGACGCCATGTTCTCAAAGCGTGACATCACGGTGGGGCGTTATCATAGTGGCGTGACCTAAAGGAGAAGGCAGGCCTACAGACTCACAAAAGAAGCCACTGAATAAGCAGACAGGCAGACTAAGTGGGAGCAAACAATTTTTTTTACCTTCCTCCCCATTGCTGATGGTGATGGTGCTGCCACTGGTTTTGCTTGGAGGTACTTGGGCTGCCAGTTGTGTTGCTGCCTCTGTTGCCAACGTTGATGCCATTTGTGCTTCTTCAGCAGCTACTGCTGCCTTGCCTGCTGCAGCTACTGCTAAAGTTATGTTGTTGCCATTGCAGCAACTGGTGCTTTTACTACCGCCAATGCTGCTGCTTCGGCCTCCTTGTGTGCTGCTTTGGCAGCACCTTCAGCTACCGTTGCTGCTACCAAATGAGTAACAGCAGAAACCCCAGCTCTTTTGCAGATGTCGCACGCGCCCACACCTCTGGCAGGTACGCACCATCAGCACCCCAGTGAGGGGGGAGGAGGAGTGGGGGGTGTGGGCAAGGGCGGTGGGTTGCGGAAGGAATTGAGGTGCAACCACACAGATGGTGTTCATCTGCCTCTCTGCAGTGTGCCCTAAACCCACCAAAAATATATGCCCTTTCAAACCAGTGGTTTGGTAGGTAACGAGCTGGGCCAACAACGCACACATGGTAATAGTACACTTGTACACGTAGCACCCATCTACCCACCTCATGGCACAGTACACCTCATGGCACACCTCACAGTACACCTCGTGGTGCCATGCCCACCCACGATAGAGACTAATCAGGGTGGTTGGGTGGAGCAACTGGGCTCACCGACAGTCTCGAATGCCGTGGGCACCTCCACCCCTGGCGGCAGCAGCTTGCGCAACACGTGGTCTGCAGGGACATGCGGGAGGGGTGGGTGGGTGGGTGGGAGTGACATGACGTGACACGGGGTTGGGGTTGTGGCAGGCGTGTTGACAGAGAATGATGGCATGCGTGAGCAACCAGGTCAAGCGTGCAACCAGGTCAAGCGTGCAACCAGGTCAAGCGTGCAACCAGGTCAAGCGTGCAACCAGGTCAAGCGTGCAACCAGGTCAAGCGTGCAACCAGGTCAACCGTCAAGCGTGCAACCAGGTCAAGCGTGCACAGCACATGATGAGTGAACTAACTAACGGAGGAACGAAGGAGTGATTGACACCCCTACAAGCAGACAGACAGCTCACCAAGCCTAGACTGATGCATATTTGTGGAGCGCCAACAGCGTGACTGTACTGAATAAACCTGCCTCTTGTGAGAAGCCTCTAACGCAGTTAATACCTCATGGCATGGACCATGTGTGATCGACTGGGAACAAGGGAGACACAGATAAAGAGCACAAGCACAAGCACAAGCACAAGCACAAGCACAAGCACAAGCACAAGCACAAGCGCAGATGAGGAACACAGACAACACCACAAGCGAAAATGGAGCTGGTGAACTGACCTGCGGGCCAGTAGGAGTAGTCAAGGCGCTGCTCGTACGTGGTGACGTGGAACAGCCCCTCCTGCTGCAGCTGCTGCCGCACGGACGGCGGGAGATCTGGTGAGTGGTAATGGGTGGAGGCACTGAGGACGAGATTATGCGACGCTTAACATGCTGCTCGAGTGGGCTGTTGGGTTGGGTCGACCCAAAGCAGATCGTGTGAAGCTCAGCTCAACTTCACGTGCTGTCCGTGCTGCCAGAGGCCAGTGGGAGGAGTGCACAGGACTTCGCAGTCGTACCACATGCAGCAACGCTTCCCTGACCACTCATGTGCTTCGCAACCCACTCGCTCGTGCCTCACCTCCATACAAAACCCCGAACCCTCGCCTGCACCTAAACATCGGCATTTCTACAGCTTGCTCGAGCGGACCATATACTTGGTTCGATCCCCAACCTCAACCCTAGACCCGAACCCGAAACCTTAAACCCTGACCCTGTTGCACCCACCCGTTGAGGCTTCCTTGATGACGTCATCCAGCAGCACGAGGCGCAGAGAAGAGTCGCTGGGGTGAGGCAAGATGTGACGCAAGCGAGGGCGGTCGAAGGTATGACTGTAGCGAAGGGCAGGAAGGGGGGGAATGGGAAGCGAGTTGGCAATGGGACATCCGAAGAGGGGCGGGAAAGCACGTGGCGACGAGTGGTTTGCTACCAGCCTCGTGCGTCAGTCGTCCCGCGCGCAACCCGCACGTGCTGACTTTTGCGACGCTCACGTTCCTTGATCGCCCGTGTGACTGGCAATCGCCCTTGCGACTCCAGTCGCTCATACGAATCAGTCGCTCATGCGATGCGACCCAGTCGCACATGCGACCCAGTCGCCCATGAGCCCCAATCAGAGTCCTGACGCACCCGTAAACGATGCGAGAGGTCTGTTGCGCCAGCCGAGCAGGTACGGCGAGGGCCTGTAGCAGGATGACAGTATCGAATTGCTCCTTATCGAACTCGGCGGGATGCACGGCGCTAGCGACAGAGTCGCCTACGGCCTGTGCGGCTTCTGCGACTTGCTTGTCGCCTGCGACATGTGCAGCTACTATCTCGGTACGATCGCTAATGTCGTTCGTGGCTGTCGCCAATGCGTGCGCCATTGCAACGTCACTTTCTTCAGCCGTGGCCATAGGTCGTCTAAAATCCGAATGGAGTGCTGTGATTCAATCCTGACCTGCTCGAACGGGCATTCAATCAGCAGCAGCTAACAGTGTGACGCCGAATGGGTTTTTCCTTACAGTGTTGTGATTCAGTAACGCCTACAGTGTGAAACTCAGTGACGATAACATTGCACTAAGCCATCTGTGTAGCCAAAAACATTACACTAACAGATCAGGGAAATTCAACTAAACGGAAAAAAAACGTTTTTTGTAATATCTAATAGGAAAGGAAATACATTTTAATTTATCTGATGGATCAGACAAGGTTTCCATGTTCATCTGTATCAGGAACACTTTCCGGTTTCGTCTCGTACCAGATTTCTTCCCTTAGGCATTACACGTGAACAAGGCGTGGGGGTGTGTCCCCCCTTGATTACCGGATTGCATGAATACATCTCGCGGCCCGACATCCCACGTGTAGCCTTCGCCAAAAATGCAAAAAGATGCTCATGCCGCAGGTACATATACATTGAATATGCCGTACCAACGGTGGTATGCGTCTAAACTTGCCCACGCAGGACCAGTACTGTCGTACGTGGCCTGTCTCGTCGTCAGGGATTGGTCAGTGTGTTACAGCACACATCGATCCACCTCCACAAATGCTCGATTCCGGCGCCTACAGAAGGTTCTAGAAGCGCGTTGATGTGGCACCAGAAACTAGTGGTGACACCCATTGTTTCCATTGCCATGCGCGCTTCGTCATCTGGGGTTGGGGTTGGGGCGTTGGGGTTTCGAAGGGCCCTCCATTTCCAACCCTCTCTTGCAAACGCCCTTTCAAGCCTATTCCTGCAGTATTTTTTCGATTCTTTCCCGTTACCCGTTCGTCTGTCTTCTCGTCATGGCGGACGACGCGGACGCTGCTGAAACACCCACCTCACGGCCCCAACCACCTGTAACGGGCCTAGATTTTCTACGACGATCCCAGCCAGCTGCCGTGTTAGGCTCGTTCTCCCCGACACGCGTTGCCGTAGCTTCTTCCCTAGCTCCACGCAAAGTTACGCCAGTTTCTTGGCCCGATCTTAATGCCCAACGGGCTTTCTGAAGCACACTGCCTGTCTCCCCTAGTCCCTCTACTAGAAATCCTGCGACAACTCCTAGATCGCAAGCATCGATTAGCGCATCACGTAGTGATGTTGTCCGTGTTTCCCCAAGGCTGGCCGGTTCACCCAGGGAACCCTGCGGTTTGCTAAGGCGCGGGGTTCCACACGTTCGCATCATCGCACGCCCCACCACGCCGCCTAGAGTAGGAGTTTCATCGATCCCACCAGTAGCTCATGCGACAGGTGATCCTGGCCCGTCAAGGAGTACTATTGATGATCTTTATCCGGACGCCCTGATGCCTGAACTTCACGCATGGTCGAAGGAGTATTGGAAGGGTAAATTCAAACGGCTGATCATAACACCGGAAGGACGGGAATCTGTGCATGAATTGCAGCATATGCATGGCTCACGGTCATGCCAATTGGAAGTACGGGAGACTTGGAGAGGACCGAGTTGACATCCAGCGGCAGTCGATGCGGAAACACAGTCTCAGTAAAAAGCACAAGGACGCCGTTGATTCAAAGCTGCGTGCAGAAGGCGGTAAGGTCCCTTATCAAGGCATCGCCGATTACGAGAACGACGACAACGAGACATCGAGGTTGAAGCAATTGATGCTGACTGGGCTATATATTTGCAAATCCGATTCTCCCATCTCTCTGTTTGTTGGTCTTGTTCGTCTGTTGGCCGACTTCGGAACGCCTCAGATTCCAGACAAGGCAATATAGGTCGCTGACTTTGTGTGAACGATGAAGCCCGCATCCCGCGCCATGCTGACGCAGGCATCCCGAAGCTCGTTATGCATGTTGATCCTGTGTTTTCCGGTGCCGCAGCAAAACAGATGGTTGGGCAAACGCGGGTCAATGGTCTTGACGTGTTTTGAGCAGTCACACTTCGCCGGTGTTGCGAAAGATAGGCCCAGCCAAAAGCGAACTGCATTTGCAAAGTGCTCGGGTCCAATCCGCCGTGTTAACTCGATTGGGATTGCCAGCAGCCAATCCCCAGCACCATAGCCGGTTAGAGAGAAGAAGCGTTGGGTATGTCCACACAGGGGATTCGGTGACATCTACCTACTCCGCCCTGCCGTGGTATAGCCCAATCTTCTTGTCCGCTACCTCCCTTGCTGCCCATCCCCTCCCCTTCCTGGCCGTCTCGTCCCGTTTGCTGATGGGGTCCGTGATGGTGATGTCCCCCCGCCACACTGCTCCACTGCTACAGTCCTGGAGAGCCAGGTCGGCCTTCTTGTTGTCGACCTGGCTGAACGCCGTGCTCTCCTTATGCACTATGAACCTGGCGTCCTGAGCCATCCGCACACACTCATCCCACAGCTGGTTGTGGGTGTTGGTCCGCCCATGCCCTGTGCCGCAGCGGAGGAGGTGGTTGGGGAGGCGCTTGTCTGTTATGGCGACTTTGTCCGTGCAGTCGCAGCAACTCAGGAGGGGGAGGGGCAGTCCCAGGCAGAACTGTAAGGCAAATGAGAAGTGTTCATGGTTGAGGCGGAGGGAGGACATATAGGGGATGGCGATCAACCAGTCGCCGGTGCCGTAACCTGTGAGAGACAACAGCCGCTGGGTGTGACCGCATAGGGGGTTCACGTCCATAGGCCGTGATGCCGCTATCTGTGCAGCGCTGCGTCCCCCCTAGACCAGGAGGGCGAGGCAATGCTGCAGCTGTTCCTTTGGTGCGGCTATCTCTGCTGCCAGCAGGTCCCGACCCTCCTGTGTTAGGCTCGCCTTGCACTCCCCCGGCCATGCTTGCAGCTCGTTCGGGTCCGGGTCCACCTCCTCGGACCAGTTCAGGGCGTTGGAGAGGTGAGCCCCCGCGGGGCCTAGCAGAGTTGTGAGGAGTCCATGCGCCTGGGCGCAACTCGCCAGGTAGCTGTAGCACCCTTCGACTGCTGGATCCCCTAGCCCCAGACCTCCCGGGCTAGGGGGGAGGGAGGCCTGGTCCCAGACGCGTCGTCCCTCGGCTTCTCCCCTCGGATGGCGCACGCCGTAGGCATCGAGCAGTGTGTGGAGCAGCGCCTGGCCCCACCGTGACCATTTATCTTCGGGCACAAGGCTGAGTGGAGTGGTGCTCACGAGGTAGGACATCCGCCTCGAGATGCACCTGGTTAGCAGCACTGACGCTGTTTGCGGATCCAAGTCGGCTATCTGTGGGAGTGGGTTTGTCATGGCCTGTAGCTGCGCCTGTATACAGGCGGCTGCTCCCTCTGGCGCGCCAATGAAACTACCCAGAACACGCAGTTCGTCGGGGCAGAATGGGACCCCAGCTGGCAGAGTCCCTTCCGGCGGTCGTACCGCGCTCCATGTCGCGTATTTCCTCGTGTTGTGTCTAAGCCCCATGTTTTTCACGCTGCTCGTGAAGTGGTTAAACACCGCCGTACACTCCGACGCTTGCCCCAGGAACGTGACGTCGTCGGCAAATGCCAGGCAGAGCACGGTCGGGAATGTGGTTGCGGTCGCGGAGAGGGACGGGTGAATACTTGCCGCGAAGAGCAGTGGCCCGAGTAGATCGCCTTGGCGAACCCCTGTAACGCTTTTTAATGGTGGGCTATTATAACTTGCATCGAGGAAAAGCTCGGACGACGCACTGTAAGAGATGTGAACTAGGGGGAGTATCCCTTGAAGCGTGTTTTGGCGTAGGCCTGCTACTATTGCCTCGCGACTGATGCTATTGAAAGCGTTTGAGAGGTCCGCCTGAAGAATCAATGCGTTGCTACGCGTACACATGTACGACCTGGCGGCGTGGATTATCGCTTCGCTACCCCCCTGGACGGCGACACAATACTGGAGCGGGAGGAAATGGGCCCGTGCTTCTTCAGCTAGCGAGGAGAGTGCTGATTTCGCCGCGAGGCGTAAGATATATTCCCCCACTGCTATGGGGCGAGTACCCCCCTCTTGCTTTGTGAGGGCGATGAGGCGAGAAGCCGTGAGTAAGGAGCACACTTCTTCGGGAAGTGGCCCTTTGAGCATGGTGCTAACGAGGGCGTGGAGGTGGGTGATAACTGCTGCGTTGGCGATGGCCGCGTCCCTGAGGTGCTCGAACGTCATCCCTGACGGCCCACCTCCAACTCCGTTTTTGCAACGGCACAAAATCTTCGCGAATGCTGCTTTGGTGATGGTCACCACGTGGGCTTGGTCTGGGGGTGTCCAGTCGATGTGTCCAGGTGGCGCAGGTGGGTGCTTGGTCTTGAGTGATTCCAGTGTTTCGGGCATTGGGTATGCCACGGGTGTGGATTCAAGGGCTAGGATTGCCCACCGTAGGCTGCCCTTTTCGAACGAGGCCTTCAGCTCTGGTGTGCTTGCCCAAGGCGTCCGATTGGCGACGTGGTGCGGGCGGCGTATTGATTGGTGCCATCGCTACCTCGTACAGCTGGTTCCATTCGCCTTTGAAAAAATGGTGAAGTCGCAGCTTCACCATCGGCCAATCGGGCTTCTCTGGTTTCGCCTGGCGAAGGATTAGGCGGGGAATGAAAAGCAGTAGTCGCCACCCTGGCACCGGGTTAGGGTTACGAGAGAGGTGTAGCAATGGTGTCAGGATCGCCATTGCGAAACTGTTGCGGATGTCATGCGGGATTTTCCGGATGAGGGGGTTGCTGACGACTGTCGTGAAGTGGTGTCAGGTCCCAAGTTTAGGTTTCGCCGAAGAGTGCGGTGTCCTTCGCCTGCTGTTCGGGCGAGAATTGGCGGGGTCATGTTGTTGGTGTGGTATTGTGGGGAGCTTGACGATGAGGTTCCCCCCCAATTCCAACTGCTGTAGATGCGGCTCGGGGAATTGTTGCAACATTCGCTCGGCTCTCAACTCCTCGGGCAGCTTCACCTTCATCCCCACCACTTCCTTCAGTAGTGGATTCAACGGCTGGCTGGGCAATAAAGGTGCGGTCTTGTGCCTCATCTGCTTCATCCTTCGCCGCGTTGTTGTCATCCGCATCATTTAAAGCTAGCCTCGTCGCCTGTTGGAAGTCGTTCTCCCATCCTCGGCCTCTCCCCACAGCTCGCTGCCGCCCGCCTCTGCCACCTCATGATGCATGTGGCGGTTGGTGGCGGTTCCCCGGTGCCGTATTCGTCGCGGCCCTTTGGCGTGGCGTCTGCTGCGCTTGTCTCGCCGGTGTTGTCGGCGCCAGTGGCCCCTGTTGCGGCAATGTCTGCCGCGGGTTCTCCTGCTCACGTATGCTCCACGGTAGTCAACTCTGGACAAGAGTCGGCAGGTGTGGCTGCCCCCCCCGTGAGTGGTGGCACCGACGCCTGTCCCTGCCTTTGTTCTGGCGCTTGCGGCTGACGTGGCGCCTCTTCCTGCTCCTGGCGCGGCGCCCTCTCATGCGCCTCACGTTCCGGTGTTGCCGTCACCTCCTGCGGCGGCAGCTGATGCTGCTGTTGTGGCGCCTGCGGCTGGTGTGCCACCGCTTCCTGCGCCAATTCTAGCGCCACCTCCAGTGGATCCTGCGGCGCTCCCTGTGGGCTCCCTCGTCTGCACCTGTCCTTCCCCGGCTGTGCAGTAGCGTAACTCCCGTCCTCATTCGCCCTCCCCAAGAGATGAGCGAGATGTGCCTCGGCGTCAGCGAGATTCCCCTCGCCGGCGGCAGCCGCAGACAAACTGGCATGCACACCAGGGTGGCTGGGGGGGAGGTCGCGGTCGCAGGCGTGGCGGGTGGCTGGGCGCGCCCTCGATAATTGCCGATGTACGGCAGATAGTGACCGAGGCGTTTCGTGATGTCGCGCCAGTCCGGCGAGTCAGAGCAGCTCGCGGCGTGCATCTCCAGCGCCGACGGCCCCCATTCCTGCTGCTCACCCTGCGGTTGCCCCGGCGCAAGCGGTGTCTTTGCCGGCTCCCCCGCCCCCGGGTCAATTTGGTGGGGCCGGGCTCCCTCCTCTCCGGCTCCCCTCTCTAGTGGAGGAGCTCCTTCCTCCGCGTGCCGAGGTTCCTGAGGCGACATTGGCCAATTGTGGCGGCTCTCGGAGAGCCTTCGAGCACTGATACGGGTGCAGACGATGGCACACGGGTTACTTCCGCCTGTTCTTGCAGAGTCCCTGCTTGACGACCCACGAGACGACTGTCTTGATGCAGCCGCTCCTGTGTGGGGAAGCGTTGGGGCTGTGGGGCAGCTGGATTCGGCCGTGAGGGACTTGCGGCAGTATTTGCGGGCAGGTTCCGGAGCCGACGCGATTGGCGCAACCATCTTGGTGGTGCGCTTGGTGTGGCAAACGATGACGGGCATCCTTCATACCTTGCAGGCAGATCGTTTGTAGGAGATTTCCCGTCTTGTTCCATGGCGTCCCGGTTAATAGCCTGTTGGATGTGCCTTCAGTGTATGCATGCTGAAATATAGTCCTTGTCATGGGGCCGACGCGAGCTGCTCGGTTTGGAGAGAAGAACGAACCACCAAATAAATAATGAGATGCTAGGCAAGGCACCAGGGCCTTTATATTAGGCTCGGGAGGCTAGAGGAGGCTAAGGACTGGCAATGCATGTGGTGATAATGAGGCCACTGCGTTTGAGGTGAGAGAATGTGACTGCAAAGGTGGTGGAGAGGGAGAGTGGCGTGGTGCGAGCTCAGATGACTGTGGGTTGATGCTAGTGAGCGGGTGGGTCAACACAAGTCAACAGGTGGGTCAAACTCTAGCTAACAGGTGGGCCAACGCTAGCCGACAGGCGAGTCAACGCTAGCCAACGATAGGTCAGTACATGTCAATTAATGGGTCAGCGCTAGTGCAAATGGTCAGCTCAAGATTTCTTCTCCCTTCTTCCCCATCCACCTCCCCATTCAGGCCACAACATCAATCAAGCGGAGCAGCATGGTGGGGAAAATAGTCGTGTGGCGCCTGACTGCTAAGTGACAGCCTTTCGAGTCTCCTCTTTCTCTCTCCCCTCCCATGTAGGCTTTAGCAGTGGGAAAGCCAGTGGGCATGGTGATTTGAAACGCTTAAATTCTTCCTTTTCTCCCACTCTCCGCCCTCGCAGGTTGTGGCAGCAGGCAAGGCAGCGGGTGTGGTTAAGAAGATGGGTCGGAGACGCTGAAGGCTTGCTACTGTCCCGTTTTGACACTCCTCTTTTCTCTCCCTCCTCCTTGCCCACGCTGGCTGTGGAAGCGGGTGCGCCAGTGGGCGTGGTGGAGAAGATGGTGGTGGGGTGGCTGGGGAAGTTATATGGAGAGGTGGTGATGTTGAAGCAGCCGCATTCGATGGATGAGAAGAGAACTGTGCAGGTGGGTGTCAGGTGGTGCACATGTGTATTCTCATTCGGTCGCAAAGAAGTGGTGGTGTTGCTATAGCAGGTACATGCCATGGATGACAAGCGCACCGTGCAGGTGAGGACCATGTGGTTCCTACATGAAGCTCTCATCTTGTCGCAAGGAAGTGGAGGTGGAATCCCGAGCCTTGCACGAACTGATGGACTGGCTCCATGCTCTCAAATGTGAGCATTTCATTTTTTCTCCTCGCTGTCATCTAACCCATGCGGCCCATGGTGGCATGCACGCTGTCAACGGGAGTTGTGGTTGGCCCCGTCCTCGCTTGGGCGGAGCCGACTTTGTATTCGGGTGTGTGGGGTATGCGGCCGACGTGTAGCAGTGGGCGGCGCCGACTTGGGCAAGGTAGTCGACAGGTCTGGTCGACCTGGGAGGGGTGCCGACTTTGGAGGGCGCCGAGTTCAGGTGGTCGACCTGGCGAGGTCGACCTCGGAGGCGTCGGCTTGGTGACGCCGACCTGGGGAGGCCGACTTAGAGATGTCGGCGAACAGCTGCTGTGGTCGACGAGGTTGTCGTCGACCTGTGGGATGACCGACTTGGTAAAGTCGACAGGTGGTCGTTGACCTGGGTGGTCGACGAGCGCGTACAACTTTCGATTGACTTTCCCCGAGGAAGTCGACGCCGATCTGGTGGTATCCGAGTCGACCAAGTTACCCGGGCGACGGGGATCTGCGGGATGCGTGATCGTCGCCCAGGTGGTTGTGGCGAAGCCGACCTCGGTGGTGGTATCCCTGGGTTGACGTGGCTGATCAGATGCGGTCGTCAGCACGAGGACAATCTGGTGTCCGCGCTATGCAGGTGACGAGGCACAGCATGCCAATCATCTGCGGGCACCTACGAAGCGGGTGCGCTGCTGTCCGGCGGGTGCAATGCTGTGCAGCCGTCTTGCTGCAGTGTTGTCACGCCGTCGACTTGCAACGTTGGCAAGCCGCGACTTTGCACTGCTGGTGCGCGGTCGACCACGCAGTGCTGGAACCCGGTCGACCGTGCTGCGCTGGCAGTCGACCTGCTTGTATGCTAGCATCTGATGTAGTCATTGTTGCTACCATTGTTGTAAACTTTTGCTAGTGAAACTCTTGCCAAATTTCCCCGTGAACGCGCAAGTAGAGAGAGCACGAGTGAACGACTAAGAAACGGATGCTACAATCACTCCTACCCTGTGCCTAATCCGTAGACTAGCTCCTGTTGCTAGAGTTATCTCCGCATCGTGCGGTGAGCGTGGACGGCACCGCGATATACCTTTAGTCTTGTCGACTTAGTTGCACTTATCTATCGTGTTCTTAGTTCGGCAACTGTGCATTAGTCACCATGGTTGGCGCATGTGACGCTGGTGTAGCAGACACCCTGGAGCCACGGCTGGAGGATGCAAGGAGACGCCACAAGGATGGCGAGTACGGAGAGACTCTCCCCTTGGCAGTCGTCGAGGTGGACATCCGTGCCGTGTGGGCGGCGGAGCACCCTTCTCGACCAGCCTCTCCTCGATCGGTCAACAAAGAAGGAGGCGTCGACGTAGGCGTCAACGCCGGTGACCGAATCGGCAGCAGTGCGGGAGGAACATTGAGGCAGAGAGGAGTGATTCACGCTGATGAAGTCGGCGGCGTTCAGGCGCGAGGGCTGCAGTCGTCGGCGGCTGCAGGGTCCTCGTAGGGCGACGTCAGAGGACGTCGAAGCAGCGTTACGCCGGTGTCGACGACCCACGTCACGGCGGGTGGGATCGCGCCGACCTACGGCTACTTCAAGTTCACGCTGGACAGAATCGTCGTCAGCCCCCTGCTGGTCGGCCGCCATGACCTCCTCACATGGAAGGAGGCCATCGAGCCCCAGCTGGAGATGGCTGGCTTGATGTGCTTTGCCGAGGGTAGTGTGGAGAAGCTGCCTGCAAGCAACGCCCTACTGCGCGCGGAGTTCCGCGCCGTGCATCTACTCACCTTCATGGTCAAATCGCGATTCTGCTCGCCTGAGGTGCAGATCATCTTGAAGTCGTGCAGGAGCTACTTGGACGCCGGCCACCAGGCGTGGCAGTTCATCACGTCGACGTACCAGGTCACGGATGACCTGTACATTGGCTAGCTGGAGGAGTAGATGACGCACCTGCGGATGGGCGAGCAGGAGACGGCGACCGACTACTGCAACCAGGCTCGGCGACTGCTCGCCAACATGCGGATGGCCGCCGTGGAGTACTCGACGACGTCCTACATCACGCACGTTCTGAAGGGGCTACCGAGTAGCTACAACTTGATGAAGCGGCTGTCGGTGGTGCCGGGCACCCGGGAGTCGCTCAACAAGGACTCCCTGGCCTCGTTCATCATCAGGGACGAGGCGATGTAGGAGGCCGAGCGGACCACAGAGCTCCTGCCGTAGGTGAACTACGCCGCCCCGATGAAGTAAGGTGGTCGACCGGGGCAGCGCGGTTAGTCTGGCGGTGGTAGAAGCGGCGGTGGCAGGTCGGCCAAGGATGCCAAAAAGGCGAAGTCGGCCAAGGATGCCAACAAGGCGAAGTCGGCCAAGGATGCTAGGCGTCGAGGAGGAAGTCGACGTCGGAAGTGCTGGCTGTGCCACAGCCCCGACCACCTCTCCTTCGAGGGCCCCGACCGAAGTGACTCCGACGACGACGACACCAAGGGGGCCGAGGGAGGTCGGACAGGCGTCGACCTCGTTGGGAGAGCAAGGATAAGTAGTCGACCAAGTCGTCGACCTCGGTGAAGGACGCCGACACCTCCTCTGGCGACAAGGGGCGAGGCGACCAAGAGGCGGCGTGCTCGCTGGTCCACGTCGTGGAGCCGGCCGTCTCGCTGGCACCAAAGGCTGGCGAGGACTTCCAGGCGGTGGCAGCAGCTGTGCAGGCAAACCCGGCGGTGGTCTTGCTTGACAGCGGCTGCTCGCACCACCTGATGGGGACGAAGGAGGCCTTCGTCGACTTGGAGCTGAGTGGCGACGTCAAGCACGTGCGCGGCTTCAATGGAGCGCTGCAGAACGTCCAAGGCCAGGGCACTGTCGCCCTGCAAGGGGCAGCCGGGAAGCAGGTGCTCATCCCCAATTTGCTCTACGTTCCGGGCGTGCAGGCAAACCTGTTGTCAGCCGGCCAGCTGAAGGAGAACGGCATGAAGTTGAAGGAGGACTGGGACGGGATGCTCCTTGTCTCGGCGGTGGGGGACGTGCTTGGTCGGGCGACGTATATCGGCCGGGTCCTTTGCACACGGCAACATCGACAATGGGCTTGTTGGAGGTGATGGCTCTATGGGCGATCATCTCGGCGACAAAGTCGAACCCGTCCAGGTGGCACGCAAGGCTAGTGCACGCCAACGTTGACACGATCACAAGCTCGGCGAAGCATGGGGTCGCCACTGGCTTGGACATCAAGTCGTCAACCGGCGCTGACTCTCCGTGTGTCTCGTACGTCTGTGAGAAGCTGGCGCGGCACACCTTCCCCGACAAGGGCTCGGACGCCGAGGTGTGGAAGTCGGAGCATGGGTCGACGTCAGGGCCGACGCAGGCCAAACCGTCGACGGACACCTTCGCAGCGACCCTCCCTCTGCTCGTCGAGGTTGAGGAGCTCGCTGCTGCGGACGTCGAGGACGTCCGCCCTCCTTCCCCTTCCCATACCCCTCCTGCCCCTCCCCTCGTAGCCGACCTGCGTAGGCTCAATCCAGTGTCGGCCTCCGGCGATGAGGAGAGAAGTGCGGCGTCGCCTGTGGCGCCGGCCAAAGGCATTGCCGGTGGCCGACGTGACGTCGAGCACTTCAGCGTGGGAGAGAAGCCGTCGACGATAGAGGAGCAGCATGTCGGGAGGAAGCAGCCGACGTTGGTGGAGTTGGCGAAGGAGGCGTCGGCGGGGAAGCAGCTGACAGGGGAGCAGCCAGCAGTGACGCCGACCACGGAGCATTCGGCGACCCGGCAATCGGGAGGGGAGCTGACGTCAAGGGAGGAGTTAGCAGGGACGCCGACTGTGGTGCAGCAGGGCGTCGAGGGCAGCGAAGCCGGTGAAGATGGCGGGGAGCAGCTGGGCACCAACAGCGATGTGGTGAAAGTCCTGCCAGGACCACAGCGTTCGGGCCGAGTCCGGAGGCCGCCAGACTTCCTGTCCTACCACACATGCCTGCCGCCGGCTGCCTACACCACGGTGTACGAGGAGGTCAACGACGACCCGCTGTACGATGATGCGGAGGACGATTTCGACTTGCCAGAGCTCGACCCCGGCATGCACACCGACCCCAAGCACCGTTGAGACATTGCCACGATGACAGTGAAGGAGGCACTGGCGAGCTGGAAGGGCAAGGCAGTGAAGGCTGCCATGGACGAGGAGATCCGCAGCCTCATCGGCATGGGCACATGGGAGCTGGTCGAACGCCCACGTGAGGTCAACATCATGAAGAACCGGTGGGTGCTGATGACCAAGTACCGAATTGACGATACGGTTGCCTGGGAGAAGGCGCGGCTGGTCGTGAAGGGCTTCACGCAGATGTATGGCGCCGACTACGACAAAATGTATGCGCCGGTGAGCAGCTACATCACGTTGAGGATCTTCCTCAGCATCGTCGCCGTCCTCGACCTCAACCTGATGCAGCTCGACATGAAGAACGCCTCCCTGTAGAGCAAGCTCGACCGGGTGTTGTACATGTACTAGCCGGACTACTACAGCGACGGATCGGCCGGGTGTGCAAGCTGCTGAAGAGCCTGTACAGGGCTAAAGCAGTCGCCGCTGCTGCGGTACAAGGCGCTCAACGACGTGCGAGTCGGCGGTGGCTGGAAGAAGATCCAGGTCGACGAGGCCCTTTATTTCAAGGTCGGCAACAACGGTGTGGCCTGCTGGGTGCTGGTCTACGTCGATGACCTGCTCGCTGCCAGCAGCAGTACTGCGATGATGAAGGGGTTGAAGGAGCTGCTGGAGGCCGCCTTTGAGCTGCGCGAGATCTCGCTGGTGGAGAAATACCTCGAGCTGGAGTTCGTGCGCGACAAGCCGGCGAGGAAGCTGTGGCTGCACAAGCAGGGCTACGCCGACAAGCTGCGCAGGCGCTTCATCGACGAGGAGCAGACCGGGCGCAACCCGAAGACGCCGGTCTCGGTCAACGCCTACGTCGAGCTAACGTTTGACGACGAGGAGAAACAGGAGCATCAAGAGGAGGAGTACCGGCAGAAGGTCGGCTCGCTGCAGTTCGCGGCGACGACGACGAGGCCAAACATCGCCTTCGCATGCAGCAAGCTGGGGAGTGGCCTCACGGTGAGGAGCGACCAGCACTGGCGCAAGGTCGACCGCTGCCTCGCCTACCTCGCCAGCACTCGCGACACCACACTGGAGTTCGGCAGTGGACCAGAGTCGGTGAAGTTGGTCAGCTACTTGGACGCCGACGACGCCGGCGACAAGTAGAACTGGACGAGTACGTGCGGCTACGTGTTCGTCTATGGAGGGGCTGCTATCTCGTAGTCGAGCCAGCGCATCAAGTACGCGACGCTATCGTCGACGAAGTGAGTACGTAGCGGCCACCGAAGCCGGCAAGGAGGGACGCCGACTTCGTTTTCTCCTTGCAGAGTTCCGGCTGCTGGACGCCGGGACGGCGACCGTCTGGCCGACTTCCTAACGAAGGCGCTGCACTTTTCGGCCTTCAACCGGTGCTCCGTCGCAATCGGCCAATTGCCTCTGGCCGACGTTGGCGGCGGCGACGACGACGTACAGCAGTAGGTGCCATCCCCTCTAGAATGGCTGGTACGGTGACCGGCGTGCTATGTGTTCTGTGCACGCCGACGGGCTATTCTCCAAGTTATGATGACGTGCGGGCTGGGGGCCCAAGCGTGAACGCGGCAGGGGAGTGTCAACGGGAGTTGTGGTTGGCCCCGTCCTCGCTTGGGCGGAGCCGACTTTGTAGTCTTGTGTGCGGGGTGTGCAGCTGACCTGTAGCAGTGGGCGACGCCGACTTGGGCAAGCTAGTCGACGGGTCTGGACAACCTAGGAGGGGCGCCGACTTTGGAGGGCGCCGAGTTCGGATGGTCGACCTGGCGAGGTCGACCTCGGAGGTGTCGGCTTGGTGACGCCGACCTGGGGAGGCCGACTAAAATCTGCTGTGGTCGACGAGGTTGTCGTCGACCTGTGGGATGACCGAGTTGGTGAAGTCGGCGGGTGGTCGTCGAGTTGGGTGGTCGACGAGCACATACAGCTTTCGGTCGACTTTCCTCGCGGAAGTCGACGCCGACCTGGTGGTATCCGAGTTGACCTGGTGATTATGGTTCTTTGCGATGCTGATCCCATTCTTCTCTGCGCCTTTCATCCCATGTCCCACGAAAGGTGATAGTATAAGCTTCATATAAGGCGGGGGCTATGATTCAAGTGGAGCAAATTTTACGGCTAGTGGTTTGGGAAGGCAATGAAGGGTAAGAGTGGTTCTCACCCTTATGTTATTGACTAGTACGATTGGTTCTAACCCGTATACATTAACGAGTATAGATGGTTCTTACCCTTATTTTTGAGAGTATAAGGGTACATTTCGCTGTGGACACTGTCCCAATCGATGTGTCCCCATCGAGTGTACCGCTCCGAACCGAACTAAACCAGAGACGCGAAAAATTCGAAGCTAGGGTGCAATTTGGTGTAATACGATGCAGTGCGGTATAAACAATTGAGACACTTTCGATTGGGACATGTCCAGCGCGGAATGTACCCTAACTGGTTTTTATCTGTTTGAGTAATACTACTAATTCATTTCCATGCAAGTGAATGACTACTCATTATTGTACTGCAACTGTGCCACGTGGTAGGTATCTTAAGGAATTTGCATCCGAGGTGGCATCATAGGTGGCATCGTCCTCATCTCAGCTAGACAAAATGATAGTACAGCAAGATAGCACAATATCACGACAGCACGACGACATCATGACAACATGTCAGCAAGACAGCAAAACATCATGACATAATGAAGCACACCATAATCACCCGGATATAATACGCCCCATTAGTAGACCTGGGTATACTATTAAGGTCACCGATATCCATGAGGAAGAAACAGGTTAGTGCATGTGATAAATCTTAACTCTACAATATTGTGTGTGGATTTCGTGCAGTCGAAATTGCTGTTAGGGGATACGGCTGTTGATGCGGAAACTGGTCGCACCACGGCGCGCTCCGGTTTGCCTACACAGAGTGTCACTCATATGCGACTGTTGCATGAGATGCCTTTTTCCGCGCCAAAACCTTTGCGTGTCATTTTGTGGTCATCAGGTTAGAAAGTCACCTTCCATGTGTCCGCTATTTTCGCCTGAGTCATTGTTTTCGCATCACGATTCGTCGTGGTGAGATCCCCGCGTGCGATATGTTGGAAGCAGAGCGCTGGTACAGTCGGTGCTCATTTCAAGAACACCAGGTAGGCGGGCGGCAATGGACTGAAACGGGCAACTGGCATTTCGTCGATATTCGCCACGTCGCCACGGGCAAAAATGGGACTGTAAAGTAAAAGTGGGACCTTCGTCAAGTCGCTGTAACTCGGTCAACCCTTTTAAGATGACGTATGCGATGACGTATGGACGGGCGACCTCTGTTGTTTCTGAACTGTAGAGGTCGATCTTCTGCAACTTGGTGACTCTACCCCAATGCTCAATTCAGGGCGTATTCCAAAGCACGGACACCATCCGAAGTTGGGCCACGCGGTCCGCAATGTTGGAAATTCGAATTTCAATGTTGCGCCACGCGGTTCAGCATCAAGACACTTTGGAGCTGACGGCCACGTAACATGCGACCGTCTTGCACGTCTTCATGCGACAAGGGGTTTCATGCCATGTTGGTGTATGATTGGGACATTGAACCTGACAGGCTGAGTACGTGACCAGTTACCGTCACGAAACTTTACGCATTCTGACCCGCGCGCTAGTCGGTTGTACAAACTCCAGATCCTCACGACGTGAACAAGTACTCGCTGCTCTGAACACCAAGCCAACCAACATAAAAACACATCGCTATGCTCACAATACTACGCTCATCACTGCACACTCCGCCATTGACGCAACCACAACCATGGCGACGAACGATTCCGTCGCCGCATTAGCGGCTATCACAGCATTCCTCCAGTGGAAGAAACAAGACGACGACGAGACTGACAAGCTTCTAGCGACAGCGGCCTCCGAGTGGATCAGCAGCATGAACCTCCCTGCTGAACGTGCTACATCAAGGCGGGCCACGAGGATGGCAAGGACACAGCATCGCGCGCGATGGTTAGAGGCGATAGAGACCATGCCGGAGCACGAATTTATAGGGTTATTCCGTATCAACCGGAACATTTTAGAGTACCTCGAGACCGAACTTGCAGAATCGTTCCTCCCATTGACGCGAACCGACAACATCCCATTGCGCCTATGCATTCTGATCCCTTTGAAGTATTTGGCGACGGGCATGACGTATCTTGATATGAGCTGGTTCTTTGCTGTTCCAAAAACAGTGTGCCACCAAGCTGTGGACATCTTCCTTCGTGAGTTCCCTCTCAGGTTCAAAGCGGAGTGGGTACGCTTCCCTTCGCCAGAGGCCATGACTGAAATGGAGCTGGAGTTTCGGGAGTCCAAGGGCGTCCCGAACGTCATCGGAGCCGTCGACGGCACGCACATTCAAGTGCGAGGCATCGATGACTACCGCAGCGAGTACTACTGCCGTAAGCAGATGTACTCTGTTCAGCTTCAGCTAACAGTCGACTCAAAATGCAGGATCTGGGATTACGTTGTGGGGTACCCAGGTGCAGCGCATGACGCGCGTGTATTCACGAAGAGCGCTTTATATGGACGATTACAGCAAGGAGACATCACACCCTACCAGCTACTTGGAGACGCGGCCTACCCATTGACCGATTTCTGCCTAGTTCCGATTCACGCAAGCCGGACACGTCTACTGCGAGGTTGGGAGCAAACATTTAACTACGTGCACTCTTCTACGCGGATGGCTGTCGAGCGCGCCATGGGACTATTCAAAGGCAGGTGGAGGATCTTCAGTAACTGTCACGAGTGCAAGCTGTGGAGGGTGTGTGCGGGGGTGGGGTGTGCTGTCATTCTTCACAACATGATCGAGCAGCAGGAAGAATGTCGGGGGATTGCACGCGGAAGAACGCGCGGACCACCGACGCGCGCAAGGAACCCGTGGTGGGAGCGCCATGGCATGCGACAGTATCGGTGGCATCCAACTCCCGCCACATCCCGTGCGGAGGTGGTCGAGCGGCGCCACCGCTTCGGCACCCGCATTTATGTCAGAACTAGCAGTAGAAAGTAAGAATGAAGAAAGGAGGGGTTTCACTAGCAAGCAGTTGAGTACATATAGGAAACCCTAGATTGGGCTGTACTCGCTATAGAGCACCCCACTGCTGGCTAGACAAATACAACATTCTGACAATTCACGCTGCCTGGCTTAGGCGCCATGAGGAGGACGCGTCTGCGCCTGAGCAGTAGTGAAATACCACTGCCCATTGCTGTCCTGCGCAAGAGGGGGAGGGACATTGCTGATGTATGAAGGGTCGGCGAAGATCTGACGCGCTCCCAGCGGGTCAGCAGCGTACGGCGCCGATGAAGGGGGCGCCATGATCACGGAAGGCGCCGTAGAAGGGTCGGAACGGGGCGGCCCATCTGATGGAGTTGTGCCACTGCGACCCCCGGGTGACGCCGTTCCGCCAGTCGCGAGAGGTTCCTTGCTTGACGGTGCTGGCGCCATGCGCTCGAGGACAGCTAGGAGGCGCTCGAAAGCCGCGTCCTGCCTGCTGTTCCGTTCGTTCATGATGCGCGTGATCGTGTCGGCCACGAGGAGATGCCCGGCGTACGCCGGAGATTCCATGGCGCGGCGACGAACGGGAATGGTAGGGGGGGGCGTGCCTGGAGTATGGGCGGGTAGAGGGGTAGAGGAGGGCGTGAAATGCGTGAATGCTCGTAATCGTAGTTGCAATCCGATTGGTTATGCTACTGGTTTGTCGTTCCAAGGCAGGAATTGTCAAATCATTGCTTATGTCCGCGGAATCATTAAATGAATGAACGAGCAGAATTGACATGTGCACTTACCTTCAATCCCCACATCCGGGTTTCCCAAAGGCGCCGTCGTTCGTGTTGGCTGTGCATTGGCGTGGCGCGCGCCTCCTTCATCCACCACGTGCGGATTGGGCGCCCTATCGGCGTGTACGAAATTGTACACGTATAGGAACCAATCCGGCTTGGGAATTGGAACGGCTCCAGATTGCGCCTCATCGGTAAGAATGTCGCCCATTTTTAACTTCAGCCGTGTCCACTGCTTTGCCATCGCGTCAGATGGGCGCCTCCATTCTGGGTTGGTGTTGCGAAGGACTCGGCGCATCTTCTTCCAAGGCTGTGCGCCTTGCTTGCCCTTCATGTTATCCCAATCCCCTTTCGCCATCCACATTGCAGCCGCGAGCTCAGTAAGCTCGTCGTCGGTCCAGTGAGACTTCTTAGGCTTCGACGTAGAGGCCTTGCGCTTCCCTTTCGGGTCGCGCGGATCGACTGGCTCGTCTCCGTCGTCGTCCACAGCATCCGTGGTCGTGAAACCGTCAGAGTCGCAGTAGGATTCGTCGTCGGAGTAGGCGCCGTCCTCCTCGCAAGGAATCGGCGGCTCCTCCTCATCAGGGCCCGCGTCGCCAAGTCCCACCGCGGTAGGTTCAGCATTAGGCGAAACGCCAGGGCGGCGAGTGCCCTGTGAGTCCGTGACTCCAATGAGGCGAAGGCGACTGATCCCCATGTCCATCTGCTGCTTCATCCAGACAACAAACGGAGGATCAGGGCGTGGCGCAGGGGGTGACTGTTCTTCCACTGCCTGAGCCCGAGAAGCACGTTTTTTCCTAGGAGCCATTGTGAGTGGGTGGGAGAGGACCTTTGCTGGCTAGTAGTTGGTGTCGAATGTGTTATGACGAGTGCAAGTTTTGTATGGTTTCAAGGCACGGGAAACAAGAAGCATAGAGTTGGAAGGGATGGAGTGCCAGATCGCGAGTGTCAACCAAATCGAATGTTCAAAGCGGGGGAAAAAACGATTTCGCGGCACAAGTTTCACAATTGCCCGCGAAGTCAGAACTGGACGTTTGGCAGGCTACACTGCGACGGGTTCTGGCAGATTCTATTGGGCGCGAAGCAAACCAAACCAGCTCTGCGTCAGACGA
Organism: Closterium sp. Naga37s-1; assembly: GCA_947471745.1. Taxonomy (NCBI): domain Eukaryota; kingdom Viridiplantae; phylum Streptophyta; class Zygnematophyceae; order Desmidiales; family Closteriaceae; genus Closterium; species Closterium sp. Naga37s-1. The sequence continues at coordinate 3,178,060 of CANJKZ010000096.1, read as the reverse complement.
CGCAGACGACCGTTCCGGCCAACCCTGCGACCCCAAAAGTCAAGAGTGGGGGCCTGCCCCACACAGACACCATCCCGAGCCCCAAGAAGTTCGGATGGGGCCACTTCGGATGGTGTCCGTGCTTTGGAATACGATCTCAGTCACTCACGGGCAAAAACGTTCGCGAGTGACTGTTTTTCTGATTGGCATGACCTTTGGACACAGGATAAGGTGAGCATCGACTGTAGGGGATGTGTTGAGGCGGGAGGTGGTGGGGGGGGAGGGGAGGGGGGAAACTCGACCGACGTTCGGACTTGAGATGTTCATTCTCGCTGAACCTGTCTTGAACCGTCTAGAAAGCTCTGAAACGCAACGAAACCTACCGAACCGCATGTTCTTAATGCTGCAACTGAGGGCGGGGACAAACCACTGGGAGGCACAGTCACGAACAAGACTGGTCCTGACCTGACAACAAATGCGCTGCCTACACACACATTTCATACCAGACCGCATCCCTTGCCTAGATCGACGGCGTATCATCTCACGACACGTCGTGTATCCAGCCACTATTTCATTCCAATCCACATCCATTTCCTTCCCTTCTGGAAACCTCGACTTCCCCTGACCTCCATCCATCAGCAGTACACAGTCGGAATATATCTTGCTTTGCACAGCAAGTTCCACACTCAATCACAAGTCGTTCTCTTGAAACTAGCAAACCTGCAGCAATGGCCCGGTCCCCATCGTCGACGCGCGCCCTCACCCTCGCCGTGCTTTTCTCCGCGTCACTATGGGTAGCGAGCCTCCCGCGCTCCGCGGATGCAGTTCAGCTCTCCTACGTGCTGTCTCAGATCCGCAACAAGACCAACACGGGCGCCAACGCGGACATATCCGCGGGAATGGTGGAATTCGCCGCTGGATACGACAAGGTCGATGACATCACTGGAGGCTCGCTTCTTCTGCCCATCAACGACGGCTGGACTAACGCACTCGCGGCCTACAAGACCAACAATCCGTCTGCGACAACCTCGTCGGACCCGGTTCTCGAGGCGCTCAGCACGATTGTGTCCTCGTCGGGGTCACTGTCGGCCCTCAACGGCATGTCGTCCAACGCCAAGAACGCCATGTCGCGCCTCGCCAAGTTCATGTCTGTTCGCGAATATGTCGGACCCACCGAAATGCAAACTGGCACCGTGAGTGACCCGCACCGTGCCGATGTACTCGGCGCGGAACGAACACCATGACCCGCTAGGCCAATTCCTACATTCTTGCACCTCCTGCTTTTGGAGAATTCAAAAAACCAATTCCTACTTTGTTGCATCCTGGTTTTAAGCAACTTGCATTAAAACCTTCGGAGGCCAAAAAATTTCCCTTTTTCGCGATGGCATCTCCTCCACCATTCCATGTTTGACGATGTTGCACAATCCTCTTTCCTCGTCATTGCACCTCGCCAATTGTCCCATTCTCATCATTACGCATTCGTTTCCCTCCCAAGCAGTACAAGAACGGGCGGTTCAGCTTGAACACGGCGCTCAACCAGCCAATCTATCTCTACGCCAACGTCACCGGCGTCCTCACAACCGGCAGCGGGATAGATCACGTTTTCACCGGGACCGACCGTGGCGCCGTCGACCCGACTACGTACAAGAAGAATGGACTCGTGGCGGGCAGTGGCGCTGGAGGGCCGAAGGCAGTCGGGGATGTGACAGCCGTCTTTGGTCTTGCCAGCTCCACTCAAGTGCTGGGCAAGACCACGTCGTCATCTGACATGTCCGCGATTGTTGTGTCTGACCCCGTGTTCCCCGCGACCATGAGCTCGCTTACCAGCTCCGACCCCGTGCAACCGTATGGCAAAGGTGCGTTGTGGCGTGTGGATGGTACAAGCGGGCCTTGAGAGCGACTTGCTGTTTTTTTTTTCAGCAATGATGCCACGACAGGAAGTTTGAAACGTCGAAGCTCCTGGGAGTGCCGAGTGGACACTTGCTGAGGTACAGTGGCATGTCCTTGTTGCTGCATGCCCATGCATTGTGACAGCCTCTCTGTCCAAACCTGAGCTGCTGCTGCAGCAATACCATGTCAGCTTTATTAACCGGTTTGGGATGTTCTCCTTTGAATTTGCAGGTGCTGGAAGTTTTGCGATATATGGAATTTTTTTGGCGCTGGGTCTTTCTGTGATTGCGCTGCTTGTGCTCATTTAGGAATTGATGTAAGCACAATAGAGTCTTCCGTACACCAATTCGCTCTACTTGTTACCCTAAACAGTTTAAGAGAGGCTGGTTTGTAATGATATATATTGCTACCGTACCGCAATGTTTATCCATTGAGAATCATGTCATGACAGTATTTGTTCTGTTAAATATCAACGTGCCTGTTGACAGACTGGGACCAGATTTCCTTCTTTTCAGCCTTCTGTCAAGGAAAGGATAGTAGATGGTGTACCCCTTGACCTGATCTCCAATAAAGAAAGTGCTGCGATGCACTTAGTACAAACCAAAGTGCCTCCTGTCAGGCACAGATCCCCTTCTATTCCGCCTTAGTAGGCTCCTCCAGAAAAGGGTAGTCGATGTACCCCTTGACCTGGTCGGGGATGAAGAAGGTGCTGCGGTCGTACGCGTTGAGCGGCGCGTTGAGCTCAAAGCGCTTTGGGAGGTCGGGGTTGGCGAGGAAGAGACGGCCGTACGTGATCAGATCCGCCGCCCCGCTCTCAATGGCTGCCATGCCGCTCTCGCGCTGGGGGTTGGGACAACAGTAAGGGATTGGAGAGGAAGGGGAGGAGAGGAGAGCACAGTGGGGAGGATGGGGGGGATTGGCGGTAGAGATGGAGGGGGGGGGGGGGAAGAGAGGGTGGGGTTGTGTGCATGCGGGATATGCATAGAATATGGATAGACTGCAGCACATGATACGTATGGTACGTGTTGGAATACGGGACGACCTTTAGAAACTGCATCCTGCATTGCCTTACTATCACATGATGCATAAATTGCCACACAACATGCATCGCCATACAACCATCCAACATGCATTGCCATTCAACATGCATTGCCATTCAGCATGCATTGCCATTCAGCATGCATTGCCATTCAGCATGCATCGCCATTCAGAATGCATCGCCACGACAGTGGAGTCACCATACTAATGCAGCACTTGTGGCGCAACAGACCGGGCCCAGCATACCTTGTAGCCACCAGCAGCAATGAAGGGCCCCTTGAATGCCTTGCGGAATGGCTCCAGAGTCTGCAGGTAGAGTGAATGGAGTTGGGGGGCGGGGGAGAGGGGAGGGAGCAACGGCGAAGAATTTTGAAGTCTTTTTTTCTTAAAGCTCGCGGCCCAAATTGTACAACGTTACTAAAGTTGCATGTTGGGAGGTGAGGGAGCAGGGTTGGCTAGTCGAGGTGTTGGGTGGGTTGAGGGCTTTGGTTTCGCCCAACTTCTCGCCAATCTCAAACACATTTCGCTGACTCAGTAGACCCCAGGGGCCACTTCGCGTTTGGTTGCATGAGTCCCATATTGCACAAATACTATCCTTGCCAGTTTCCCACCCAACCCCCTCCGCAAACACTGTTTCAATTTTGCTAGCCAATCAGCTCAGTGTTTCAAATTGACTAGCCAATCAACTTCCTTCGTACAACCCGTAACCTCAATTCGCAAAACCAGCACCTGCAAAACAACTATCAATCAACCTTACTAAGGTTGCCCAACGCGGCCCGCAATTTGGGCCGCGAGCTTTAAGCGCCTCAAAAATCGCCTCAACAAATGGCGGCTCTAAAGTCTGCAGAGAGGGTGCAAAGGGGGAGGAAGCAACCGCAACAGAAAGCCGCAGCAGCATCCAATCATGGCAGCAAGCATAGAGTGACATGTGCGATGTGCCCCACCCACGCTTACCTCCACCACGTCTTCCGTATCGCAGCCCAACCTCAACTCCTTCGCAGCCGCAGCAGCAGTCAATCCTGAATTACCTTTGTGAGCCTCCGTCACATCCTCATTCACAAGCACTACTCACCTCCTACGCGCCTCTCATCTCCCTCACTGGTCATCGTTAGCCAGCCCTGCACTGCGCAGGCCTCCACGAAGCGCACATACGCCAAGCCAGACAGAAAGACACAACCCCCACACACACCCACCGCCAATGTGCATCTCACCTCCTTCACAGTCGCTATGTCGTCGTTGCCTCGCACGCGGGCGTCGATGAAGTGCACATACGCCAGGCCCAAGCCGTTGACGGCCTCCACCATGCCCACGTACGTGGCGACGGGGTCGGAGTCAACAGCATCCAGGAACGTGCTGTACGGCGACAGGCGCACGCCCACCCTGCTGGCGCCCACCTCGTCCGCCACTGCCTTGATAACCTGGGAGGGGAAGGGGGGGGGGAGCATGGGCGGGGTGGGGGAAGCGGAGGAGATGGAGGAAGTAAGGGGGGAGGAGATTTGGGAAGAGATGGGGGGAGATGGGAAAAGGGGCTGCATTTCAACGCCTCACTACAGCCCCACCCTCTCTCGAGTTCAGCAAACGTAGTGGCATGGCCAGCCTATTACCAGAAATCCATGCACTCACCTCCCCATAAAGTCACAGCAGCTTGACCCACGTACAGGGCGCAGAGGTGGTGTGATTTGAAGCGTGCAGCACAGCAGCTTCAACCATTGCCCCTCCAAAACTCACAGCAGCCTGACCCACCTGCAGGGGGAACCGAATCCTGTTCTCCAGGGACCCGCCAAACTCATCCTCGCGCTTGTTGCTGCCGTCCTGGCAGTGGGGGAGGAAGGTGGCGGAAGAGTGGAGGTGGGTTGTTGAGAGAGTGGGGATAATGAGGTGGGCCACCTCGGGTCCGAACTTGCCCTCAGGCTCGTTGCTGCTTGGTGGTGGGTGGAGATGGGGGAGGATTGGAAATGACAGAGATGTGGTGAATGCAGATCTGGAAAGAGGTGTGAACCTGAGCTAATGAATATAATTAAATTGGGCTGTAGAGCATGATAATCTCACACTCATCCCACCTTTTAAACCACAATGCGAGAACAAGAGACAAACAAAAGTGGGTTTGGCTAATGATTCGCATCTAGAACACACCTTTTGCCAGTTAATAATCGCAAACTAGATACTCCGCAGCATCTCCGCTCTGCGTTACTCACAATCGTGTCACGGCAACGAGCCTCAGTCATTTCACCTTCATGTACCGCCTCAGCAGGTACTCTTTCGCTGCGATAATTTCTAGTGTTGCAGATTCGCTCAATTGGTAACCCGTTCGTCACTTCCACTGCCTCACCAGAACACCCCGCCCCGTTACATCTCACCTTGATGAACCGCTCCATAGGGTACCCGTTCGTTGCGGTAAACCCTAAGTTACAGAATCGCACAAACGGTAACCCGTACGTCGCTCACAACTAGATGAGAACGATGTGCGGTCGTCTCACCTTGATAAACTGCTCCAGCAGGTACCCGTTCGCGCCATGCACCTCCACCCCATCGAACCCCGCGTCAATCGCGTTGCGCGCCGCCACGCGGAACTGCTCCGTCACCTGAAAAAACCACCCGCAGCGGACATTCAGGATGATGGAAAAGAAGAAGAAAATAAATAAACAGAGTGGGATGAGGGAAATGGGATGCGCGAGATGGATAGCAGCGGAAGCGCATCATGGGAATACTACACACCGCACAGCTGCCGCGCAGCCGCGTGGAACTGCTCGTTAGCGGCCGCGCAGCCGCCGTGCTGGGTGGCATTGCGACGATGGTAACAGGCACATCATGGAGACGGGGCAATGGGGGTAGAGCAAGCGGGCTGCCGGAAGTGCACGGCGCGTGGTACTGCTCGGTCAGCTGGGTTGTAAAGTGGAACGAGCAGGACCGGCACAATCGATAGCGGATATGGGACCATGCGGAACGCGCGTCATGCAACGAGCACAAATGCGGAGCCTCGCCTGCCGCTTCAGTCCTGGACCGAGGGGAATAAACGCCTTAGACACATAGTTTCCGTCTCCGTACCTTCCATCACGTCCGTCTCATACCTTCCATCACGTCCGTCTCATACCTTCCATCACGTTCGTCTGGCAACCTATCAAGCACTGCTCGTAGCCGCACAGCAGCTCCCTACCTTGTTGATGTCTTCGGCGGTCATGGCTCTGGGCGTGGGATAGTCCGCGGCGCCAGTGCTGATGTACACTTTGTCCTCGCTACGGATGGGAATGGCGGACGGAGCCAACGGCGCGGCGCCATCAGGCTGGTACTCTGATTGGGGCGCAATGGGGGGGAGACGGGGCAGGCGAATGACGAGGAGGAGAGGAAGGAGCGATGAGGAACGACAGTTGTGGATGCGCGAAGACTCTCGGAGAGAAAAAGGGGAACCAGTACGTGGGGTCGGGTCGCATCGTGATGGTAGGGTGAGGGACGAAGCAGGGAGAATGAACGACTCGTTGCTGGGTGAGCGATCGGAATCGCCAATGTGGAAGTGAGACGCGAGACAATCAACGCGAATGGCATTCACCTTGAACGACAACCCCAGGTTCCACGATGATGCCCCAACGTAAGAGTCTCCTCCCACCATCCGATGCACCAATGTCGCACTGCGACGCAGCGACGTGCATTGCCATGCAGCAATGTCGCATTGCGATACAGCAATGTCGCATTGCGATGCAGCAACGTCGCATTGCGATGCAGCAACGTCGCGTTGCCATGCAGCAATGTCGCATTGCGATGCAGCAACGTCGCATTGCGACGCAGCGACGTGCATTGCGATGCAGCAATGTCGCATTGCGATGCAGCAATGTCGCATTGCGATGCAGCAATATCGCACTGCGATGCAGCAAACGTCACATTGCGATGCAGCAACGTCGCATTGCGATGCAGCAAACGTCGCATTGCGATGAAGCAACGTCGCATTGCGATGCAGCAACGTCGCATTTCGATGCAGCAACGTCGCATTGCGATGCAGCAACGTCGCATTGCGATGCAGCAATGCCGCATTGCCATGCAGCAATGTCGCATTGCGATGCAGCAACATCGCATTGCCATGCAGCAATGTCGCATTGCGATGCGACTATGCCGCATCATCATTGCCAATGCGATCGGTCGACGTCGTGAAAGGAATGAGCAGGAATAAAAAAATCGTTTTGGTGCGACGTCAGTCCACGTCGTCGACACCTTAGCACGAGCGGGATTCACCTTGGTGCGACGCGCGGCCGACGTGCCACAGCTGGCAGTAGAACCGCGCGCCCTTGTCGTGCACCGCCTTGATCACCGGCTTCCACGCCGCGATCTGCGCCTCCGTGTAGATTCCCGGGGTGTCGGGGTACCCGTGCGCCTCGGGTGAGATACACGTGGCTTCGGTGAGCATGAGCCCGCCCTTGTGCGCGCGCTGCCCATAGTAAATCGCGGCGTTCGGCTGCGGGATGGTCCCGAGGGCGCGGTCGCGTGTGAGCGGCGCGTAGACGATGCGCATCGAGAGCTCCGTGCCGTCCGGGAGAGTGAACGGCGTGAGGAGCGGGTTGGCCATGATGCGCGGCGCGAGCGGGTCGACTGAGACGGACGGAGCAGAAAATGCAAGGATTTCTGCGGGGATGAAGGAGCTCAGCACACACAAATAGGGTCGCAATGTGTCATAAAAAAAAACTGACAGAAATGGTTTCAGCAGTATAAGGAACACGCATAGGGTCAGGTTGAGATCGTTCAGACAACCTGGACTAGTTGATTACTGCACACCGCGACGCGGCATGCTAGTGTGACTGGGCGACAAGTACAGTGATGGCTTGGTTTGAAACGGTATATGTAAGGGAATGTTACGAGTGGAATTGAGTGAGCGAGCGAGAATTGCACTATCGAAGACAAAACAGTACATTGAGGGTATGAGAGAAGAATATATAGCGAAGCTAGCATGGTAACAGTAACGTGAGAAATTGGGGTGCGCTACGTGCATAGCGCCGATGTTGGGAAATGTCGAAGCGGAGGACCACAGCACGGGTTACCAACTGAATCGTGAGGTTGGGTCGCGAGGCGTACAGCGGCGAAAACATTGGTCGAGGCGAGTGCCGCGAGCGGGTTACGTTTTACTGTTGGGTGTCGGTGGCGGGAACAGTCATGTACGCGGTAAGCAGGGGTGTGAAGTAAGGAAAAGGAATTTTCCTTACGCTACCCCCCTCCCCTAAGGAGGCCCTCCCAACGAGAGTGTGTACATCTCGGAAAATTCGGCTGCGCAGATAGTCGGTGAGAATGGGGTGCTTTTCGATTCTATCCATGGGTACCCAGTTGTCTTCAGTTGGTATGCAGTCTTTCTAGCGGATCAGAAATTCGATCATACGAGCTACACGTGGGTCACGAACTCGGTGGCTCCGTATTTTTTCATGCGTGATGATTGGCTCTATTGGCGGTCGTGTCATGCTGGCTGGGCGGGTGTGTGGCAGTTGGCTGGTGGATGGGACGTGGGCGGAGCAAGCTGACGTGGAATGACGGGTTGACGTACAAGTCAGCTGGGAGGAGGAGATGGGCGGTGCCAGGGGTGGTCATGTGGCTGACGCGAAATGGCTCGTAATATCCGGGGCGGAGTTTTGGGGTGAAGGGCAGGCGGAGGTTCTGGGTGTCGATTAGAACGAGATTGTCGGGCTGGTAAGTGACGGGACGGCGGTGGCGGTCGGCATTGTACTTAGCGATGATGGTCGATTTTTATACCGTCATACCCCAGATATAAGCGCCACCCTGGGATAAGCGCCAGGCGCTTGCAATTGGCATATGGCGCTTATATCCGCTCCTCGATTATAAGCGCACCCCCTGAAAAAACTTGTTTTATTATAAGCGCACGTAAATTTTGAAATATGTTCAAAACGCTGTAACGATTTTTACTTTACCAGGCGAATGTGCTGCAGATTCGGTTCCCTTCACATTCGGACCCTGCACTGGATGCGAGTCCAGTCAGCATGAGCTGTCAGGAGCTGTCAGGAGCTGGATGTGAGTCAGATTGAGTGTATCTCCCAGCGCGCGCGAGAATTTCACTGACGACCCCATGTAACTTCGACTCGATTGAAAAGGCGAGCACGAGATCTACAGTTTGGTGTTAGAAAATATAAAAAATATATATATGTCATTTTATAAGCGACTGCGCTTATAAATTTACTCGATTATAAGCCCACCCCCCTAAAAAACATGTTTTATTATTGCCCCCCATGGGGGTATATCCGGGGTGTGACAGTATTGCGTATGCTGCTCGGGTCCGTGCTGTCAGAGTTATATGACATAGCTACTGTAGGCTATAGTGGGGTAGCACATATGGGGTACAGTTGCCTAGGGTTTGCCTTTTTGTACCCAACTTTCACTTAGTCATTTCATTCCTGTTTTCTTGATTCACATGGTATAGAGCGGGTTCCTACATGGGACCGTTCCTTCCTAAGGGCCCACCATAAGATTTTTTTTTTTTTTTTTAGCTGCCCGCGCACATTGCGCCCTGCCCTAATTTTTTTTTTTTAGCGGCCCCTACGCTGCCCCTACGCGGCCCCTACGCCGCCTCTCACGCGCCCCCCCTATGCGGCCCCTGGCGACGCCCTGACGAGGCCCCTGCCGGCGCCCTATCGCGGCCCCTGACGCGCCTCCTGGTGGCGCCCTGACGCGGCCCTGACGCGGCCTGACGCGGCCCCTGGCGGCGCCCTGACGCGGCCCCTGCCGCGGCCCTGACGCGGCCCTGCCGCGGCCCCTGACGCGGCCCTGACGCGGCCTGCCGCGGCCCCTGCCGCGGCCCTGAAGCGGCCCCTGACGCGGCCCTGACGCGGCTCTGCCGCGGCCCTGACGCGGCCCTGACGCGGCCCTGCCGCGGCCCCTGGCGGCGCCCTGACGCGGCCCCCTGACGCGGCGCCCTGACGCGGCCCCTGCCGCGGCCCTGACGCGGCCTGCTGCGGCCCCTGCCGCGGCCCTGAAGCGGCCCCTGACGCGGCCCTGACGCGGCTTTGCCGCGGCCCTGACGCGGCCCTGACGCGGCCCCTGACGCGGCCCCTGCCGCGGCCCCTTACGCGGCCCTGACGCGGCCCTGCCGCGGCCCCTGGCGGCGCCCTGACGCGGCCCCTGACGCGGCGCCCTGACGCGGCCCTGCCGCGGCCCCTGACGCGGCCCCTGCCGCGGCCCCTGACGCGGCCCCTGACGCGGCCCCTGTCGCGGCCCCTGACGCGGCCCCACCACCTACCTTTCCGGCCACGCCGCCTCCTCTCAGCGGCCCCGCCGCCTCCTCCCAGCGGCCCCGGACGCCGCCCTCTCAGCGGCCCCGCCGAGCCGCCCAGCAGCCTAGCCGCCCAGCAGCTAAGCCACCGAGCCGCCCAGCAGCCGAGCCGCCGAGCCGCCCAGCAGCCGAGCCGTCCAGCAGCAGAGCCGCCGAGCCGCCCAGCCGCCCAGCCGCCGAGCCGCCCAGCAGCCGAGCCGCCCAGCAGCCGAGTCGCCGAGCCGCCCTGCAGCCGAGCCGCCCGAGCCGCCCTGTCCGGTAAGAGCAGCGCCTCTCTCACAGCACTGCCCTCACCCCACTGTTTGCGCTGCTAGTCTACTGCTGTCATGGCTACCCCTAGTGTCCTCGCTTTTGACGCTGAGGGTCGGGCCATTGACTTTGACATCTGGATAGATGACCTGCAGCTTTTCTTACAGTGCGATAGGGCAGACGGCCTCTCCCTCTTTGACCTCACTTCTGGTGCCTCTCCTGCCCCCGCCACTGATGCTGATGCAACTGTTCGCTCCCAGTGGGCCACGCGCGATGCTGCTGCACGTCTTGCTGTGCGTCGCCACCTGCCTACCTCTGAGCGTGCGCACTTTAGCCACTACAAGAGTGCTCAGACCTTGTACGATGCTGTAGTTGCACGCTACTCCTCCCCTGCCACTGCTGCACTGAGTCGCCTCATGCTACCGTACCTCTTCCCTGACCTTGCTGCCTTTCCCACAGTCGCTGACCTCATTACGCACCTACGCACTAGTGATACTCGCTACCGCGCTGCGCTTCCTGCTGAGTTCTGCGCCAAGAACCCCCCCCCCATGTACATCACCCTCTACTACATAGTCACCCGGCTCCCTGACTCCCTTCGCGTAGTCAGGGACCACTTCCTCTCAGTTTGCCCCACCACTCTCACCGTTGACCTCCTCGAGAAGTCCCTCCTAGCAGCAGAGAAGAGCATAGTAGCTGTAGGAGCCTCTCGTGGTGACCCTCGCACCCCCATCTTTGAGGGGTGTTCCCCCTCCCCCCTTTTGCCCTCTGTTGCCTCTGCTGCTGCGGCCGACCTCGTTGGGCTTGAGTCGGTCGGTGCGGCGTCTACCCCTAGCGGGAGACGCCGCCCTGGCAAGGGCAAGGGGGGCAGGGGCACTGGAGGAGCTAGCGGGGGCGGTGGAGGCGGCAGTGGAGGCGGTGGAGGAGGTGGGGGTGGCGGTGGGGGTGGTGGCGGGGGTGGAGGTGTCGGTGGCGGCAGTGGAGGCGGAGGCGGCAGCGGCAGTGGCGGAGGGAGCGGAGGTGGCGGCGGTGGAGGAGGAGGCGGCGGAGGAGGTGGAGCTGGTCGGGGTGGCGCTGCGCAGAGGGTCGGCTCCGGTGGTGGTCAGCGCCAGCAGCAGCAGCAGCACCAGCAGCGCACTCGTGACATCCCCTCCCCTCAGCAGCTCCGTGAGTGGTACACTGCACGCCAGAGGGGTGGGGGTACTGGTCCGTGCACCTACGTCCTCCGCACCGGCGACCGCGCGGGTGAGCAGTGCGGGGGTGCGCACTCCACCCAGCGCTGCTTTGGCCGCCTGACGGACGCTTGGCGTCACCAGTTCCCTGAGGCCACTGAGATCCCCCGCTGGGGTGAGCTGTCTAGGGCGGGTGTGGCTGTCTTTGACCTTGACTTTGATGCTATTCTTGCTGCCATGTATACTGTGACTATTAGTGATGAGGGTGACTGTTACCGGTGTTTTCCGCCCGACCCGGGCATTGAGACTGCTGCTCTAGGTACTGGTGAGGCTGCTGCTCTAGGTGCTAGCGAGGCTGCTGCTCTAGGTGCGTCTGCTCCCTCAGGTGCTGGTGAGTCTGCTCTCTCAGGTTCTGCGTCGGTTTCGGCCTCCCACACCTTCACCCTTGACTCGGGGGCTTCTCGCTCCTTCTTTCGAGACCGCACCACTCTCACGCCGCTTAGCCGGCCAGTTGCAGTCTCTCTGGCAGACCCCTCTGGGGGTCCTGTCCTTGCTCACTTCTCCACTGTCCTCCCGTGTCCGGCGGCCCCCTCTGGCACCCTGTCTGGTCTTTACCTTCCCTCGTTCTCTACGAACTTGGTGAGTGGTGCTGACCTACAGGATGCGGGGGTTCACCAGTTCACTCCTGCGAGTCGGCGGGTGACCCACTGCACGGACGCTCGGACAGGCCGACACCTGGCCACGTTTACCTGTCGGCCGGGGTCGAGCCTGTACACCCTGACCACTGCGTCTCCTCCAGTCACTGCGTCTGGTCAGGTAGCTGCGTCGGGTCAGGTGTTTGCTGCAGCGTCCAGGTCTGGTCCTGAGTCTGCCCCCTGTTCGTGTCGCCTCGTGTCTCACGAGACTCTCCTCTGGCACCACCGCCTTGGTCACCCCTCCCTGCTTCGTCTCCGAAGCATGGCCTCCCGTGTCCTTGTCTCTGGTCTTCCCCGGTCCCTCCCTCCCCTTCCTCCGGGGCCTGGCCCTACCTGCGTCCCCTGTGTCGAGGGGCGGCAGCGGGCTGCCCCTCACTCCTCCCAGTTTCCTCCGACAGAGGCCCCGCTGCAGACGCTTCACATGGACGTGTGGGGCCCGGCCCGCGTCCGTGGACAGGGTCACGAGCGCTACTTCCTGCTGGTGGTTGACGACTACTCGCGTTACACCACAGTCTTCCCCTTGCGCAGCAAGGGTGATGTCACTGAGGTGTTGATCGCCTGGATCCGTGCAGCTCGTCTCCAGCTCAGGCAGAGCTTCGGCTCGGACTTTCCTGTTCAGCGTCTGCACTCTGACAGAGGTGGAGAGTTCTCCTCTGGCCTTCTGCGAGCCTACTGTCGTGCACGAGGCATCCGCCAGACCTTCACGCTTCCGGACTCTCCACAGCAAAATGGGATTGCTGAGCGCCGCATTGGCATGGTCATGGACGTCGCCCGTACGTCCATGATGCATGCGGCTGCCCCCCATTTTCAGTGGCCGTTTGCGGTTCGGTACGCGGCGCATCAGATCAACCTTCACCCCAGGGTCTCCATGCCGGAGACCTCCCCAGCTTTGCTGTGGACGGGGAAGGTTGGCGATGCGTCTGCGTTCCGTGTCTGGGGATCTCGGGCGTTTGTCCGCGACTTGTCTGCGGACAAGCTGTCCCCTCGTGCTGCTCCTTGCGTCTTCCTTGGCTTCCCCCCTGACGCGCCAGGGTGGCAGTTCTACCACCCCACCTCTCGCCGTGTCCTGTCCTCCCAGGACGTCACGTTTGACGAGTCGGTCCCCTACTACCGCCTCTTCCCCTACCGCACTCCGTCCCTCCCCCCGCCACCGCTCTTCCTTGTCCCAGGTCCCCCCCCGGTAGACCCCCTCCCCCCTCAGGGTCCTGCCCCTTCAGGTGTGTCCCAGGTAGACGCAGTCGAGCCTGTCGAGGTTACTGGTGACTCTGGTGCTGCTGAGGGTGCTGAGCCTGGGGGTGCTGACTCTGGGGGTGCTGAGCGTGTGGGTGCTACGCCTGGGGGTGCTGAGCCTGAGGGTGCTACTACTGGGGGTGCTAAGCCTGCGGGTGCTGAGCCTGGGGGTGCTACTACTGGGGGTGCTGAGCCTGGGGGTGCTGAGCCTGGGAGTGCTACGCCTGGGGGTGCTACGCCTGGAGGTGCTGAGCCTGGGGGTGCGGAGCCTGAGGGAGCTGGGCCTGCTCGTGTGGCGTCTGGCGGTGCTGAGCCTGGAGGTTCTCCGGGTGCTTCGTCTCGGCGGGAGCCACTCTCTCCACAGGAGCTGCGCGAGTGGTTTGCCCGGCGCTGGAGGCGTGCTGCTGGAGCTGGAGGTTCTTCGGCTGCTGAGGGTGCTGGTGCCGCGGGTCCCGGAGGTGCTCGTACTGGGAGTACTGGAGCTGCTGGGCCTGCGGGTACGACTGGAGCTGGAGCTGCTGAGGGTGTTGGCGCTGAGGCTACTGCTGTCGGTCCTGGAGGCGGTCCTGCTGGGGGTGCTGGAGCTGGAGGTACTGCTGGCGCTGGTGCTGCCGCTGGGGGTACTGGTGCTGTCCCTGCTGTGTCTGGAGTCGCCACGCGGCCTAGGCCGTACTTCGTTCCGCTCCTTCAGCAGGTTCTTGGTCTCCCGCCTTCTACTGGTCCTCCTCCTCCCTTAGAGTGTCCGCAGCCTGTCCCGTCACAGTTACAGTTACAGCCGGCCTCCCCACTGCCCGCTCCTTCTCCCTACACTGGTCCTACTGGAGGTCTTGCTGAGCGTCGTGAGCCTGCGTCTCGCCCTGCGTCGCCTGTCCGTGCTGCTCGCACTAGTGCTCGTGGTTCGCGTCAGCGTCCTCCTCCTGTCCCTGGCACGCACCGGATGTCTCTGCGTCCGTCCACTGCTCCTCTGCGTGCCCCTTTGCCTTCTCCTCCTGAGTCCTCTCTTCCTGCTCTTCCTGACCCGGAGTCGGACTCTCTTCGTGCTGCCAGTCCTACTGTCACGCGTCTCCTTGCTACTGTTGTCACTGACCCTTCCTTTGAGTCCACTGCTGCGTCTGCCCTAGTTACTGAGCTCGTCGACTTTGCTGCTCGCTGTCGTCTAGACTACGCTGCTAGTCTTGTTGCTGAGTCTGAGTCTGTCTGTCCTCCGTCCGTCGGGGGTGAGTGTGCCCTTGGCACGGACGTCCTTGAGGACAGGCAGGAGGAGTTCCAGTGTTTGGCTGCTGCTTCACCTCATCTCGTGTCCGTACTGCTTACCCCTGAGGGAGACCCGGATGCACTTGACATCCCGACTCCGCGCTCTTACGCGGAGGCGATAGAGGGTCCCTACTCCTCTCAGTGGCAGGCAGCTATGGACGCAGAGATGGCTTCCTGGAAGTCCACAGGCACCTACGTTGACGAGGTTCCCCCGCCTGGGGCGAACATCGTCAGTGGCATGTGGATTTTCAGGGTGAAGCGGCCGCCGGGTTCTCCGCCTGTCTTCAAGGCGCGTTACGTGGCTCGTGGCTTCAGTCAGCGGCAGGGAGTTGACTACTTTCAGACCTTCTCTCCCACCCCGAAGATGACCACTCTTCGGGTACTGCTGCACATAGCTGCTCACCGCGACTACGAGCTGCACTCTCTTGACTTCAGCACTGCTTTCTTGCAGGGCAGCCTGCACGAGGAGATCTGGCTGCGTCGCCCACCTGGCTTCACTGGGTCTTTTCCTCCTGGCACCCAGTGGAGCCTCCGGCGGCCAGTCTGTTGGTGCAACCCTACGGTTTGCACTCGGCTTGTTGTCCGTGTGCGTGAATGTGTGTGTGTATGGAATGGTATGAGGGCATGGGAGAATATATATTTCATGCTTATAATTGTGTGTGAATGTTGAGTCATGATGTCGAGTGTGTGTGTCGAGTCAATAGCGAGTTATCGCTAGACGCGTGTTACGCGGTCGTTTGTGTCTCGCG
This sequence comes from Closterium sp. Naga37s-1, assembly GCA_947471745.1. Classification (NCBI taxonomy): domain Eukaryota; kingdom Viridiplantae; phylum Streptophyta; class Zygnematophyceae; order Desmidiales; family Closteriaceae; genus Closterium; species Closterium sp. Naga37s-1. The sequence goes on along the minus strand of CANJKZ010000096.1, from coordinate 3,162,555 downwards.
CGCGGTTTCTATTTTGTCGTGCGCGGTTTCTATTTTGTCCTGTGTCGAACGTTCGGCGTGTCGCAGGTGTGTGCAGCAAACCCATCAAGAACTCAAGGATGAGTTTGTGATGAAGAGCCCGAGCCTTGGTGTCAAGCCTCAAGTGATTTCGAAGCTTGCCAAAAGGGTACACCTCAAGATATTGAAGATAGTTGCATTACTTTGTGTAGTGTAACATTTCACTTGGTGTAGGCCCTAGTGAAGGGTAGTTTCGAGACCCTTCGTGGTTGGGGACAGTGTGGCACTGTTCCACATCACTGTACCTCGGCTCTTGGGGTTTGTAGGAGCTGGGAGTCATTCCCAACTCGTAACTCTTCCTATCTTGTGTTCTAAGACTATAGTGGCTGCCATAGTACCGTTCGTTCAAACCGACGCTGTGTCGTCAATTCTTTATCAAATCGTGCAATCTAAATTGATAATTGTAGACGACGTGAAGACGCTCCAGATCCAATTTGAATCAAGTCATTTGCAGCTGTGAGCAGAACGCTATCAACGTTTGAAGCCGCTGTGCAGAAATCCGTCTGTGCTCTCTATCTTTCGTTTTAGGCACATTCAAGCCTATTGTGACTATAACAAGTGGTATCAGAGCCCCTTGGAGCAGTTTCGACAATGTCTGGACCTGAGGAAAGGGGTGGCAGAGGTGCTGGTGGCAGTGGAGAAGCTCAAGCTCAAGGCCAACCCCGTGATTCAGCCATGGCGCCCATGCAACCAAGTCTTGGCCCACCTAGGGATGAGCCTAGGGTGTTTGGGCTTGACAAGTTCAACGGTGACAACTTTGCTGAATGGTCCTTCAAGATGGAGAACATCTTTGACCACTATGACCTGCTGGAGGTGATGGAAGGAACGGAGAAGCGCCCCGAGAACGACCCGGAGAAGAGCCCGTGGGTGCGGAAGAGCGCACAAGGCTATCTCTTACTTGGGCAAGCGTTGGGGAGCAGTCAGATCCGTCACATCAAGCCATTCCAGCGTGAACCAGAGAAAGGACCAAAGGCATGGGCTGCTCTCAAGGGTGTACATGCTCCTGCAACAGCGGCGGTAGCGGTGGTGTTGGAACGGCAAATGGCGGCACTACGAATTGAAGAAGACGAAGCGGTTGAAGAAGGGGTGCAGAAATTCTTCGACTTGTTGACGCGGCTTGAGGGAGCTGATTTGAACTACAGTGAGCTCCAAAAGAAGACCAAGTTGCTGGCCTTACTCCCAGAGTCATGGTCCTCGCTCATCATCAACCTTAATCGCGACTTGCCCCGCCTCTCGCTTGAAGACGTGAAGCGAGCTATCCTTCAAGAGGATTTCCGCCGCCGTGAGTTGGCGAGTGCGGATGGCGCTGGGGCAGCGAGCATCGGCCGTGGATATGGTCGAGGAAGAGGCAGAGGACGAGGGGGAGGAAGGTTTGGTGGCAGCAACTTCGGCGGAGGCCGCAGGAGTGGCGGTTACGGCAGCGACGACAAGAGCTACGGACGCGGTCGCGGCCGATTCGACGGCGAGTGTCACTATTGCCACAAGAGCGGACACATGTGGCGCGACTGCTACAAACTCCCTGATGGTTGGACCCCTGCTCAAGGCCAAGAGGGTAGAGGAGCAGGAGGAGGGAGAGGACGAGGCCGTGGAGGCCGTGGCGGTCGCGGTGGCGGAGCTGCAAACATGAAGAGCGGAGACAACGACAAGGACCCGAGCGACGATCGATACCCGGGTCTATTCTACTTCGTTTCGACGCAAGTACCGGCTGGTCCAGAGAAGGATGAAGGCTTTGAGGAGCCAGCAGCTGTGGGGAAGGTGACCCTACACCCCCTGGACTATTGGGTGATTGATAGTGGCGCTACCTATAGCATGACACCTCGCCCGGACTTGCTCACCGAACTCGAGCCGTCACCGGTGAAGCATGTCACATCGGCTTTGGGGCAGCGAGCAGAGGTGAAAGGCATGGGCAAGGCCATGTTCAAGGGTGCTGATGGGAAGATGGTGGGCCTCAAGAACGTGCTTTGGGTGCCCAGCCTTGCTGCAAACCTGATTTCCGTGCGGCGGTTGGCAAAGGCCGGCATGGACACGAATTCGAAGGGAGCCAAGACCTACACCGCAAGGCTTGGCGATCGAATTCTTTGGGACCTTCATGAGGACAGGGATGTCTACAACGAGATGTGGCAGATCCCAGTGGTCCCTATGCCTAAGGAGAGGCAAGTGGTAGCAAGCATCAGCACCAAGGATGGAGCGGTCGGTAGCGACGATGGCGCGAACGGTCGCGCTAAGGAGAATGAGCTCAAGAAGAGCAAACCTGGAGGGACCAGCAAGTTCAGTGAACCTAAGGAGAGTGGTGCAGCAACCAAGGAGCAGCAAAAGGGTGAGGAGAACCCAGAGGCAGCAGCGGAGGAGGACTACGGAGAGAGTATGTGGGGCGCTATTGCGAGCGCGGCATTCTCCAATCCAACTTCGGCTACGGGGGAGTGTGATTGGCTCACCTTGCATCGGCGCATGGGGCATGTGGCCCTGCCCATCTTGCAGCAGCTAGTGAAGAATGAGATGGTTGCTGGCATACGTGTGAAGGGGGAGCCCGATGAGGTGCTTGGCTGCCCGACGTGCATTCAAGCCAAGTTCACCCGGTTTCCGTTCCCTAGTTCGGAGGCAACGGCAAAGGCACCGCTTGATGAGGTGGTGATGGACGTGGTGGGCCCCCTGAAGCTTGGAGCTGCTGGAGCTGAGTATTTTCTCACCATTGTCGACGTCTACACCCGCATGACTAGGGTGTACGTGCTGGCCAAGAAGAGCGACGTGGCTGAAACGTTGAAGACGGATTGGTTCCCGATGGTGGAGCGGCAACAAGACCGTCTAGTCAAGTCAATCCGCACCGATCGAGGGGGAGAGTTCCTGAGCAAGGAGTTTGGGTTGTGGCTGAAGAAGAATGGTATTCGGCACTCCCTCACCATGCCATACTCCCCTGCAATGAACGGCATCGCCGAGCGAGCGAACCGCACAATCACGGAGGCGGCACGCGGGTTGCTCATTGAAGCCGGGCTACCCGACTATTTCTGGCCTGATGCGGTGCGGAGCGCGTGTGTGGCCAAGAACAGAGCCTTGACTCATGTGGGAGCAGACAAATGGGTGCCCTATGTGGAGTGGCTAGGAAGGAAGCCAAAGGTGGATATGCTTCGGGTGTTCGGGTGCATGTGCATGGCGCTCGTGCCTAAGCATCTTCGGCACAACAAGCTTGGTGCCAAGGCGGTGTGGGCCGTGCACTTGGGCATGGCTCAAAACAGCAAGGGATGGCTTCTTTGGGACCCATTCACCAAGAAGTTCTTGGTGAGCAGGGACTGCAAGTTCATGGAGAACTTCATGTACAAGGATTGGAAGGCGGAGAATGAGGCGAAGATAGGCGTGCGGTTTGGGGAGGTGAAGAGTTCCGGTTTGGAGCATGTGGAGCTGCCTTTGGAACTGAGCAGCGGCAGCACAACCACAAGGCAATCCTCCCTTGTGAATGGGGGAGAGGAGGCCAATGATGCAGAGGAAGAAGAGGAGGAGGTGCAGCAAGTGAGCGAGCGTGCGCCGTCACTCCCTTCCCGTACTACGAGTGCTCCACGGATTCGAGCCACACCGCAGCAACGCCAAGGCCTTCAAGTCCCTGCAGCTGAGGAGGAAGGAAGGGGGAAGAGGAGAGTTCAACCCCCTAACAGGCTGACCTATGATGCGCCAGGAAAGCAGGGCAAGACAGCCCTGGCCGGAGCGGCAATGATGGTCGGAGACGACGAGGAGAGTGACTACGAGGAGTGTGCCTTCGCGTTCTTCTCTCCGGTGGAGATGCCGGGAGAACCAGCAACTCTCAAGGAGGCTTTGGAGAGTAGTGATGCTGATGAGTGGAAGAAGGCCATGGAGAGTGAGCTGAAGAGCATCGAGGAGAATGACACGTTTGAATTGGTGGAGCTACCGGAGGGGCGTACGGCGATAACGTCCAAGTGGCTCTTCAAAATCAAGTCGGATGCCAACGGCAAGATCGAGCGCTACAAGTCTAGGCTTGTAGCCAAGGGGTACCAGCAGAAGGAGAAGGTGGACTTCAAGGAGCTGTTTTCCCCTGTGGTGAAGTCGACGACGCTGCGAACCCTATTCGCGGGAGCCGCCATCAAAGGATGGGTAGTAAAGCAAATGGACATCGTAACGTCATTCCTTAACGGCATCCTTGAGGAGGAGATTTTTATGGCGCAGCCAGAGGGGTTTGATGATGGTAGTGGCAGAGTGTGGAAGCTGAAGAGGGCCCTCTATGGGCTGAAGCAGGCCCCTAGGCAATGGTACATGAAGCTGCGCGAAGTGTTGGAGGGGATCGGCTTCACTCCCTCAACGGCCGATCACTCCTTGTTCATGCTTGGCGAGGGGGAGCAGAGGAGTTTCATGGTGGTTTATGTGGATGACATCCTCATTTTCTCACCCTCTTCTGACCTTGTGAAGGAGGTGATGCTGAAGCTTCAAGACAAGTTCAAGTGCAAGGCCCTTGGTGACGTGAGCTTCTACCTTGGGCTCCACATCGAACGAGATGTGGAGAAGCGGTGCATGCGGGTGCATCAACGAAAGTACCTGGAGGCATTGGCTGCCAACTTTGGGCAGAGTGAAGGCCATGTGGCTACACCCTTTCCCTCTGGGTTCAAGTGTGTGAAGGGACCAGAGGAGGAGAGCGTTGGTGAAGAGGAGAGGCGCCGATTTCACTCGTTGGTGGGCAGCCTCATGTATGCGGCGGTAAACACCCGACCGGACGTCGCGTTTGCTACCGGGCAGCTGGCTAGGGTTGTGCAATGCCCTAATGAGGAGCAGGTAGCAGCTGGAATGAGGGTGGCCAAGTATCTTGGCCAAACACCGACCGTTGGGCTGCAATACTCGGCGGCGGCACAAAGGCGCCAAAAGGGCGCGGATGGTGTTGAACCCGGGCGTTTGTTCCTCACCGCCTACTCGGATGCTTCATATGCATCAGAACCAGAGGACATGACAAGTGTGGGAGGCTTCATATGCTGTGTTGGTGGAGGCCCAACTGCTTGGGAGAGCAAGAAGCAGGTTGACCAAGCTTTGAGCTCGGTGGAGTCCGAGTACATGGCACTCTTCCGTGCCGTACGGGAGATTGTGTGGCAGCGGCGTTTGTTGGCTGAATTGGGGGAGGAGCAGCAAGGACCTACCCCACTGTACTGTGACAGCCAGGGTGCCATTGCTCTTGCTAAGAACCCTGTGTTGCATGGACTCACGAAGCACATGAGGGTGAAGTGGCATTGGACGAGGAGCATGGTAACCGCGGGTGAAGTTGAGTTGCGCTACGTGAAGACCACGGGGCAGCCGGCTGACATGATGACCAAGAGGCTGGTGGAGCAGCAGCATTGGAAGTGTTGCAAGCTGGCTGGGATGGCTCTGAACTGAGAGAGCAACATATCCTAAGGCCAACAATCCGAGGGGGAGTTTGTTGGTGCAACCCTACGGTTTGCACTCGGCTTGTTGTCCGTGTGCGTGAATGTGTGTGTGTATGGAATGGTATGAGGGCATGGGAGAATATATATTTCATGCTTATAATTGTGTGTGAATGTTGAGTCATGATGTCGAGTGTGTGTGTCGAGTCAATAGCGAGTTATCGCTAGACGCGTGTTACGCGGTCGTTTGTGTCTCGCGCGCGGTTTCTATTTTGTCGTGCGCGGTTTCTATTTTGTCCTGTGTCGAACGTTCGGCGTGTCGCAGGTGTGTGCAGCAAACCCATCAAGAACTCAAGGATGAGTTTGTGATGAAGAGCCCGAGCCTTGGTGTCAAGCCTCAAGTGATTTCGAAGCTTGCCAAAAGGGTACACCTCAAGATATTGAAGATAGTTGCATTACTTTGTGTAGTGTAACATTTCACTTGGTGTAGGCCCTAGTGAAGGGTAGTTTCGAGACCCTTCGTGGTTGGGGACAGTGTGGCACTGTTCCACATCACTGTACCTCGGCTCTTGGGGTTTGTAGGAGCTGGGAGTCATTCCCAACTCGTAACTCTTCCTATCTTGTGTTCTAAGACTATAGTGGCTGCCATAGTACCGTTCGTTCAAACCGACGCTGTGTCGTCAATTCTTTATCAAATCGTGCAATCTAAATTGATAATTGTAGACGACGTGAAGACGCTCCAGATCCAATTTGAATCAAGTCATTTGCAGCTGTGAGCAGAACGCTATCAACGTTTGAAGCCGCTGTGCAGAAATCCGTCTGTGCTCTCTATCTTTCGTTTTAGGCACATTCAAGCCTATTGTGACTATAACACAGTCTACGGTCTCCGCCAGGCACCGCGTGAGTGGCACGACACACTGAGGACTACACTTGCGGCTCTTGGGTTTGCTCCCTCTACTGCCGACCCGTCGCTGTTTCTGCGCACCGACACTTCTTTGCAGCCGTTCTACATCCTCGTGTACGTCGACGACTTGGTCTTTGCCACAGCTGACACTGCTGGACTCGCCCACGTGAAGTCCGAGCTGCAGAAGAGACACACGTGCACAGACCTGGGTGAACTGCGCAGCTACCTTGGCTTGCAGATCACCCGGGACAGAGCATGCCGCACCATTACCCTGACTCAGTCACACATGGTGCAGCAGGTCCTTCAGCGCTTCGGCTTCACGTACTCCTCGCCTCAGGCCACTCCTCTGCCTACTCGCCACTCGCTCTCAGCTCTGCCTTCGGATGAGTCCGTAGAGTCGAGTGGCCCGTACCCAGAGCTTGTTGGCTGCCTCATGTACCTGATGACCTGCACACGACCTGACCTTGCATACTCTCTTAGCATTCTTGCACGCTATGTTGCTCCTGGGAGACACAGACCGGAGCACATGGCTGCAGCGAAGAGGGTGTTGCGCTACTTGTGCAGTACGTCGGGCATGGGGCTTGTGCTTGGAGGGCAGAGTCCAGTGGTCCTCACTGGACACGCAGACGCTTCTTGGGCTGACGACCAGGCTACGCAGCGGTCGTCACAGGGTTACACCTTCAGCCTTGGTTCCGGCTCTGTTTCGTGGCGGGCTACTCGCTCGTCTTCTGTTCTCGGCTCCAGTTGTGAGGCTGAGATCTACGCCGGGGCCATGGCTGCACAGGAGCTTCGCTGGCTCACCTACCTGCTGACTGACCTCGGAGAGCCGCCTCGTTCTCCTCCAGTGCTCTACGTAGACAACAAGGCCATGCTGGCCTTGTGTCGAGAGCAGAGACTGGAGCACAGAACGAAGCACATTGCTCTTCGCTACTTCCTTGCTCGTGAGCTACAGCAGCGTGGTCAGCTGCGACTTGCGTACGTGGCCTCTGAGGCCAACACTGCTGATATCTTCACCAAGGCACTTGCGCCTTGTGATCATCAGCGCTTCTGTACTCAGCTTGGTCTTGTACCTACCTTGCCTCACTTGCTCACCTCTTGACCTTGGTTGTACTGTTGCATATATATATACTCCTGCTCTTGCTTGTCTAGCCTTATATATATATGTAATCCTGCATGTGAACTGGCCTTGTGGCCTTGAACTTGTGCTCGGAATGTGTGGTGACTTTGTGATCCACCCTGAGCTTGCTTTGCTTTGCTTGACTGGTCTTGTGACCCCTTGTTCTCCCCCACTTTGCCTATGGGGGTGTGTCAGAGTTATATGACATAGCTACTGTAGGCTATAGTGGGGTAGCACATATGGGGTACAGTTGCCTAGGGTTTGCCTTTTTGTACCCAACTTTCACTTAGTCATTTCATTCCTGTTTTCTTGATTCACACGTGCCGCCTGTAGAATTTCCGCGAATTATTGCGCGAGTGGGCACCGGGTTGTCGGGATTCGGCGTCATGGGCAGGCCCTAAGATATCAGGATTTTTTCCCTGAAATTCCTGATTTTCAGAGATTTTTTTTGGACCTACCCTGATTTTCCAGTGTTCAGTTTTTTGTGGGACTGATTTTCCAGTGTTCAGTTTTTTGTGGGACTGATTTTTCAGCCTTTACCTTTCAGATTACTCTGAACTTTCAGGTTTTTTTTTTGAAGGGACACTAATTCCACTACGTTGTAATGAAACTGACACTGAATGCGATTCCTACACGTTCCGAGTGTAGTTGCCCGGAAGTACGGGGAATCAGAGATTCCCGCGGTGTCAGCACCGCCTGTCGATGACTACCAGGCAAATTTGCCCCGTGTTATTCACTTTGAGGGCTGCGTTGTTGGCGCACCAGGTCCGCTCATTGGCCACTTTTGCAGCATTATATGGGTTGACCAATGACAATGTTGCAACAGAGCGATGTTGGCAGGCTGCGATGCGAGGGTTTCTGGCCCATTTCTTGCACATGTGGTCCTGTGGCCCGTTTTGTCTATGTCGTGCTGGCAAGCAATGATGCATCCACGCCGCCCAGCCGTGCTACCTGCCATCCAGGCTCCCATCCCTTTCTGCTCCATGCTTCCCTTCCATCCTCTTGGGGTTTCATCGCGTTCCTGCCTGGTGTACCAACAGGCAGTCAGCCGTGTGGATTCCCTGGCTATTCTCTTCCTAGTTAGGCTAGTACGTACCTTTCGCTGGATGTTGCTTAGAAGCGCTGCAAGCTATGGCGGACCCCCAGGACGGCATGGAAAATACTGGCGACCAAGGTGATGACGCGCATCGTCGTTCGCCAGTTGATGTTTCCACTGCTGTTACCGGCTTAGATCTTCTTTTCTCCAGCTTCGCGCAGGTCGACAACCATGAAAAGGCACCTGCAATCGCGCCGCCCGACTTTATTCCATTCGGACCCATAGATGAGGGATTATGTGCCTCCCCTATAGCGCAAGTGTTAGAGCAAGACAGCTCCTCGCCTTCTGTTGAAGACACTACGGCGGTACCAGTGGCTAAGAAGAACGCTAAATTCACGCAGTCAACGCTGTCGTGGTGCAAGAAGGGAGATCGATGGAGCTAATCCGCCTTCACCAGACGACCAACGGTCGTCGCCCGCAACGGCGGGCATGCATGCGTCGCCATCAGTTCCAGGGCCTTCTAAACCGGCAGGCCCTGACACGTTTTATGCCGAGGCTTTGTATAACTACAAAAGCGAGTGGCTAGAGAGGTTTTCTTAGCTTATTTTGATAAAATCTGCTGACGATCTCCCTGCTTTCAAGTGCAGCATCCGTACGGAGCACGCAGGCTAAGCTGGACCATGCGGGAAAGGCGGAAAGGGCGCCACAGACGTTCAGACATAGGCATTCAAAAGGCATGCAGCAACAACCAAGTACAAGGAGGCGATCAAACACCAGGAAAAACTACTCTCGGAAGCTGCCACCCAGCCACGGATCAACGATGATAATCTTGCTCATGACACCGAGAAGGAACGTGTCATCAAGATGCTGGACTCCCTCCTCTTTGTCACCAAGCAAGATGCACCCATAGAGTTATGGGTGAATCTTGTTCGGTACCTCGCGGGTCTTAAGTTCATGGGTTCCCCGCAAAAGGCTGTGGAACATATTACACTACGTGAGTAATATTTTCCAAACATTTAAGACGTGGCTGTGTTGCCCTTCATATTGTTTGACATGCGCTGCAGATATGGGTTCGGGCAGCTAACTCAGTCGATGGCCACGTGGTTGCACACAACGCAACTACAGCACATCCTTTCAAGCCCATTTCTCGGCATCACATGTGACGAGAGCACGGACAGATGTCGGGGAAATCACATGATTGTTTTTGCAACGTTCATCCGTGAGAACCGTGTTGCCAGTGAGTTCCTTGCACTGCTGACTGTGGAGAAGGGCGATGCCGCCTCTCTCCTCTCAGTGCTGGTGTCCCACCTGCAGGCCCTCGGCATTGATCTTGCGAGGATTTCCGACATGAGCACTGACAGAGCGAGTGTGATGATGGGCAAAAAAAGTGGTCTTGTCGCTCGACTTCGCCTCCGCATCCCGCATCTTGTCTCAAGCCACTGCATCGCCCACAGGTACGTTGTGCCATGTGTTTCTGTTTATCTGGAGTCCTTGTAGCTGTCAGATGTACGAACAAGAATGAATTGACTAACAGCAAGATGGGTAAAAGTGCTAACCCTAATTGTGTTGTACCGCTGCTCCTCCGTCATAACGTGATCGAAGTTGTGCACAGATGCCATGTTGGCGAAGGGTGAGGACGGAGTAAACGATGGGCATAGTTTATACCAAAGCCGAGACCCTTGGACGAGTCGACACAATAAGCAGAATATAAGTTTGACACACCCCCATAGGCAAAGTGGGGGAGAACAAGAGGTCACAAGACTGGTCAAGAAAAGCAAAGCAAGCTCAGGGTGGATCATGAAGTCACCACGCAGTTTGAGCACAAGCAAATGGCCATAAGGCCAGTTCACATGCAGCGTCATATATGTATATATGTATATATGTATATAGGAGAACAAGCAGTATAGTGATCACAACCTAGCAAGTGTAAGCATGCGGGAATATGTATATAGATCACAGTACAGGCAAAGTCAAGAAGTGAGCAAGTGAGGCCAAGTAGGCACCAGGCCTAGAACAGTACAGAAATGCTGATGATCACAAGGCTGAAGTGCCTTGGTGAAGATATCAGCAGTGTTGGCCTGAGAGGCCACATAAACAAGACGAAGCTGACCACGCTGCTGCAACTCTCGAGCAAGGAAGTAGCGCAGAGCGATGTGCTTCATTCTGTGCTCCAGTCTGTAATCCTGATACAAGGCAATCATGGCCTTGTTGTCGACGTACAGAACTGGAGGAGAACGAGGTGGCTCTCCCAAGTCGGTCAGCAGGTAGGTGAGCCAGCGTAACTCCTGTGCAGCCATGACCCCTGCGTAGATCTCAGCCTCACAACTGGAACTGAGAACAGAACATGAGCGGGTAGACCGCCACGAAACAGAGCCGAAGCCAAGACTGAAGGTGTAACCCTATGACGACAACTTCGTAGCCAAGTCGTCAACCCAAGAAGCGTCTGCGTGACCAGTGAGGACAACTCGAGCCCCGTGCCTGACGTACTGCACAAGTAGCGTATCACCCTCTTAGCGACCTTCCAGTGATCTGGTCGGTGTCTCCCTAGCGCAATGTAGCGTGCTAGGATGCTAAGAGGGTAAGCAAGGTCAGGTTGAGTGCAGGTCATCAGGTACATGAGGCAGCCCACAACCTCTGGATACGGGCCACTCGGCTCTACGGACTCATCCGAAGGCAGAGCTGAGAGCAAGTGACCGGTAGGCAGAGGAGTGGACTGTGGCGAGGAGTACTGGAAGTCGAAGCGCTGAAGGACCTGCTGCACCATGTGTGACTGAGTCAAGGTAATGGTGCGCTGTGCTCTGTCCCGGGTGATCTGCAAGCCAAGATAGCTGCGCGGCTCACCCATGTCTGTGCACGTGTATCTCTTCTACAGCCCCGACTTCACGTTGGCCAGTCCAGTAGTGTCAGCAGTGGCAAAGACCAAGTCGTTGACGTATACGAGGATGTAAAACGTCGGCAGCAAAGTGTTGGTATGTAGAAACAGCGACGGGTTAGCAGGTGAAGGAGCACACCCAAGAGCCGCAAGTGTCGTCCTCAGTGTGTCGTGCCACTCACAAGGTGCCTGGCGGACACCGCAGACTGGCCGCCGGAGGCTCCACTGGGTACCTGCAAGAAACGACCCAGTGAAGCCAGGTGGGCGGCGCAGCCAGATCTCCTCGTACAGGCTGCCCTGTAGGAAAGCAGTGCTGAAGTCAAGAGAGTGAAGCTCGTAGTCACGCTGAGTGGCGACGTGCAGCAGAACCCGAAGAGTGGTCATCTTCGGGGTCGGGGAGAAGGTCTGGAAGAAGTCAACTCCCTGTCGCTGACTGAAGCCTCTTGCAACGCAATGCGCCTTGAAGATATGCGGAGAACCCGGCGGCCGCTTCACCCTGAAAATCCACATGCCACTGACGATGTTCGCCCCAGGTGGGCAGACCTCATTGATGTAAGTGACTGTGGACTTCCAGGATGCCATCTCTGCGTCCATGGCTGTCTGCCACTGAGAGGAGTAGGGACCCTCAATCGCCTGTGCGTAAGAGCGCGGGGTCGGGATGTCTGGTGCATCCGGGTCTCCCTCAGGTGCAATCAGCATGGACACAAGATGAGGTACAGCAGCTGCAAAACACTCAAAGTCCTCCTGCCTGTCCTCAAGGACATCCGTGCCAAGAGCACAATCACCCCCGACGGACGGAGGACAGACAGACTCAGACTCAGCAACAAGACTAGCGGCGTAGTCGAGACAACAATGAGCAGCAAAGACGACAAGCTCAGCAACTAAGGCAGACGCAGCAGTGGACTCAAAGGAAGAGTCAGTGACAACAGTGGCTAGCAGACGCGTGACGGTAGGGCTGGCAGCACGAAGCGAGTCAGACTTCAGGTCCGGACCGTCAGCAAGGGAGGACGCAGGAGGAGAAGGCAGAGGGACAAGCAGTGGAACAGAGGAAGGACGAAGTTCCATCTGGTGCGTGACGGTGACAATAGGAGGACGCTGACGCGGAACACGACGACCAGTGCGAACAGGCACGCAGGACGAGACGCATGCTCACGACGCTCTGTAAGACCACTGTGCTGCTCAGTGTAAGGAGAAGGAGTTGGCAGTGGGGAGGCTGGCAGTAGATGCAGCTGTGACAGGTCAGGCGGTGGGCACATTAAGGGAGGAGTAAGGCCACTAGAAGGCGGGAGACCAAGAACCTGCTGAAGTGGAACGAAGTACGGTCGCGACCGCACAGCGTCTCCTGAACCAGCTCTGACAGCACCAGCACCCCAAGGGCCAGCACCTCCAGCTCCAGTGTCTCCAGCTCCAACGCCTAGAGTACCACCAGCTCCAGTAGCTCCAGTACCTCCAGCAGCTCCAGCTCCAGCAGCACCTCCAGCTCCAGCAGCTCCAGTCCCTCCAGTACGAGCACCTCCGGGACCAGTGGCTCCAGCACCTCCAGCAGCTCCAGCTCCAGCAGCACCTCCAGCTCCAGCAGCTCCAGTACCTCCAGTACGAGCACCTCCGGGACCAACGGCTCCAGCACCTCGAGGAGCTTCAGCTCCAGCATCACCTCCAGCTCAAGCAGCTCCAATACCTCCAGTACCAGGACCTCCGGGACCAGCGCCTCCAGCACCTCCAGCAGCTCCAGCTCCAGTAGCACTTCCAGCTCCAGTAGCACCTCCAGCGACAGGCCCCTCAGCCCCAGCAGCACCACTCCGGAGGCTCCAACGCCGAGCAAACCACTCGCGCAACTGCAGTGGAGAGAGAGACTCCCGCCGTGACAAGACACCCGAAGGACCTCCAGGCTCAGCACACTCGGGCTCAGCACCCCCAGGCTCAGCACCTCCAGGCTCCGCACGCTCAGGATCAGCACCCCCAGGCTCCGCACCCTCAGACTCAGCAACCCCAGGCTCAGCACCCCCAGGCTCCGCACGCTCAAGCTCAGTACCCCCAGGCCCCGCACACTCAGGCCCAGCACCCCCAGGCCTCGCACCCGCAGGCTCAGCACCCCCAGACGCAGCACCTCTAATAGCACCAGAGTCGACAGCTACCTCGACAGGCTCGACAGGGTCTACCTGGGACACACCTGAAGGAGCAGGACCCTGAGGGGGGAGGGGGTCTATTGCAGGAGGACCTGGTGCGAGGAAGAGCGGCGGAGGAGGGAGAGGGGCAGTGCGGTAGGGGAAGAGATGGTAAAAGGGAGCCGACTCGTCAAACGTGACGTCCTGAGAGGGCAGGACACGGCGCGAGGTGGGGTGGTAAAACTGCCAGCCAGGCACGTCAGGGGGAAAGACAAGGAAGACACAGGGAACGGCGCGGGAGGAGAGCTTGTCCGCGGAAGTATCGCGGACAAAGGCCCGACATCCCCAGACCCGGAACACTAACGCATCGCCAACCTCTCCCGTCCAACGCAGTGTCGGCGAGGTCTCCGGCAAGGAGACACGGGGCCAGAGGTTTGTTAAAGAACGAGGAATGATTGACTAAGGAATGAGTGTGATACAAATATGAAACCCTAGAATTGTGTACCCCTTAGTATCTAACCCGCTACAGCCTACACAGGCTAGATCATATAAGTCTGACACACCCCCATAGGCAAAGTGGGGGAGAACAAGGGGTCACAAGACCAGTCAAGCAAAGCAAAGCAAAGCAAGCTCAGGGTGGATCACAACGTCACCACACATTCCGAGCACAAGTTCAAAGGCCACAAGGCCAGTTCACATGCAAGATCATATATAAAGGTAAACAAGCAAGTGCAGGTATAGATAGATCACAGTACAAGCAAGGTCAAGAAGTGAGGAAGTGAGGCCAAGTAGGCACAAGACCTAGCATCGTACAAAAGCGCTGATGATCACAAGGCGGAAGTGCCTTGGTAAAGATATCAGCAGTGTTGGCCTGAGAGGCCACGTAAGCAAGGCGCAGCTGACCACGCTGCTGCAGCTCACGAGCAAGGAAGTAGCGAAGAGCAATGTGCTTCGTTTTGTGCTTCAGTCTGTGCTCCCGACACAAGGCCAGCATGGCCTTGTTGTCTACGTACAGAACTGGAGGAGAACGAGGCGGCTCTCCTAGGTCAGTCAGCAGGTAGGTGAGCCAGCGTAGCTCCTGTGCAGCCATGGCCCCTGCGTAGATCTCAGCTTCACAGCTGGAGCCGAGAACAGAGGACGAGTGGGTAGACCGCCACGAAACAGAGCCGGAACCAAGGCTGAAGGTGTAACCCTGTGACGACCGTTGCGTAGCCTGGTCGTCAGCCCAAGAAGCGTCTGCGTGACTAGTGAGGACCACTGAACGCCGCCCTCCAAGCACGAGCCCCATGCCCGACGTAATGCACAAGTAGCGCAACACCCTCTTCGCTGCAGCCATGTGCTCTGGTCGGTGTCTCCCAGGAGCAACATAGCATGCCAAGATGCTAAGAGGGTATGCAAGGTCAGGTCAAGTGCAGGTCATCAGGTACATGTGGCAGCCAACAAGCTCTGGGTACGGGCCACTCGGCTCTACGGACTCATCCGAAGGCAGAGCTGAGAGCGAGTGGCTAGTAGACAGAGGAGTGGCCTGAGGCGAGGAGTACGTGAAGTCGAAGCGCTGAAGGACCTGCTGCACCATGTGTGATTGAGTCAGGGTAATGGTGCGGCGTGCTCTGTCCCGGGTGATCTGCAAGCCGGGAGACTAAGAACCTGCTCAAGGAGCGGAACGAAGTACGGCCTCGGCCGCGCAGCGCCTCCAGAACCAGCAGGGACAACACCAGCACCCGTAGCACCCCCAGCGCCAGTAGCACCGCCAGCGCCACCACCCCCAGCAGCTCCAGCTCCAGCCGGACCACCAGAAGACGCAACAGCTCCAGCTCCAGCAGCTCCAGCAGCACCTACCCCAGCAGCACCACCAGCTCCAGCACCGCCAGCAGCTCCAGTACAAGGAGCACCCCCAGGCCCAGCAGCTCCAGTACCTCCAGTACGAGCACCTCCGGGACCCGTGGCACCAGCACCCTCAGTAGCAGTAGAAACTCCACCTCCAGCAGCACCTCCAGCTCCAGCAGCACGGCTCCAGCGCCGAGCAAACCACTCGCGCAGCTCCTGTGGAGAGGGTAGCTCCCGCCAGGACAAAGCACCCGAAGGACCTCCAGACCCAGCACCGCCAGAGGCCACACGAGCAGGCCCAGCACCCCCAGGCTCCGCACCCCCAGGCTCAGCACCCCCAGGCTCCGCACCCCCAGGCTCCGCACCCCCAGGCTCAGCACCCCTAGGCTCAGCACCCCCAGACTCAGCACCCCCAGGCTCAGCACCCCCAGACCCCGCACCCGCAGGCTCAGCACCCCTAGCAGCACCAGAGTCAACAGCTACCTCGACAGGCTCGACTGCGTCTACCTGGGACACACCTGACGGGGCAGGACCCTGAGGGGGGAGGGGGTCTACCGGGGGGGGACCTGGCGCGAGGAAGAGCGGCGGCGGGGGGAGGGGCGCAGTGCGGTAGGGGAAGAGACGGTAGTAAGGAACCGACTCGTCAAAAGTGACGTCCTGGGAGGACAGAACACGGCGCGAGGTGGGGTGGTAAAACTGCCAACCAGGCGCGTCAGGGGGGAAGCCAAGGAAGACGCAGGGAAAAGCACGGGGGGACAGCTTGTCCGCAGAAAAGTCGCGGACAAACGCCCGAGATCCCCAGACACGAAACGCAGACGCATCGCCAACCTTCCTCGTCCACCGCAGGGTGGAGGAGGTCTCCGGCAAGGAGACCCGGGGCTGAAGGTTGATCTGATGCGCCGCGTACCGAACCGCGAACGACCACAGAAAATGGGGAGCAGCCGCATGGATCATGGACGTACGAGCGACGTCCATGACCATGCCAATGCGGCGCTCAGCAATCCCATTTTGCTGTGGAGATGCCGCAAGCGTGAACGTCTGGCGGATGCCCTGTGCACGACAGAAGGCTCGCAGAAGGTCAGAGGAAAACTCTCCGCCCCTGTCAGAGTGCAGACGCAGAACAGGAAAGTCCGAGCCGAAATTCTCTCTGAGCTGGAGACGAGCTGCGCGGATCCAGTCGATCAACACCTCAGTGACGTCACCCTTGCTGCGCAAGGGGAACACCGTGGTGTAACGCGAGTAGTCGTCAACCACCAACAGGAAGTAACGCTCGTGACCCTGGCCACGGACGCGGGCGGGGCCCCACACGTCCAGGTGAAGTGTCTGCAGCGGAGCCTCTGTCGGATGAAACTCGGAGGAGTGAGGAGCAGCGCGCTGCCGCCCCTCGACGCAGGGAACGCAGGTAGGGGCAGGCCCGGAGGCAGGGGAGGGAGGGACCGGGGGAGACCAGAGACAAGGTAACGGGAAGCCATGCCTCGGAGACGAGGCAGGGAGGGGTGACCAAGGCGGTGGTGCCAGAGGAGGGTCCGGTGGGACAGGAGACGACACGAGCAGGGGGCAGACTCAGGACCAGACCTGGGCGCTGCAGCAAACACCTGACCCGACGCAGCTACCTGACCAGACTCAGCAACCGGAGGAGACTCAGTAGTCAGTGTGTACAGGCTCGACCCCGGCTGATGGGTAAACGTGGCCAAGTGTCGGCCCGTCCGAGCACACGTACAGTGGGTCACCCGCTGACTCGCAGGAGTGAACTTGTCAACCCCTCCATCCTGTAGATCAGCACCACTCACCAAGTTCGTCGAGAACGAGGGGAGGTAGAGACCTGACAGGGTGCCAGAGGGGGCCGCCGGACACGGTAAGACAGTGGAGAAGTGGGCAAGGACAGGACCCCCAGAGGGGTCTGCCAGGGAGACTGCAACCGGCCGACTAAGCGGCGTAAGCATGGTGCGGTCTCGAAAGAAGGAGCGGGAAGCACCCGAGTCAAGGGTGAAGGTGTGTAAGGCCTGAGCCGACGTGGTACCTGAGAGAGCAGACTCACCAGCACCTGGGGCAGCAGACGCACTAGCACCTAGAGCAGCAGCCTCACCAGCACCTAAAGCAGCAGCCTCACCAGCAGTCTCAATGCCTGGGTCAGGCGGAACACACAGGTAACAGTCACCCTCATCACTAGTAGACACAACATACATGGCAGCAAGAATAGCATCATAATCCAGATCAAAGATAGCAACCCCCGACCTAAGCAGCTCTCCCCAGCGGGCGATCTCAGTGGCGTCAGGGAACTGGAGACGCCACGCGTCCGTCAGGCGGCCGAAGCAGCGCTGGGTGGTGTGCGGGCCACCGCACGGCTCACCAGTGCGGTCGCCGGTACGCAGGACGTAGGCACAGGGACCAGCACCCCCACCCCGCTGACACGCAGCGTACCACTCACGAAGCTGCTGGGGGGGCGGGGTCTCACGAGTGCGCTGCTGCTGCTGGCGCTGACCACCACCGAAGCCGCCCCGCTGCGCAGAGCCACCCCGACCAGCTCCACCGCCGCCGCCGCCACCTCCGCCACCTCCGCCACCGCCTCCTCCTCCGCCTCCTCCGCTCCCACCGCCACCGCCGCCTCCGCCTCCGCCTCCACCGCCGCCACCAAAGCCCCCACCCCCGCCACCACTCCCACCGCCACCCCGACCGACTCGGAGCCAACGAAGTCGACGGCAGCAGCAGAGGCAACAGAGGGCAAAAGGGGGGAGGGGGAGCACCCCTCAAAGAAGGGGGTACGAGGGTCACCACGAGTGGCTCCTACAGCGACTATACTCTTCTCAGCTGCCAGGAGGCGCTCCTCGAGGAGGTCAACGGTGAGTGTGGCGGGGCAAACAGAGAGGAAGTGGTCCCTGACCGAGCGAAGGGAGTCAGGGAGCCGGGTGACTAGGTAGTAGAGGGTGATGTACATGGGGGGTGGGGGTTCTTGGCGCAGAACTCAGCAGGAAGCGCAGCGCGGTAGCGGGTGTCACTAGTGCGAAGGTGCGTAATGAGGTCAGCGACTGTGGGAAAGGCGGCGAGGTCAGGGAACAGGTACGGCAGCATGAGGCGGCTAAGGGCAGCAGTGGCAGGGGAAGAGTAGCGTGCAATGACAGCGTCGTACAAGGTCTTAGCACTCTTGTACTGACTAAAGTGCGCGCGCTCAGTGGACGGCAAGTGACTACGCACAGCAAGACGGGCAGCAGCATCGCGTGTGGCCCACTGTGAGCGAACAGTGCTGTCAGCATCGGCAGCAGGGGCAGGAGAGGCGCCAGACGTGAGATCGAACAGCGAGAGACCGTCTTTCCTATCGCACTGTAGGAAAAGCTGCAGATCATCGACCCAGACCTCAAAGTCGACAGCCCGACCCTCAGCATCAAAGGCGAGAACGCTAGGGGTAGCCATGACAGCAGCAGCAGCAGGCTAGGAGCAGTAGCAGCAGGCTAGGAACAGCTCAGTAGCAGAGGCGTGGCTCGGCGGTGCTCTTACCAGGGCGGGTGGGTAGAGTTCCGCAAGTGGTGGGGCAGGGTCGAGGCGCGCCGGCAGGGACAGGGCCGCGACAGCGGTGGCGGCTCCTGCTGTCGGTGGCGGCGGCGGCTGCGGCACTGTCGGCGGCGGCGGCGGCCAACACGGCAGCGGCGGCGGCGGCTGCTCCTGGCGGTGGCGGCGGCGGCCGTCACGGTAGCTGCGGCGGCGGCTGCCGCTATCGGCGGCGGCGGCGGCTGGTGCAGTCACGGCAGCGGCGACGGCGGCTCCCGCTGTCGGCAGCTGCGGCGGCGGCGGCCCCAGCAGTGGTGGCGGCGGCTGGTACGGCGCGACGGCTGCTGCTGCTGGGGCGGCGACGGCGGGGCGGAAGGGCCGCGAAGGAGCCGAGAAGGGGCCGCGGAGGAGCCGAGAAGGGGCCGCTAAGGGCGGCGAAGGGGCCACGAAGGGCCGTGAAGGGGCCGCGAAGGGAGGCGACGGGGCCGAGAAGGGGCCGTGAGGGGCCGCGAAGGGCGGCGACGGGGCCGAGAAGGGGCCGTGAGGGGCCGCGAAGGGTGGCGACGGGGCCGAGAAGGGGCCGCGAGGGGCCGCGAAGGGCGGCGACGGGGCCGTGAAGGGCGGCGGCAGAGCCGCAAAGGGCGGCGACGGGGCCGTGAAGGGGCCGCGAGGGGCCGCGAAGGGGCCGCGAGGGGCCGGAAGGGGCCGCGAAGGGCCGTGAGAGGGGCTGCGAAGGGCGGCGGAGGGGCCGCGAGGGAGCCGCGAAGGGGCCGCGAAGGGCCGTGAGAGGGGCCGCGAGGGGCCTTAAGAGGGCTCGACGGGCCACTAAGGGCAGGGGACGCGACGGGAGGGCGGGCACACGGGGCGCGACTCGGGCAGGAGCGAAGCGCGCTCCGGGCAGGAAAAAAAATATATCGAATTTCAGTGGTGGGCCGTAGGAAACGTTCCCACTAGGGAACCTGCTCTATACCATGTTAAAGAACGAGGAATGATTGACTAAGGAATGAGTGTGATACAAATATGAAACCCTAGAATTGTGTACCCCTTAGTATCTAACCCGCTACAGCCTACACAGGCTAGATCATATAAGTCTGACAAGGTTGAGCTGATGCGCAACATATCGGACCGCAAACGGCCACAGAAAATGGGGGGCAACCGCATGGATCATGGAGGTACGAGCGACCTTCATGACTAAGCCAATGCGGCGCTCAGCAACCCCATTTTGCTGCGGAGAGGCCGGAAGCGTGAATGTCTGGCGAATGCCCTCCCCACGACAAAAGTCCCGCAAGAGGTCGGAGGAAAACTCACCTCCTCTGTCAGAGTGCAGACAAAGGACGGGAAAGTCCGTCTTGTACCGCTCGCGGAGCTAGAGACGAACTGCGCGGATCCAAGGGATCAAAACATCAGGGACCTCCCCCTTGCGGTGTAAGGGGAAGACCGTGATGTAACGCGTGTAGTCGTCGACAACCAGCAAAAAGTACCACTCGTGGCCCTGCAGACTCTCCACACGTCCAGGTGGAGAAACTGCAGGGGAGCAGTCATCGGGGGGAACAAGGAGGAGTGAGGAGCGGCGCGCTGCCGCCCCTCGACATAGGGAAGGCAGGAAGGGGAAGGCGAGGGTGGGAGGGGAGGCAGAGACCTGGGAAGACCAGAGACAAGGAGACGGGAGCGCATGCCTCGGAGGCGTGCTACTGAGGGGTGACCAAGGTGGTGGTGCCAAAGGAGTGTCTGGTGCGACAGGGCGCGACACGAGCAGGGAGCCGCTAGCTGACCTGACGCAGACGCGGACGTAGCTACCTGAGGGGGCGCCATAGTCAGTGTGTACAGACTCGACCCAGGCCGACGGGTGAACGTGGCCAGGTGCCTGCCAGTCCGGGAGCACGTACAGATCGCCACACGCTGTCCTCTAGGGGTGAAGGTATCAACCCACTGATCCTGAAGGACGGCGTTGCTAACCAAGTTTGTAGAGAACGAGGGGAGGTGGAGACATGACAGTGAGCCAGACGGAACCGCCGGACAAGGCAGAACAAAGGAGGAACGTGCAAGGATTGGACCCCCGGAGGGGTCAGCAAGAGAGACAACAAGAGTTGCAAAGAGCGGTGTGACTGTGGTACTGTCGCGAAAGAAACACCGGAAAGCACCTAAGTCAAGTGTGAAGGTGTGCAGGGCCGCAGCAGACGCAGTACGAGAGAGAGCAGACTCACCAACACCTAGAGCAGCAGATTCACTAGCACCTAGAGCAGCAGCCTCTATACCTGGGTCTGGCGGCATACACAGGTAACAGTCACCCTCAGCACTAACAGTAAATGCATACATGGCAGAAAGGATAGCATCATAATCAAGAGCAGAGATGTCTACACCCTGCTTAAGCAGCTCTTCCTAGCGGGGGAGCTCAGCCGCGTCGGGAAACTCGGTGCGGAAGGTGTGAGTAAGACGAGAGAAGCAGCGGTAATGGGTGTGGAGCCTCCCGCATGTCTGACCAATGCGGTCACTTGTCCCAATGACATACGGGCATGGACCACTACCCCCAGCCACCCCACGCTGAGCAAACCACTCATGTAGCTCCTGGGGCGAAAGCCGACGCTGCTGCTGCTGCCTCTGACCACCGCCAAGGCCTCCCCTCTGACTGGTACCACCCCGGCCGCCACCACTGCCGCCGCCTCCACTCCCACTGCCGCCACCACTGCCGCCGCCACTACCGCCACTGCCGTCACCACCGCCGCCACCTACACCTCCACCCCCACCACCATTCCCCCCACCACCGCCGCCCCCTCCACCGCCTCCACCGCCTCCACCGCCGCCTCCACCTCTGCCGCCCCCACCGCCCCTACCTCCCCTGCCCCTGCCGCTGCGGCGCCTCCCACTAGGGGCAGACGCAGCTCCTACCACCTCAACACGAAGGTAGTCAATAGCTGCAACGGAGGCTACTGAGGGGAGAAGAGGGGAGGGCGAACACCCCTCAAAGAAGGGAGTGCGAGGAGTGCCATGAGAAGTGCCTACAGCGACTATGCTAGTCTCACCTGCAAGGAGGTGCTTCTCGAGCAGGTCGACAGTGAGGGTGGTGGGGTCAAGGGCCAGAAGGAGTTCCTTGACAGCGCTAAGAGAGTCAGGGAGGTGGGTGACTATGAATTAGAGAGTGATGTACATGGGAGGAGGGTTCTTGGTGAGAAACTCGGCGGGAAGCGCAGCACGGTAGCGAGTGTCACTAGTGCGAAGGTGAGTGACGAGGTCGGCTACTATGGCAAAGGCGGACAGATATGGGAACAGGTAGGGCAAGAGAAGGCGGTTTAGAGCAGTAGTGGCCGAGGAGGAGTAACGAGCGACTACAGCGTCGTACAGTGCTTTCGCAGTCTTGTTCTGTCCTAAGTGAGCGCGTTCGGCTAACGGCAGGTGGTTGCGAACGGCTAGGCGAGCAGCAGCGTCACGAGTAAGCCACTGGGAGCGAGCTACACTTTCAGATGTGGCGGCGGGGGCGATAGAGGTGCTAGAAGTGAGGTCAAACAGTGAGACTCCGTCCTTGGAATCGCTCAGTAAGAACAGCTGTAAGTCGTCGAGCCACGCATCGAACTCTATCGAGCGGCCCTCCGGATCGAACGTGAGGACACTGAGCATGGCTATAGCGAGCAGAGCGGTCGGGCACGCTAGCAGCAGAGCAGCACGCAGGCAGGGCTAGGCAGGCGAGCGCGCTAGCAGCGGGGCAGCGCGCAGGCAAGGCAAGGCAGGGCGGCGCAGGGTGACGCAGCAGCGAGCTGCGCGCGGCAGAGCAGGGCGCGCGGCAGGGCAGGGCGCGCGGGCAGAGCAGGGCGCGCGGGCAGGGCAGGGCGCGCAGCGGCACGGCGTGCGGGCAGGGCAGGGCGCTCGGCGGCGCGGCGCGCGGGCAGGGCAGGGCGCTCGACGGCGCGGCGCGCAGGCAGGGCAGGGCGCGGCGCGCGGGCAGGGCAGGGCACGCAGCAGCGGGCGGCGCGCGGGCAAGGCAGGGCGCACGCCGGCGGGCGGCGCGCGGGCAGGGCGACGCGGCGGCGCGGCATGCGGGCAGGGCAGGGCGTGCTGCGGTAAGCGGCGGCGCGGCGCGCGGGCAGGGCAGGGCGCGCGGGTCAGCAGGGCGCGCGGGCAAACAGGGCGCGCTGCAGCTGGCGGCGCGCGGGCAAAGCAGAGCGCGCTGCGGCGGACAGTTCGCGGGCAGGGCAGGGCGTGCGCAGGCAGCGCGACGCAGGGCAGGGCAGGGCAGGGCAGGGCAGGGCGGTGCGATCACGGTGGCGCGACGGGTGGGGTAGCGCTACTCGGTGGGCCCTAAGGAAACGGTCCTAGGCTAGGACCTGCTCTGAAACCATGTCAGATGTACGAACGAGAATGAATTGACTAACAACAGGTTGTGTACAAGTGCTAACCCTAATTGGGTTGTACCCCATATGGGCTACCCCACTACAGCCTATACAATAAGTAGAATATAAGTTTGACAGTAGCATCCCGTGCTCATGCCTCATGGTGCCGGTATGTGTGTTTGTTGTGAACTCAGGGAGGCGCTCCCAGCAAAAGACGCAGCTGAAGCATTCCCCGAGTTCGAGATGGTCGACTCGCTGATCCGCCAAGTGGCTGAGCATCTGGGGCGTTCTGGCCCTTGGCATCAGCGGTTTGTTGCGCTTCAGGAGGTTTTCACCGCCACAAACGTGGAGCTCCAAGGGATTCACCAAGTCAGGTGGCTCTCAGGGGTGACGCCATTCTGCGCGCGGTCGAGGTCTTCCCCGCGCCCATCGTCATGCTGTATGAGTGGGACAGAAGTCTGTACGAGCTCGTCACCAGCTACAGGCTTCATTTCCTGTTGTACTTCCTTGCAGACATGCTCGAGCAGCTCAACATGTTCAACAGGGCATTCCAGCAGTGAGAGGTGAGCAGGGTTACTAGCATCTCTTTGTACAGCGTCTGCTCCACCTCCCAAGATGTCCCTTTATTGTGCGATTCACTTGTTTTTGTGTTTGTTACTGGTTTAATCTAGCGCTCAACTACATGTTGCATTGTACTGATTTTGCCTTCCTTTCAACCTCTGTCTTTTGCCTATCGGCCTCTACTAGCTTGACATTGCAGGTGTCCATGCGCAGATCAGGAGATCCTTGTCGTTCCTCGAGTCCCGCTATGTTGAATGTGGTGACGACTTCGGAGGCGAGATGAGCGCGCGCCTCTCCCCGTTCATCAAGAAGCACGGGCCTAAGGGGGACCACCCCGAGGTGAAGGTGCAGGGATTGGACTCGGACGGTCGGCCGACTACACACACCTTCCAGCTGCACGAGAACCCAAGCAAAGATTACCCAACCCTCGGCACTCACGACGCCCGCGTCGATCTCTACACCACGTTCGCCGAGACGCTCGTGCGAAACCTCAGCAGGCGGTTCAAGGACTTGGACTCCCCGGTGGGAGTGAGGCTCTTCATGCCAGACGAGTGGGAGCTTGGGAGAGCGGAGCGCCACAAGCAGTGTCTAGAGTGGCTCATGTCACTCGTGACGCTGTTCAGGGCACAAGAGACTGACTACATTATTCCAGGTATTCCCGTTGCATACATTGATGCTGTCCATGAGGTGGTTTTTTGCAGGTTAAAACTGTATTGTGAACGAATATGCCAGGCTCTCTAATCCCCTCTCTCTCTCCCTTCTATCTTATTTGGCAAGGATCGACAAGCAGCGGGCGATCAAAGAACTGCGTACCTTCTGCCCCATCCTCGTAGGTGCCACGAAGAACGAGCGCAACTTCGACGCCGGGCTAACTGCAATACTGAAGACAAGCGACTGGACGACGAGCTACCCCAATCTGGTGCGTCTCTGGGTGGCTGACAACGTGCTGCCGCTAAGCACAGTGGAGTGTGAGCGCGGCTTCTTACGCCAGAATGTTATCAAATCGTGGCAGCGGAGGAGCCTCAAAGGCGCCCGCCTTGAAGACCTGATCACGATGTCTCTCCTCGACTATAAGCCCGACTACGATGAGGTGGTGCAGATCTGGCGCAGCTACAAGAAGCGCCGCCTATTTGGCAATGTGGCAGCGGCTCCAGCAAGAGAGGGGTAGGACGATGGCAGTGGCAATGGAAAGGAGGCACTTGAGGAGGCAGAGGAGTTGGAAGAACCAGAGGGTAACTGCTGCAGTGATGATGATGGTTAAATGAACTCTCTGTTCTGTTGCTGCTGATGCTAGCTAGCTAGCTTGCTTGCTAATAGCTAGTGTTAAATTATTTAAGGGACCTTCAATATCATAACAGCCTTTGCAAAAAGGGAACACTGATGCATCAGACTTTTTTTAAAGGTAACACTGAACTTTCAGGGTTTTTTTTTTTTTGGGACACTGTCGATCAGGGATTCTACATAGAGGGACCCTGATGCATTATCGTGCCTAGAAGTGAATCATAGGCCCTGGTCATGGGTACTGTAGGGTTCTGGCAGTATTTGAGGTAGAACGGTTACTGTTGCATCGTGGTTGATGTGGAGTTGTTGTATGCGAATTTGATGAGTGACAGCTGCTGTTTCCATGTTGCCGGGTCGTCGCACGTGGCTCGAATCAACTGTTCCATGGTTTGAATTGTCAGTTCTGTCTGTCCGTCGGTTTCGGGGTGGTACGATGAACTAAATTGTAGTCATGTGCCAAACTGCTGCCATAGGTTCCGCCAGAAGTAGCTGGTGAATTTTGTATCGCGGTCGCTGATGATTGCCGCTGGTATCCCGTGCAGTCGAACGACGGTGGAGATGAAGAGTCGGGCTGTTTCTTTGGCTGTGATTGATTTTTTGCAGGCTGCGAAATGTGCCATCTTCGTTAGCCAATCGACGCCGACCATGATTGCGTCGTTCCCACTTGCTCCGGCCGGTAACCCCGTGACGAAGTCCATCGTCACCAGCTGCCAAGCACGCTTTGGGGGTGGCATCGGCTGCAACTGTCCTGCCGGCCACTGTCTTGACGACTTCATTAGCTGTCAGGTGGGACACGATGCCACGTGTCGCTGCACGTCGGTCGGCATCTCGGGCTAGTAGTAATATCGCTGTAGCTGCTGCCGTGTTTTTTCTACCCCGAAATGTCCCAAGGTAACTCCATCATGTGCTTCTTGTAGCAGTAATTCCTGTAGTAACGTGTAGCCTGGTACCCAGATGTGATTGGTACCGGCTTTTACGTAATAAACAACTTTTGCTTCTGCGAACTGCTACGGATTTCCTCCGGTGAAGAATGGATCTATTTGGTAGCCGTGGGTAAACAGTCCTGTAAGCAGTGGGCTGGTCTGGGCAAGTAGAATGGCGTGTATCTGGGCAGTGGGGCGGGTCAGTGGGGCGGGTCAGTGGGTTGGCAATGTTGATGCCCACTTTTTGTAGGTGACTGTGTTGTGGAAGTTTGACTCGAGGAAATCGAGCCAACGGACCTGTCGTGGGTTGAGGTGGGGCTGTATGCAATGGTACTGTATTGTCACGTCGACAGTCAAGTAACAACGCCAGACTTTGAATGCGTGCACGATCGCGAGCATTTTGTGGTCGTGTATCGGGTAATTCTTATCAGTCGGATGCAGTTTTCGTGACTCGTATGCGAGAGCTGTAATCCGTTACCGAAGTCCTGTAGCAGTACGGCTCCGATGGCGATGTCGCTGGCGATGTAACCACTTTGGATGGGCGGTGGGGGTCGGCGATGCATAGTACGGGCGGTGAACAGAGAACAATTTTCAGGGCAGAGAAGGCAGCATGCTCTTTCTCCCCCCACGTAAACGGCCCTCCCTTCCGTAGTAAATCCGTCATTGTGGCTGTTAAGCACACCATGTTGGGGACGAATCGACGGACGTAATTAACGAACCCTAGAAACTTTGCAGTTCCGTGATGTTGGTCGGAGGACACCACTCTTTTACCGTGTCTAGGTTCTTCGGGTCAATCTCGACTTCATCCTCCGAAATGACGTGCCCCAAAAATACTAACCGGTCCTAAAAAAACTCACACTTCGAACCCTTGGTCAGTAGGCAATTTGGGTCTAAAATTTCAAACACTACTTCTAAGTCCACTATGTGCTACTGTTTGTCCCAACTGCTGACCAGGATGTCGTCGAGGTAAACTGTCATGCATATATCTAAAAGTGGCCTAAACGATTCGTTCATGGTCATCTGAAAAGTCGATGGTGCGTTGGTAAGTCCAAATGGCATCATAATATACTCGAATGACCCGCATCTAGTTCTAAAAGCTGTCTTGGCGCAGTCCGATGGTTCGACCCTAATCTGGTGGTAACCTCCCCATAAGCCGATTTTCGAAAAAAAACTCGTGCTGTTCGCAGTTGATCTATTAGTTCATCGGCGCGAGCGATGGGATATTGCGACCTGACTGTTACCTTGTTCAGTGCTCGCTAGTCGATACACATGCGGAACCCTCCGTCTTTTTCTGGTGTGAACAGCATCGGTGCTGCGAACGGTGATGAGCTCGGTCGGATGATTTTTTTCTCTAATACGTAATCTAACAGCTTTCTCAGTTCGTCAAGCTCGGGCTGTGTCTGTCTGAACTGTCGCTGTATGATTAGATATGCCCCCGGTTCTAATTCTATTCGATGTCCGTATGTTTGCTGAGGTGGGAGTCCCTCCGATAAGTCATCTGGAGACATTCCCAAACCCGTTTCAGCACTTCCTGTAGTCTAGACAGCACAGCTGCCAACAGTTTCTGAAAATCACTCGGCTGCCCCGCTTCTTCTATCAATGTGATGTCCACTGTATACACGTCAGCTCCAGCGGCGACTGCCCGTTTCATTGTGATGGCGTTGACGTGGACTGTTGAAGACGCAGGTGACCGCCAGCGAGGTAATTCAACCCAGTTACCGCTACTTCGCACAATGCAGCTACTCGTGGTCCAGTCAATTTCGGGTTGTAGCGTCACAGCTAATCACATCCCAGTAAAATGTGATGCCCATCCAGTGTCGTCGCGAGCATTTCCTGTGTAAACTCGAAGTTCCCCCTGCTGCGAACTTTTACTCTTTCAACATTTTCCCGTATAGCCAGAGGTGTGTCGTCAACTAAGCGTGGATCAATCTCCGGTACGCAGGTGGTGTGCCTAAGGAGAAGAGGGGAATTTTGTAGGCTTCTGGAAGATGGGGTGTGCACTTATGTATTGCCAATGACAAAAAGGGCTGGCTGCTGTGGAACTTGACCATCTCGAAGTTGACTGTGTCAAGGGATGTCAAGTTCCTTAAGGTGTTAGAACTAGGAATGATGAGTTAGGTCAAGGGAGGGGTACAAGATGGGTATCCAGAGATGTGTTGTACCCCTAAGGGGTAACTCACTACAGGCTAAACAAGAATATGAAACATAACTTTGACACACCCCCATAGCTTGAGTGAGATGCACCAAAACGACCGCAACAAGCATATGGCCGCAAGGCCAGTCAAGAGAAGCAACCAAAGCAAAGCCCAGGGTGAATCTCAAGATCACCACGCAGTCTGAGCACAAGCAAGCGGCCACAAGGCCAGTTCACATGCAGAGTTATAATAGCAAAGCAGTACACTGATCACAACCTAGAAAGTGTAAACATGCAGGTATAAATATATATATCAGTGTACAACAAGCACAAGGCAAGATTAAGAGACAAGCAGGTGAGGCAGAGTGGGCACAAGCCCAAGAGCAGTGCAGAAACGCTAAAGATCACCAGGCTCAAGGGCTTTGGTGAAGACATCAGCAGTGTTGGCCCGAGAGGCCACGTAAGTAAGGCGCAGCTGATCACGCCGCTGCAACTCTCGAGCAAGAAAGTAATGAAGAGCAATGTGCTTTGTTCTGTGCTCCAGTCTCTGCTCCTGACACAAGGCAAGCATGACCTTGTTGTTGACGTACAGAATTGGAGGAGAATGAGGCCTCTCACCCAATTCGGTCAGCAAGTGGGTCAGCCAGCGTAACTCCTGTGCAGCCATGGCCCCCGCGTAGATCTCAGCCTCACAACCGGAGCTGAGAACAGAAGACAAGCGGGTGGACCTTCAGGAGACAGGACCAGAGCCGAGACTGAAAGTCTAACCCGGTGATGACCGCTGAGTCGCCTGGTCGTCTGCTTAAGAAGCCTCTTAGTGCCCAGTGAGCAAAACTGGACCCCGTTCTCCAAGCACAAGCCCCATGCCCAATGAACTTCACAAGTAACGTAGTACCCTCTGCGCAGTTGTCCAGTGCTTTTTCCTGTGTCGCCCGGGCGCGACGAAGCGAGCAAGGATGCTAAGAGAGTACGTAAGGTCAGGTCGTATGTGTCGAAGTGAAAGGCCCCGCACTCGCTTGGGCGCAGGCATTCTCTGCGACGACGTGGTGAATTCGACGAAGTGATCGTCGCATTGGATCAGCCCGTCCTCTGAAACCGCGATGGGTTTTCAAGGAGATGGTCCTCTGATTCACCAGCCCATCAACGAGCTCTGGTCGAAGAGCTCGTCCTTCTAATCTGCTTGTGAGTCGCGCGATCTCTGACGGACGGGGTGCAGTCTGAAGAGCCTCGTTCTCTGATCGAAGGGCACCGTTCGACGAGCCTCGTCTCGACGAACTGGCCGGCCGAATCCGCACTACTGCGGAACTCTGCGAAGGCATGCGAAATTCGCTCAGGTGGTTGTTAGCGAAATTTCACATGCGGAATGGCATTACGCGTTCGACGGTGGACATATGACGAAACCTTCTGAAAGTTTTCTACCTGGCACTTGCGCAATGTCTCTGACGGTGCAACCGTCTACCTACACCTACTCGGCAGGTGCACACCTGCGCAGATTTTCACCTGCGAATGAAGCGCTGGCAGGCCGCCCAGTTGCAGCGCTGGCAGGCCGCCCTGCTGCAGCGCTGGCATGTCGCTCTTCTGCTACGCTGGCAGGCCGCCCTGCTGCAGCGTTGGCAAATCGCTTTGATGCAGTGCTAGCAATTTGCCTTGCAGAATTCTTGCTAGGGGTTCCAATGCCATTCTAGTCATATCACTTGCATGCCTCTTTTTTGTACTCTAATTCTCAATTTCTCAATGTTCTTTTCAATTCCTTAGTGGAAACTCTGGCCAAATTTCTCTGTAAACACAGCAAGTAGTAAGAACTCTGCTAGAGCGCTACGATCACCCGCACAACCCCGTGCCCTCCTCCGTAGTCCACTCCCGTTGTAGGGTGACTCTCCGCATGGTGCGGTGAGCGTGGAACGACCCCGTGTTAGAACCTTCAGATTAGACAACTTTGCGCTCTATACCTAAGTCGTTGTAGGCCGGCAACCATCTAGACCGCCATGGACGACCAAGGAGTCGATGCAGGAGTAGAGGATACTCTGCAGGCGCGATTAGATGCTGTTCGGGCACGCCACGAGGCTGGCGGGTACGGCGAGGCGGACTTGGAGATTTTGCTCCTTGGAACTCGTGCGCAGTGGGCGCGTGAGCATCCCCCTCTCCGTGCTCCGTGCTGAAGCGGACGGCGCGTCCGCCTCTCCCCGACCCGTGCCCAACGAAGGTGACGGCGGCAATGTTGTCGGCGGTGGAAGCACGAGGGTTCACGGAGTGATTCGGGCCGCCGACGTTGGCGTTGGCGGAGTGCAGGCGCAAGTGCTGCGGTAGACGGCGGCTGCAGGCAGCTCAACACCGATGGTCAACGTCATTCTCCTCAGCGGAGTGGAGTCAGGCCGATTTCGGCGACTCATGCGTCGGCTGTTCATGACGGAGGCATCACACCATCGTACGGCTACTTCATTTTTTCGTCGGACAAGATCGCTGAGCCGAAGCTGCTCGAAGGACGCCACGATTTAATCACATGGATCGAATCCATCGAGCATCAGCTAGAGATCGCCGAATTGAAAAAGTTCGTCGACGGCAAGGTGGAGACGCCGGACGAAGACGACTTTGAATTGTGGGCGGAATTTCGTGCTGCTCATCTTCTGACCTTCATGGTCCTTTTGCGGTGTTTTTTGCCACTAGTGCAATTCGCGTTAAAGCCGTGCCGACTTCGTGTGGACGACGGCTACCAAGCGTGGCAGTACATCATGCGCACCTACAAAGCGACTGACGACCTCTACATCAGCCAATTGGAGAAGAGATTGGCCACCATTCGCGTGGGCGAGCAGGAATCGGCGACAGAGTACTGCAATCGAGCGCGGCGAATATTGGCCAACCTGCGAATGGTTGGCTTCGAATACTCGGTTGCGTTGTATGTCACGCATGTCATCAACGGCCTCGTATCAAGCTACAATCTGACGCACCGGATGCTGATAATTCCCGGCACGCGCGAGACTCTAAACAAGGATTCGCTTTCGAGTCACATCATCCAGGATGAGTTCATGCACGAGTCTGAGCAGTCTTCAGAGCTCCTTCCGCAGGCCAACTACGATGCTCCGACGAAGCAGTGACGTCAGACGGGGCAGCGTGGAAAGTCGGATGGAGGTGGAGACGGTGGCAGAAAGTCGTCGAATACCAAGTCTACGGAGAACGCCGACCGCGGGAAGTCAGCGAAGGGCAATGATCGCGGAAGCAGTGGTTTGCGTCGAGGAGGACGCCGCTGCTAGATTTGCGAAGACCCTGACCATCTCTCGTACGACTGCCCTGATCGTCACGAGTCCGACGACGATCAGAGAGGAAGCTTTGGGAATTCTGACAGCGACCGTTGTTGTCGAGACAACAAGCCGCGCAAGGAGAAGCCCGCGTCGTAAAAAACGTCGTCGAAATCAGAGGGAGATACCTCGAGCGGTAAGGAAGCCTCTTGTTCGATGGTTGGAGTGGTTAAGCCCACTATTTCGCTGGCGCCGGAGGCTGGAGAAGACTTCTAGGCGGTCGCTGCAGTCGTGCAGGCGAATCCGACCGTGGTGCTCCTCGACAGCGGCTGCTCTCATCATTGGATGGGAACGCCAGAGGCCTTCGTCGACATAAAGCCAGGAGGCGAAATTCGTCACGTGCGCAGATTCAACGGGGCGCTTCAGAATGTCGAAGGTCGTGGCACAGTTGCTCTGAAAGGGGAGACCGGAAAGCAGATTCTGATCCCCGACGTGTTGTATGTCCTGGGCGTGCAGGCGAATCTGTTGTCAGCTGGCTAGCTGAAGGACAGTGGAGTGGAGCTGCAGGATGAGGGCGACAAGATGCTGCTCGTTTCCGCTGCAGGAGATGTGCTCGGTCGAGCACACTTCACCGGCCGGGTCCTCTGCACCAACCTCCTCCCCTGCCCCTCGAAATCGACGACATCTTCGACGGAGGCGGTTGCTCTGCGGATGAACGCATCGACGACAAAGTCAACGCCGGACAAGTGGCACCCAAGGCTCGAGCACGTTGGCATTGACACGATAAGAGTTCGGCGATAGCTTCCGCGCCGGACGATCGCGCACGATTTCTAGCCCCAAATACTTCTCGATCGGGCTGATCTCACGAAGCTCAAAAGCGGCCTCGAGCAGCTCCTTCAGCATCGCGGTGCTGCTGCTGGCGGCGAGCAGGTCGTCGACGTAGACGAGCACCCAGCACGCCACTCTGTCATCGCCAACCCTGAAATAGAGAGCCTCGTCCACCTGGCTCTTGCTCCAACCGGCGCCCGTCAGCACAGCGTCGAGCGCCGAGTACCACAGCAGAGGACTCTATTTCAGCCCATACAAGCTCTTTAGCAGCTTGCATACGTGGCCAGTGCCATCGTTGTAGTAAGCCGGCTGGTCCATGTAAAGCACGCGGTCGAGCTTGCTCTGTAGAAAGGCATTCTTCATGTCCAGCTGCATGAGGTGCAGATCGAGAACGGCGACGATGCTGAGAAAGATCCGCAGCGTGACGTAGCTCCCGACCGGTGCGTACGTCTCGTCGTAATCAGCTCCGTAGATCTGCGTGAAGCCTTTCACCACCAGGAGCGCTTTTTCGTGGGCGACCGTGTCGTCGAGATGGTACTTCATCATCAGAACCCAGCGGTTCTTCATGACATTGACGCCGCGCGGGCGCTCCACCAACTCCCATGCGCCGTTGGAGATGAGACTTCAAATTTCCTCGTCCATCGCCGCTTTCACCGCCTTGCCCTTCCAGCTCACTAATGCCTCCTTCACTGTCATGTTAGCGATGTCCCAGCGGTGCTCTGGGTCGGCGTGCATATCGGGGTCGAGTTCGGGCAAATCAACGTCGAACCGCGCATCGTCGAGAAGAGTGTTGTAGGAGGTTGGCAGAAGGCACGTATGGTAGCTCAGCCTCTCGGGAGGCTTGCCAAAGTTGGAGCAGGTGGAACATCGAACTGTAGGCTTGTCTGCTGAGACTTCCACCACATCGCTGTCGCTGGACTGCTTTCCGGTCGACAGCTCCCCAGCAGCGCCGCCAATGACTTCAACAACATCGTCCGATGTGCCATCGTCGAACTGCTGCCTTGTCGTCCGCTCCTCTGAAGCGTGCTCCGCGTTCAACGGTTCCTCTGAATCGTGCTCCCTATTCGGCGGCTCCCCTGTCGACGGCTGCTCTGAAACGCGCTTCTCGTTCGACGGCTCCCCTGTCGGCGCAAACTCCTCTCCAACGCCGACTTGCTTGCCAATCAGATTACGTCGACCGCCAGCGATGCCGATAGGCGGAGCCGAAGGCAACGCACCAATGCTTCCCTCATCACTGGCGGCCGACGTCGATGCCGACTTAGGCAGATCGGCGGCGAGCGATGGGAGGAGGGCGGACAGAGGCAGAGGAGCTTTCGAGGAGGGCGGAATGGAGGGAGCAGGATCGTCAGACGGACCGTCGTCCTCGGCTTCAAGCAATGGAATCGCCGCCGGCAATGAACCTGTCAGCGGAGAATCCTTCATCCGTGCTAATGCCGGTCCATGCTCCAACTTCCACTCCTCCAAAGAAATTGACTCGTAGAAGATTGCCTCCACGGTTGTGACAACGCGGTTGGTGGTGAGGTCGAGCACCTCCCAGCCCTTGCTCTCCGGCGAAACAACGAGGTGAATTCCCTAGCGTGCCTTCGGCGCCAACTTTCCGCCGCGCTGCTGCTCCGGGACCATGAACTACACCATGCAGCCCCACACACGCGCCAGCGTAAGGTCCGGCTTCTTTTCGAACAGCAGCTCATACGGCGTCGTCCTCAGAGGAAGGGAGGCCCGTTCGAGACAGTTGCGTACCTAGACAGCTTGGCGAAGGGCGAGGTGCCACCGGTGATGCTTCACGCCCATGTGAAGCAACATCGTCTGCACGGATTCGACGACCATTCGCAACTCCCGCTCCGCCATGCCAATCTGCTGCGGAGTGTAGGGGCATGTGAGGTTGTGGAGGATACCCTTGTCCTCGACAAGATCGGTGAAGGCCCAACCGAGGAACTCCCCTCCTCGGTCAGAGCGCAACCTTTTCACCGTCTTCGAGGTCTGCCGCTCCACTTCCTTCAGCCACTTTTCGAAAACGACGAGCACGTCGCTCTTTTTCGCGATCGGACGGACCCACACAAATCGAGTCTTGCGGTCCTTGAGGAGGAGGAAATAGAGGCTCCCTTCCATGGCGGTCACGCGGAAGGGGCCACAGAGGTCAATGTGCACGACGTCGAGGGCGTTTTCAACGTCCGATCCCTTCTCTGGAAAAGTATGCCGCGCTTTGTTTCCGCCGACACAGGAGGCACACGGCAGGACGGCTCCAGTCGATTCAGGCTGATCTGCGACGGGGGTGGGAGGAGCAAGAACAGGGGGTGGAGGGAGGACTTTCTCGACGTCCTCATCAGAAGCCTCGTCGATCTCGGCGAGCAGTGGCAACATCGCCGTCGAGGTGTCCGTCGGCGGGTGTGCCTGCGACCGCCCCGACGTCGGGCCATACTTCGCCTTCCACACTTTAAGCGACAGCGTCTCGTAGAAGATCACCTTGACCGACATGATCACATTGTTGTCGGTCAATTCCAGCACTTCCCAGCTCTTGCTCTCCGGCGACACGCCCAGGTGAAGCCCCCAACGAGCCTTCAGCGCCAGCTTCCCACCGCACTACTACTCAAGAACCATGGACTGCACCTTGCAGCCCTCACCCATGCCAGGGTGAGGTCAGCCTTCTTCCTAGTCTGCAGCTGGTACGGCGTTGTCCGTGGCGGCGTTGTCGATCGCTCTAAGTAGTTGCGCACCCAGATAGCTTGGCATAGGGAGAGGTGCCACCAGTGGTGCTGCACGCCTATGTGCAACAGCATCGTCCGCACCGACTCGACTACCGTGCGCACCTCCCGCTCAGCCAAGCCATTCTTCTGCGGAGTGTAAGGGCGCGTCGTGTCGTGGACGATGCCCTTCCCGTCGACGAAGTTGGTAAACTCCTTCCCGAGGAACTCCCCTCCCCAGTCTAAGCGGAGCATCAGCACCGAATTCTTCGTCCGCTGTTCCACCAGCACCAGCCACTTCTCGAACTCCCATAGCACATCGCTCTTCTTAGCGACCATCACCACCCACATGAACCGAGTGTGGTGATCCTTCAGCAGCAGGAAGTACAAGCTGCCATCCTTGGCAGCCACCCAAAATGGCCCGCACAAGTCAATATGCACGACGGCCAGCGCCTCCTCAGCATCCGAGCCCTCGTTGGGGAAGGTGTGCTGCGCCAGCTTCCCTCCTACGCCCGAGACACACGGTAGATCAGCTCTAACCGACGGCTTGATGTCGAGGCCGGTTGCGACTTAATGCTTTGCCGAGCTCTTGATCGTGTCGATGCCGACCTGCGCGAGCCTCGCGTGCCACCGGTCGACTTCCTCACAGAAGCAATCACCCGCAAGGGCACCACATCGGTCGACGGCGACCGCGTCAAGCAGGGGCGAAGGTCGGTGCAAAGGACACGGCCAGTCTAGCGCGCTCGACCGAGCATCTCGCCTGCACTCGACACGAGCAGCTGCCCGTCGCCGTCGTCATGCAGCTTCACATCGCTCTCCTTCAGCTGGCCAGCTGACAGCAGGTTTGCCTGTACTCCCGGAATGTAGAGCACGTCGGGGATGAGGACTCGCTTCCCGGCCTCCCTTGCAGAGCGATGGTGCCATGACCCTTGATGACCTACAGAGCTTTGTTGAAGTTACCCACATGCTTCACGTCGTCGCTCGGCGCCATGGCGACGAAGACCTCCTTTATCCCCATGAGGTGGTGCGATCAGCCGCTGCCAAGTAGTACCACCATTGGACTCACTTGCATGGCTGTCGCGACCACCTTGAAGTCCTCCCCGGCTTCCGCCACAAGCAAGACTATCGGCTCCACCACGCCGACCATCGAGCACGACGCTTCCCCATCGCCTCGACCCTTGTCGCTGGAGTGGTCGACGTCATTCGTCGACGACGTCTTCTTCGACGCATGCTTCTCATCTCGACGTGGGCGACAGCTAGACGACCGCTCGTGGCCTCCCTTGCTGTCGTCCTCGTCGCTGTCGTCGCGGTCAGGGCACTCGTAGGAGAGATGGTCGGGGTCGTGGCAGATCCAGCACTGTTGCTGTCGACCACCACCTCCACGGCCCGTGTCCCGCATCGACCTCTTCTTATCGACGTCCTTCGTTGACCGTCTACCTCCGCTACCATCTGCGCCCGTTATCCCAAGCTGCCCTTGCTGTCGATTCAGCTTCATCGGGGCAGCGTAGCTTGCCTGCGGAAGGAGCTATGTTCGACGTAGCTGGTGAGGGAGTCCTTGTCGAGGACCTCCTGCAGAGCCTCATCTTTGATGATGTAGCTGGTGAGGGATTCCTCGTCGAGTGACTCACGCGTGTCGGGCACCATCATCATCCTCTTCATGAGGTTGAGCTGTGCAGCAGGCCCATGATGTTGGTGATGTAGGACGCCGTTGAGTATTCGACGCCTGCCATCCGCATCTCTGCCAGGATGCGTCGAGCACAGTTGCAGTAGTCCGTCACCGACTCCTACTCGCCCATCCGAAGGTGTATCATCTGCTCCTCCAGCTGTTCGATGTACAGGTTGTCCGTCGCCTGGTATGTCGATAGGATAAACTGCCATGCTTGGTGACCAGCACCCAGTCGCTCTCGACACGACTTGAGCGCTATCTACACTACCGGCGAGCAACACCTCGAGATGATCATGAAGGTGAGCACGTGAGTAGCACAAAACTCCCTGTGCAGCCCGACCTTGTCCTCGGGCGGAATTGGCATGGTGCCGTCGGCAAAGCCCTTCAGCCTAGCAACCTCCAGTTGAGGTTGAATCGCCTCCCTCCAAGTGGTGAGGTCCCCCGTGATGTTGATTTTGTCCGGCGTGAACTTGAAGTGACCATACGCTGGAGCGACCCCGCCCGCCGTCATGCGAGTCGTTGATGTGGGCCTCCCAGTGCTTCGTTGAGGATAGCGACGTCGACCATCAACATCGACACGCAAGCTGCCTGCAGCCGCCGTCGACCGCTGCACTCGTGCATGACTCCCGTCGATGCCACCATCGACCTTGATCAGCCCTCTCTTCTTCGTGCCCTCGCTGCCATTGACTCGTGCACCGCCATCGACCTCCTCGTCGATGCCACCTTCATTTCGCACTGGTCGAGGAGATGCAGGACGGGAAGGGTGATCCGTCGCCCACTGCACTCGGATGCCCAACTCGACAATCGCCAAGGGGATCGCCCTGTACTCGCCATCCTCATGGCGTTTCCTCGCATCAGCCAAACATGCCTCCAAGGTGTCCGCTATGCCCGCTTCAACTACAGGGTCAACCATGGCGACTAGAACGGCTGCCGGCCTACGAACGACCTAGTAGGTACAAGAATCGGCTCCTATTTGTAGGTAATCTGCGGGGCCGTCCTTGCTCACCGCACCATGCAGAGAGTCACTCTATAATAGTCGTGAGCTAGACTACGGGGGTTGGCACGAAATCTAGGAGTGATCGTAGCTTTGCTTGCGTTCCTTAGCACTTGCACATCCACGGGAGAGATCCGCAAGAGTTTCCACTAGCAAAGATTACATTACATCAGAATGATAGCAATGAAAATGACAAGAATGCCTACATCAGGCACCTAGCAACTCCGCAGCTAGCTTGGTCGACCGCCAGCACAGCATGGTCGACCCCCTGCCAGCGCTGCGTAGAGGAGCGACACCAGCACTGCAGAAATCCAACCTGCCAACACAGAGGTCGACGGTGTGCCAACATTGCAGCAGAGCAGCTGTCCAACGTTGCACCCGTAGAAGACATCAGTGCGCACGTATGCAGGTGGGCGCAAACGATTGGCCCGGCTTACACTGTTGTGCATCCATCGGCCCTGGTCTGCGCGTGACGAGCCACATTGACTTCGGGATACCAGCCCGAAGTCGCCTTCATCACCGCGCTGGGCACAGGGCAAGAGTGAACTTGCGTTCGTTCACTTAGTCGTTCTTTAGCACTTGTGCGGTCACGGTGCAAAACCGCAAGAGTTTCACTAGCTAAAGTTCAGAAAAATGATTGCAACAACATTGGCAACAATGACTACATCAGAGCTAGCAAGCAAGTCGGTCGACCTCCAGCGCAACACGGTCGACCGCGATCCAGCGTTGCATAGCTCGCACCACTCGAGCGCTGCAGAGAAGCGGCTTGCCAATGTTGCAAGTCTACGATGTCCCAATGATCTAGCAAGTTGGCTGCACAGCGTTGCACCTGTATGACAATGGTGCACAGCTGGTTGGTGCATTACTCCTCGTCACGTGCATTGCACAGACGCCTGTGCATGGGTCAGACTTTGGAGACCGAGAATAGAAAAAGGACGAATATATTGACACCTCGTTCCTTCTGCAAAAGGATTAGTTCCTCATGCTGATGGTGTGTGCGTATGACATATCCTCTTCTATGAGTTGACTGCATTTGTATGAAAGAGTTGCTGGAGATACAGTTCAAATGATTCAAAATGGGCGGTATGAAATACTACTTGGGGATGCATGTGAAGAGGGACCTTGTAACGAATGAGTTTTGGGGTAGAACCAAAGTAACAACTGTATGGTTTTGGCTACCGTATGGGGCGCATAATTGGGGAACAGCACGCGAACGCTCATGAACAAGACGCGAAGTTCCATGAACACTCATGGACATTCGGAACTTCATGAAACACCATGAACATTCAGGAAAACTTGAAACTAATTGCATGCACTCACGAAACACACACTAATAGTCATGAACGTTTATGAATTCAACATCACAGAAACACACATAACTTATGAACCGCTAAGGCGATTCATAAACCGTAAACGCCAAAATGAAATTCACACAAATGCACATCATACAAAACAAAAAATGCCTAAAAACAAAGACCTTCAAATTTCACCTTGCTCAACGAATAGGCGACAGGTTGACGTGCAAATTACAATTTGCATCCAACATGTTGTATCATGTGACAGTTTATAATTCAAAATATTTGCTATTGACCTCCCCCCCATGCTAGGCAGGGGATGGCGGTAGCTTAGTTTCTGGGTCGTTAACTGTTACGCATTTTATTATATGCATGCATGCGCATCATAAATCATGACATTATATTAAATATTATGCATCTTATAGCATTATTTATGTATCATGCATCTATTTATCATTACCACAACACCATTTAATAGTAAACATACTAATCCAAATAGTACGGCATATCTGTCAGAATTATGTTGTTATAACTGCATGTAGTTATAGCTGTAGTGTAGTTATTAACTTTGTAGGTGGTGCACCTCTTCATTTGTTTGATATATGTACCCTCGTGCTATAGTGAACACCACCATTCTCGACACTCCTCCTTGCCACAACTCACTCGACTCCCCTTGGCCTAGGCTACTAAGCCTAGGCCCTCACTTAAACCTAGCCCCCACTTGTGCTACTATTGTGACAATATCTGCACAAAGCCACTGACAAAGAAAGATCATATGGTTTAATATACTCAGAACAGTATCCAAAACTACTCAACATGCACAGATTCTGGGAAGGGTACTGTAGATTACGAATATTATTTTCATATTTTATAAAATTTGATAAATATGAAAATAAGATTTGACAAAATCGATTGTAAAGGGTTGCTTTGCACCCAAAAAAAAAAAAAAAAAAAAAAAAAAACGGGGCAATCATGGTCGTAGCACGAAAGTGTTTGATGCTTCGAACACCAACAACACGCGTGAGAAGTGAGAGAGTTGGCAAGGTACAGAACTAGGGCAAGATATGGTTGTGTGTGTGACTAAGACGATGATGACTATGCTGCGGGAGGGTGGGTGAGATTTGGATCCACGGCTTGTGGAGCGCAAGTGACAAAGCAACTTTGTGCATGAGTTGTGAAGATTGGCAAAAGCGTTTGCATCTGACGGTCGATAAGAAAAACTGATTGTGTGCTGTGCACCGCACTCAACGTTCATCTCTGCTTCCCATCCCACGACTGCCTAGAATATGGAAGCTGTAAATATGGCAGCCACTGTTCAAGCACTCATCACCACTAAGAATGAATCAGCTATGTTTGTAAGACATATATGTGGGTAGAGAAGATAAATAGTGAACCAGAGTGGCTGAGTCACATTTGCCCGTGTTTTGTGACTTGTTCGAAGGCTTGCTAAACGTATGTGTTTTGTTAGATGCACTGTCACGTAGCTGGTTGGATGCCCAAAGACTGAACTACAAATGATTTATCGGCTTATACGCCGAGATACAACATTAACGTTTATGCGTCATATCCTTACATTTTGTGATTCATATTGATTATTGAATGTCCTGCATCCCCTCAAGGTCCTCTAGAATTTAGGTTAATTTGGTATTTTGCCTGCTTCCACTATTTTCGTCACTTTTGGCTCAATAGGGGTTGCTCTTAACATATGCTAGCCCATTCTCTGGCTATCACCAACATGCGTTATTTTCAAACGGTTTCTTTTTTGGTTTAGAAGTGTAGGCCGGTGCTATTAACTAGTAAGGTCCCAAGCCGTCACCTGTTACTCTTGAAACGTGCTTCGCTAGCTAC
Source organism: Closterium sp. Naga37s-1 (assembly GCA_947471745.1). Classification (NCBI taxonomy): domain Eukaryota; kingdom Viridiplantae; phylum Streptophyta; class Zygnematophyceae; order Desmidiales; family Closteriaceae; genus Closterium; species Closterium sp. Naga37s-1. The sequence goes on along the minus strand of CANJKZ010000096.1, from coordinate 3,122,040 downwards.
TAACAGGCTTTAGGTGGCACTAGAACTCTCTCCTCGGGGTCACCTCCGAGGGTCCTTGGGTGCCTGACCTAGGTCAGCCCCTATCCAAGGGTCCGAGTGTGTAGAGAGAGAGAGTTGTAGCAACAGCTAAAGTGTAGTAGCAATCGTCGCTTCCTTGGCGTTGTCCACAGAATTAACTATAGCAGCGTACTTGCAGCAGGCACATGAGAAATCCTTTACTCAAGTTATATTTTGGAACAACAAGAACAACCTGTTTCATACTAAGCTAAATCATTCTACTCCTACCTTGATCTAGGTGTTCCAAAATCACATCTCGTAGCGCGAGCAGAATTTCAGGTTCCCTCCCATTCCCTTCGTGACCTGGCGCGCCATCGATGCGTCGCCGAAATATTTCGTCTTTCGCGCGCGAACATTGTTGACGGTGCCGATCCGATAATTTCACTTCGCGCCAATCTCAAACGGTTGCGATGAAGTCCGTTCAAAACCTGAAACGTCGGTGGCGATCAGCATTGCATTCGATCGCTCAACTGCTGCTCGCCACGTGCCTCCGTTCCGAGCTTACTTTTGATCCGAACTGTCAGTGCTGCTAAAAACGTGAGTAACAGAACTCACTCGAACATCTCGCTGATCTCGCCACCTGCGCTGAAAAACGATTCGCGAGCATATAGCGCTCGCGCTACTGAGCACGCTAATGAACACGCTAATTAGCACGCTAATGAACACACTCACGAACACGCTAACGAACACGTGAATAACACGCTCACGAACACGCTAACGAACACGCTGCACGAGCAAGGACCAATCATGCTCCTCGAACAGTGGCAGCGCGAGCAGCTGCTCGCTCGAACTCATGAGCAACTACCATTCCGAACGGCAGCCAATCAGAACCTCCAAAAAAGCTCGCTCAAAACCAAAAAGGCAGACTCACCCCTTGAACGCCACCAACTGCTCCCATTGGTCAAGACCAGCCTATACTTCTCCTCGGTTGTACCAAACTCGCCGCTCCATTCAGCTGCACTTACAAAACCTGAATCATAACCTCAAATCGGCAGATTGAATTACAGAAAAGGTGTTTATGTAATCAACAAACTCCCCCTCAATCTGGCGATTTTACATCACGTACCTATTCGTTGCTGACCCATCCGTTTCCCAACCAGTTAATCACCGTTGAACCTTTTAGAACCGTCACCAATACTTCGCGCACACAGCTCCAACTTCCTCAAAGTACTGATAAACCACGGCAACCCCATACTCCTTGCTGCTTCGTCAAACACCCCTTGCTTGCTCCCATCATTTCTCTCAACAGTCTGCATCTGTTCTGAGATAACGTCTTTCAGCTTCTTCCCACGTTTAGTGTCTCCCCGAACTTCCCGTTGTTGCTATCACACCTTGCGCTGCACCACTCCTTTTCTTTACCCCAGCTTAATAGGGCGGCAGCTCCCCCTGTTCCTCTTGCATTGCTGCTTCTGAAAGTTCTGCACTACCTCCCATTATTGCACGCACCCACTGCACCAGCTTCTTAAACACAGTGATTAATGCCGATGCATCCTGGTTCCCCACAGCTTCACTCGTGTCAATCGCCTTTCCTGTGTCAACCTTGCCAGCAATGCGAACATTTCCACGAACAGTTTCTTCTTGCCCCAGGCGACTGTCGATTCGCTCCTTGACAACGGTTCCACTCAGCCTCATCTTGTCCTTAGAGGTTTCTGCACTCTTGGTACATGTGGTTGTCTTGAGCATTCTATTGCTCTTGTGAAGACCAGACCTATCAGCAGCCTTCATCCCCGCATTGTCTTTCTTCTTGCTCTTTTGCACTTGACCCGCAGAGACTGCATCACTTGCCTTCATGCCCTGATCCTCAGCTTCACACGACTGCAGTGATGGCACAGCTCTGCACACCTTCAACTTAGCGGCAGCCTTACTCCCTCTGAATGCAACTCTCCCATTAGCCTTGGTTTTCTTCAAACGCGAGGCGATGACCTTTAGCTCCTCGACCAGCTGCAATTCTATCTGCTTCAGCTTGTTGATCTCATCCATGGTGACTGTCATTGACTCCCCTCAACGATACACCCCTTCTCGGCAGTCTGTGCTGTAACCTTCTCCCATGACAGAGCGGGTACTCGCCACAGCTCATCTTCCGAGTTCCACTCATCACGGAGGTCCCAAAGTACTTTGTTTCCGAACCTTCCTTTGAAGCGCCCAGCTCTGCTTTCGGTGTTCACTCCGACGACCGCCAACTTCCTCAGCGATATCAAGCTCGCTGTCATTTCTGGTACAAACAGCACTTTCTCAATCACAATCGGCTTCCCGTCAGCTCCTAGGAATGCAGCCCTTCCTGCACCCATCACTCTCATTGCATGTCCAGATCCGGACTTGACTTCCGAGACGGGTGCTGCACCTATGCTTTCCAGCAGCTCTGCGCATGGTGTCATTGACCAAGCAGCTCCGGTGTCCAGAATCCACATCTCCTTATCTGCTTCCTTCTTAGTCTTCTTTGCATGCGTTTGTTCTCCCGCAGCTACATGGAAGAATTGTCCTGCTGCCCTTCTCTCGCGTAAAGCCGTTTCCCATGTATGATCAGCCACCATGTTAGCACCGTCATTCTTGCCTTCTTTCCCGTCTTCTTTCAAGCAGCTTGGGTCCCACCAATCTGGGCGTTCTTCACAATGCACCCACGTGTGTCCCGGCTTCTGACAATACCAACAATTTCCGCGAAAACCTCCAAATCCGCTTCCGTAGTCATTCCTCGATGGTCCGTTGTTCCGGCCTCCATAGTTATGTGCATTTTCTCCTCTTCCTCGGGAATCAACATTCCTCCTCCCATGACCTTCTCCTTGAAATCTGGTCACGTTGCCTTGCTGTTTGTTAGCCTCCTTCTCTCCTCGGCTCCGTCTGTTCCTCCAGCCGCCTCCTTGCACACTGTAGCCGCTGTTGCCATCATCCACATTGTTCATCTGACGCCTTCTAAAGTCTTCTTCAAGAATCTTACTCCTCACCCACTCGAGAGTCCACAACCCCTGGTTCTGTGGGAGGCTCAGTCCACTCGTAAACTGCAGCCATGATTCGGGTAACAGTGACAACATTTTCAGACACTTCGCTTGTTTGGGATACACAACTCCGGCCATCGTCAGCTTCGCGTACGTGTCTCGCATCCTTGTTATAGTCACAATAGGCTTGAATGTGCCTAAAACGAAAGATAGAGAGCACAGACGGATTTCTGCACAGCGGCTTCAAACGTTGATAGCGTTCTGCTCACAGCTGCAAATGACTTGATTCAAATTGGATCTGGAGCGTCTTCACGTCGTCTACAATTAGCAATCTAGATTGCACGATTTGATAAAGAATTGACGACACAGCGTCGGTTTGAACGAACGGTACTATGGCAGCCACTATAGTCTTAGAACACAAGATAGGAAGAGTTACGAGTTGGGAATGACTCCCAGCTCCTACAAACCCCAAGAGCCGAGGTACAGTGATGTGGAACAGTGCCACACTGTCCCCAACCACGAAGGGTCTCGAAACTACCCTTCACTAGGGCCTACACCAAGTGAAATGTTACACTACACAAAGTAATGTAACTATCTTCAATATCTTGAGGTGCACCCTTTTGGCGAGCTTCGAAATCACTTGAGGCTTGACACCAAGGCTCGGGCTCTTCATCACAAACTCATCCTTGAGTTCTTGATGGGTCTGCTGCACACACCTGCGACACACCGAACGTTTGACACAGGACAAAATAGAAACCGCGCACGACAAAATAGAAACCGCGCGCGAGACACAAACAACCGCGTAACACGCGTCTAGCGATAACTCGCTATTGACTCGACACACACACTTGACATCATGACTCAACATTCACACACAATTATAAGCATGAAATATATATTATCCCATGCCCTCATACCATTCCATACACACACACATGCACGCACACGGACAACAAGCCGAGTGCAAACCGTAGGGTTGCACCAACAAACTCCCCCTCGGATTGTTGGCCTTAGGATATGTTGCTCTCTCAGTTCAGAGCCATCCCAGCCAGCTTGCAACACTTCCAATGCTGCTGCTCCACCAGCCTCTTGGTCATCATGTCAGCCGGCTGCCCCGTGGTCTTCACGTAGCGCAACTCAACTTCACCCGCGGTTACCATGCTCCTCGTCCAATGCCACTTCACCCTCATGTGCTTCGTGAGTCCATGCAACACAGGGTTCTTAGCAAGAGCAATGGCACCCTGGCTGTCACAGTACAGTGGGGTAGGTCCTTGCTGCTCCTCCCCCAATTCAGCCAACAAACGCCGCTGCCACACAATCTCCCGTACGGCACGGAAGAGTGCCATGTACTCGGACTCCACCGAGCTCAAAGCTTGGTCAACCTGCTTCTTGCTCTCCCAAGCAGTTGGGCCTCCACCAACACAGCATATGAAGCCTCCCACACTTGTCATGTCCTCTGGTTCTGATGCATATGAAGCATCCGAGTAGGCGGTGAGGAACAAACGCCCGGGTTCAACACCATCCGCGCCCTTTTGGCGCCTTTGTGCCGCCGCCGAGTATTGCAGCTCAACGGTCGGTGTTTGGCCAAGATACTTGGCCACCCTCATTCCAGCTGCTACCTGCTCCTCATTAGGGCATTGCACAACCCTAGCCAGCTGCCCGGTAGCAAACGCGACGTCCGGTCGGGTGTTTACCGCCGCATACATGAGGCTGCCCACCAACGAGTGAAATCGGCGCCTCTCCTCTTCACCAACGCTCTCCTCCTCTGGTCCCTTCACACACTTGAACCCAGAGGGAAAGGGTGTAGCCACATGGCCTTCACTCTGCCCAAAGTTGGCAGCCAATGCCTCCAGGTACTTTCGTTGATGCACCCGCATGCACCGCTTCTCCACATCTCGTTCGATGTGGAGCCCAAGGTAGAAGCTCACGTCACCAAGGGCCTTGCACTTGAACTTGTCTTGAAGCTTCAGCATCACCTCCTTCACAAGGTCAGAAGAGGGTGAGAAAATGAGGATGTCATCCACATAAACCACCATGAAACTCCTCTGCTCCCCCTCGCCAAGCATGAACAAGGAGTGATCGGCCGTTGAGGGAGTGAAGCCGATCCCCTCCAACACTTCGCGCAGCTTCATGTACCATTGCCTAGGGGCCTGCTTCAGCCCATAGAGGGCTTTCTTCAGCTTCCACACTCTGCCACTACCATCATCAAACCCCTCTGGCTGCGCCATAAAAATCTCCTCCTCAAGGATGCCGTTAAGGAATGCCGTTACGATGTCCATTTGCTTTACTACCCATCCTTTGATGGCGGCTCCCGCGAATAGGGTTCGCAGCGTCGTCGGCTTCACCACAGGGGCAAACAGCTCCTTGAAGTCCACCTTCTCCTTCTGCTGGTACCCCTTGGCTACAAGCCTAGACTTGTAGCGCTCGATCTTGCCGTCGGCATCCGACTTGATTTTGAAGAGCCACTTGGACGTTATCGCCGTACGCCCCTCCGGTAGCTCCACCAATTCAAACGTGTCATTCTCCTCGATGCTCTTCAGCTCACTCTCCATGGACTTCTTCCACTCCTCAGCATCACTACTCTCCAAAGCCTCCTTGAGAGTTGCTGGTTCTCCCGGCATCTCCACCGGAGAGAAGAACGCGAAGGCACACTCCTCGTAGTCACTCTCCTCGTCGTCTCCGACCATCATTGCCGCTCCGGCCAGGGCTGTCTTGCCCTGCTTTCCCGGCGCATCATAGGTCAGCCTATTAGGGGGTTGAACTCTCCTCTTCCCCCTTCCTTCCTCCTCAGCTGCAGGGACTTGAAGGCCTTGGCGTTGCTGCGGTGTGGCTCGAATCCGTGGAGCACTCGTAGTACGGGAAGGGAGTGACGGTGCACGCTCGCTCACTTGCTGCACCTCCTCCTCTTCTTCCTCTGCATCATTGGCCTCCTCTCCCCCATTCACAAGGGAGGATTGCCTTGTGGTTGTGCTGCCGCTGCTCAGCTCCAAAGGCAGCTCCACATGCTCCAAACCGGAACTCTTCACCTCCCCAAACCGCACGCCTATCTTCGCCTCATTCTCCGCCTTCCAATCCTTGTACATGAAGTTCTCCATGAACTTGCAGTCCCTGCTCACCAAGAACTTCTTGGTGAATGGGTCCCAAAGAAGCCATCCCTTGCTGTTTTGAGCCATGCCCAAGTGCACGGCCCACACCGCCTTGGCACCAAGCTTGTTGTGCCGAAGATGCTTAGGCACGAGCGCCATGCACATGCACCCGAACACCCGAAGCATATCCACCTTTGGCTTCCTTCCTAGCCACTCCACATAGGGCACCCATTTGTCTGCTCCCACATGAGTCAAGGCTCTGTTCTTGGCCACACACGCGCTCCGCACCGCATCAGGCCAGAAATAGTCGGGTAGCCCGGCTTCAATGAGCAACCCGCGTGCCGCCTCCGTGATTGTGCGGTTCGCTCGCTCGGCGATGCCGTTCATTGCAGGGGAGTATGGCATGGTGAGGGAGTGCCGACCAGGTTTGCTCTTCTTGAGCTCATTCTCCTTAGCGCGACCGTTCGCGCCATCGTCGCTACCGACCGCTCCATCCTTGGTGCTGATGCTTGCTGCCACTTGCCTCTCCTTAGGCATAGGGACCACTGGGATCTGCCACATCTCGTTGTAGACATCCCTGTCCTCATGAAGGTCCCAAAGAATTCGATCGCCAAGCCTTGCGGTGTAGGTCTTGGCTCCCTTCGAGTTCGTGTCCATGCCGGCCTTTGCCAACCGCCGCACGGAAATCAGGTTTGCAGCAAGGCTGGGCACCCAAAGCACGTTCTTGAGGCCCACCATCTTCCCATCAGCACCCTTGAACATGGCCTTGCCCATGCCTTTCACCTCTGCTCGCTGCCCCAAAGCCGATGTGACATGCTTCACCGGTGACGGCTCGAGTTCGGTGAGCAAGTCCGGGCGAGGTGTCATGCTATAGGTAGCGCCACTATCAATCACCCAATAGTCCAGGGGGTGTAGGGTCACCTTCCCCACAGCTGCTGGCTCCTCAAAGCCTTCATCCTTCTCTGGACCAGCCGGTACTTGCGTCGACACGAAGTAGAATAGACCCGGGTATCGATCGTCGCTCGGGTCCTTGTCGTTGTTTCCGCTCTTCATGTTTGCAGCTCCGCCACCGCGACCGCCACGGCCTCGTCCTCTCCCTCCTCCTGCTCCTCTACCCTCTTGGCCTTGAGCAGGGGTCCAACCATCAGGGAGTTTGTAGCAGTCGCGCCACATGTGTCCGCTCTTGTGGCAATAGTGACTCTCGCCGTCGAATCGGCCGCGACCGCGTCCGTAGCTCTTGTCGTCGCTGCCGTAACCGCCACTCCTGCGGCCTCCGCCGAAGTTGCTGCCACCAAACCTTCCTCCCCCTTGTCCTCTGCCTCTTCCTCGACCATATCCACGGCCGATGCTCGCTGCCCCAGCGCCATCCGCACTCGCCAACTCACGGCGGCGGAAATCCTCTTGAAGGATAGCTCGCTTCACGTCTTCAAGCGAGAGGCGGGGCAAGTCGCGATTAAGGTTGATGATGAGCGAGGACCATGACTCTGGGAGTAATGCCAGCAACTTGGTCTTCTTTTGGAGCTCACTGTAGTTCAAATCAGCTCCCTCAAGCCGCGTCAACAAGTCGAAGAATTTCTGCACCCCTTCTTCAACCGCTTCGTCTTCTTCAATTCGTAGTGCCGCCATTTGCCGTTCCAACACCACCGCTACCGCCGCTGTTGCAGGAGCACGTACACCCTTGAGAGCAGCCCATGCCTTTGGTCCTTTCTCTGGTTCACGCTGGAATGGCTTGATGTGACGGATCTGACTGCTCCCCAACGCTTGCCCAAGTAAGAGATAGCCTTGTGCGCTCTTCCGCACCCACGGGCTCTTCTCCGGGTCGTTCTTGTTGAGTGATGCTACCATTCGCATTCACGTCTGTCTGCCTCCCATCATATGTTCGTGCGTTGCATGCGTGTTGTGAGTGTGTGCAAGAATTTGTGTTTTGTGCGGTTTGGTTTTTCTGAGTGTGTGTGTGAATGTTATTTGGCTTGAGCAGATATCTGAAGTGACTCCTCTGCTCAAGAGCTTTCCGAGGAACCAAGTATCGCTTCAATCGGAGCACGAACAAGAAAGTTACGAACGTTGGAGTTCGTATGCTTTTGATATTTGGTTGTGGTGACTATGGGAAGTTGTGGGGTTGACTCAATATGGGGTACAGACTTTTGGGGGTTGGGAAATTCGTCTTTTCTACTGTAGTTGCTGCCAAATGGTTGGGAGAAACCAAACCAGGTTGGCAAGTGTGGCCAAGTTGGGTTGAGGTGGATTGTGGAGGTTGGGATAGTGACAAAGGTCAAAGTTGGGTTGCCTATGGGGAAGGGAATTGTGTGGCATGGAGTTTCCTTTGGTTGGGGACTCCTTGGGACCTTCCCTCTCGTCCTCCTCATCCCTTCCACCTGGTTTAGTGCTACTCCAATTCTCTTGTGTGAACTTGTGTGAACTTTGTGATTGAGTTAAGTTCTTATGGCAGCATACCCCCCTGTGCGCCGAAATTGATAAGTCGAAATTTACTTCACCTCTTGATACGTTTCAACTTGGGAATTGTAGCCACGGAGTAGGGCTACAACATATATGAGTTTAGTGAAGTTTTGACAGTGCACTTTTCGTCGACGGCGTTTCTTGTGAACTCGACATTTCTGTTCAGAAACTAGGCCCAACGATGTTGAGATATTTTGGCTCCTAATCTTCATAGACTCCGTCCTTAGTCTCCAACAAGTGGTATCAGAGCTGATTAAGGACTTTGTGGAGAGTCTACTGAAGTGTGAAGACCCTCCTAGACCCACCATGGCCTGTGGGCGTGCCTAAGTGGAGTTCTGGAGGTTGGATGTGACTTCCGCTAAGGGGAAACTCTGCCGAAATTTCGTTGGCGCCGACACTTGTGAAGATTGTGTGGATCTACATTGTGACCAGCAAAAGGGGGAGCTGAAACCTCTGATTGGGAGCAGAGGAGATGAATCAAGGGAGTGGAGATACAGCTGAGAAGAGGAGTGAACCGCCACCATCCAAGATCGAAGCTTTGGATGGCTCCAACTATGAGGAATGGAGCGGGCGGATGCGGAGCGCCTTCAAGCGCTACAAGCTACTGAAAATTGCAATGGGAGAGGAGAAGATGCCGGGGGAAGGAGATGCCCGCGATCGGTGGATTGAGAAGAGCGCGGTGCTGTACGACCTCATCCTCCAATCGGTCAACAACGACATGTTCCAGCACATCAAGGATTTGGTGGAGTTGGATGATTCCGGACCGAAGGCATGGAAGCTGCTACGCGACGTGATTCAGCCCAACACGCTGCCGATGGTGATTGTGTTGGAGAAGGAGTTGGCTGCCCTCTCCATGAAACCGGGAGATGATGTGAAACCGGTCCTTGACAAGATCAAGGACACCTATGCGAGGATGGCAGCGGCGGGCAGCGAAGTGTCGCAGATGCAACAGTGCACCAAGATCATCTCGGTGCTCGACAACTCGTGGGACAACCTCATCCCCACCCTCAACGTTCAGCAGGACAAATGGACGCCTGAGTGGCTACGGCAGCAGATTCTGCAAGAGGACTTCCGCAGGCGCCACACGGGAGGTGGTGCTGCCAACAAAACTGCTGAGGGGTATGGAGCTGCAGGAGGCAGCAGAGGAAGAGGGGGAGGGAGAGGCCGAGGCCGTGGGAGAGGCTTTGGCAGAGGGAGAGGCCGAGGTGACTACAATGAGGGGCATGGGAGCTCTGGTGGCAGGCGAATGGAGGGTGCGTGCTGGTACTGCAAGAAGGCTGGACACCCGTGGTTCAAGTGTTTCAGCCGGCCTGAGGGATGGGCCCCTCCAGGCATGAAGCCGCCAAGTGGTGAACGTGCACGCGGTGGCGCTGTGCAAGGATCAGGTGCACAAGGTGATGGTGCACAAGGTAAAGCCGACCCTGGGATGTTCCTCATGGTTGAGGATGTGCAAGGGAGTGGGGGTGATATGGGTTCAGTTGGGAAGGTTGTGATGCACCCCCTCACTCACTGGGTGATCGATTCAGGTTGCACGAGTCATATGACCCCACGGGCAGATTTGCTTGATGAGGTAAAACCTCCTGGGAAGATCAAGTTTGTGGCTGCCGCTTCAGGTGCTTTGCTCCCTGTGATTGGTGTTGGGAATGCTAAGGTGATGGGAGCCAATGGAGAGCTTGTGGGGCTTGGGAATGTGCTGTTGGTTGAAGGTTTGTCCGCTAACCTTCTTTCTGTGCGCCGGCTGCAGAAGAGCAAGGCTGAAGTTACCTTCGGCCCAACCAGCTGCCGTGCAAAGCTTGGGAAGTTGCTGCTGTGGAACTTGGAGGAGAAGAGCAGCTGCATCAAGGACCTGTGGCAGCTGCCCATCATCCCTTGGAAGGGGAAACCACCAGCAACGACAAAGGCAGCGGCAGCGGCTAAAGCAACTGCGGGAGGAGAGGAGACTGCACCAACTGCTGGGGCCCTGGATGCAGTCAAGAAGGTGCAGCAGCCACAGCAGCCACATGGTGAGGTGCTTGCTGGTGTGGATGCGACAGCTGCATGGGCAAAGGCTTCATCTGGGAGTGGTGAGGCTGATTGGGAGACGTGGCATGAGAGGCTGTGCCATGTGAACATTCCTATGCTGCAGAAGTTGGTAAAGGATGGGTGCTTGAAGGGGCTGGAGGTGAAGGGGGGAGCAAAGGAGATTGGGAGCTGCCCTACCTGCCTTGAGACCAAATTCACGAAGTTTCCCTTCAGCAGCAGCACAGGACCAGCCAAGGCACCACTTGCACTAGTGCACATGGATGTGGTGGGCCCCACGAGGGCCCTTTCTCTCTCGGGCAGCCGCTACTTCTTGACGATTGTGGACGACCACACGCGTGCGGTGTGGGTGTACCCTCTCAAGACTAAGGGGGAGGTGGCAGCGGCTGTCCTTAAGGAGTGGATGCCGAGAGCACAAAGGGAAAGCGGACACAAGGTGAAGGTGATCCGCACTGACAACGGAGGAGAGTTCATCGGCGCTGATTTTGAGAAGGAGCTGAAGCGGAAGGGGATCCAGCATCAGCTCACAGTGCCTTACAACCCTCAGCAGAATGGCGTGGCTGAGCGGTTCAACCGGACCCTGCAGGAAGGTGCTCGCACTCTCCTTGGGCGTGCAGGGCTGCCGGATCCGTTTTGGGTGACAGCACTGCGGCAGGTCGTTGTTGTGAAGAACCGGGTGCTGGCGACTGTGGGGGACAAGCAATGGGTCCCCTACACCAAGTGGTATGGGAGTGCGCCTGCAGTCAACATGCTGAGAACTTATGGCTGCATGGTGGTGTTTCATGTACCGAAGGAGAAGAGGGGAAAGTTGGAAGCTTCTGGGAGATGGGGTGTGCACTTGGGGCTTGCCAAGGACCACAAGGGCTGGTTGATATGGGACTTGACGAGCCAGCAACTGACTGTGTCAAGGGATGTTAAGTTCCTTGAGTCCTTGTTCTACAAGGAGTGGAAGCAGCAGCAGCAGAAGCTTCCTACAACACCACTGATCATTGAGGCCGATGAGGTGCAGCGGCCTTCGAGGCAGGTGGAGGTTTCTGTCTCCAAGGAGGAGATCTCTGGGGTGACTGATGATGGGGGAGAACCTGAGGTGGAGCAGCAGCAGCAGCAGCAGCAGCAGGAGGAGGAGCAAGGTGCTCCACAAGGTGCCGGACGTACGGCTGACCGTCCTAGGAGGGATGTGCGCCCTCCTAACAGGCTGACCTATGCAAGCCGTGGCAAGCCAAAGGTGGTAAGGGCTGGGAGTGTGGCTGAGCAGTGTGATGAGGATGAGATAGCACACTGCTACTGGGCAGCCGTCCCTGAGCCCAAGACGCTAGCTGAGGCATTGAGCGGGCCCGATGCTGAAAAGTGGAAGCAGAGTGTGAAGGAGGAGTATGATTCTCTGCTAGAGAATGAGACGTGGGAGCTGTGTGAGCTGCCACCTGGGAAGAAGGCCATTTCTTCCAAGCTGATTTTCAGGCACAAGTACGGACCTGATGGGGCGCTGACCCGCTACAAGTCAAGGCTTGTGGCTAAGGGGTTTCAGCAGACAAAGGGAAAGGACTTCAACGAGCTCTATGCTCCTGTGGGGAAAGGCACAACACTTCGGGTGTCATTGGCAATGGCAGCAAACCGTGGATGGCGGGTGAAGCAGATGGACATCACCACCGCCTTCCTCAATGGGATCATTCTGGAGGAGCTGTACATGTTACAGCCTGAGGGTTTGGATGATGGGAGCGGCAGGGTGTGCAGGCTGAAGAAGGCCATCTATGGCCTGAAGCAGGCTCCTCGTGCATGGTACCACAAGTTAGAGGAGACTCTGCTGGCTGGGGGTTTCAAGAAGAGTGAGTGTGATCACAGCTTGTTCCTGCTGCAGGAGAAGGAGCAGTTTCTCATGCTCCTGGTGTATGTGGATGACATCCTGCTCTTCTCTGAGTCGTCTGCAATGATTGAGCATGTGGAGGAGATGCTGGAGATGCAGTTTAAGTGCTCCAAGATGGGAGATGTGAAGTACTATTTAGGGATGCATGTAGAGAGGGACCTTGACAAGGGAGTGTTGAGGTTGCACCAGAGAAAGTATTGTGAGGGGCTGGCTGAGAAGTATGGGCTGCAAGATGGAGGAAAGCCAGCCACCCCACTGCCTTCGGGGTTCACTGTGGAGCCCTGTGCTGATGAGGAGGTGGTGGGTGAGAGTGACAGGAAACTTTTTTCATTCCATGGTTGGGGCACTCAACTATGCGGCTAACCACACACGGCCTGACATTGCCTTTGCAACATCCAGGCTTGCCAGTGTGGTTTCACGCCCCAGTCATGAGCAGCTGGAAGCGGCCAAGAGGTTGGTCCGCTATGTGAGTGCAACGGCATCAGTGGGTTTGGAGTACAGTGCTGTGAGGCAGAGGCTGCAGAGGAGTGCAGCTGATTTGAGCAAGGGGGAGATGCTCCTGACCTGCTACACTGACGCTAGCTTCAACTCGGTGAAAGCGGATGGCACCAGCATTGGAGGCTATGTGTGCCTGTTCGGAGGTGGTGCAGTGAGCTGGCGCAGTAAGAAGCAGAATGAGGTGGGGCAGTCCTCGTGTGAGACAGAGTACATGGCCCTGCATCATGGGGCAAAGGAGGTGGTGTGGCTGGAGGAGATTGGAGTTGGTCAGAGGGAGCCGACTGTGATTTTCTGTGATAATGAGTCGGCGGTGAAGCTAGCGAAGAATGCTTGTCTCCATGGGCTGACCAAACACATCAGGCCTAAGTGGCACTGGGTGAGAAGGCTCCTGGACAAGGAGGTGCGGCTGGAGATTGTGAAGACCCATCAGCAGGCGGCTGACATTCTCACCAAGCGCCTGGCTGAATCTGAGCATTGGAAGGGCATGAAGCTTGCTGGGATGAGTGTGCATTGAGGATGCATGCTTGAGCTATGGCATGTGGGATGATGGTTGGCAGCCAGAGGGGGAGTTTGTTGAGTGATGCTACCATTCGCATTCACGTCTGTCTGCCTCCCATCATATGTTCGTGCGTTGCATGCGTGTTGTGAGTGTGTGCAAGAATTTGTGTTTTGTGCGGTTTGGTTTTTCTGAGTGTGTGTGTGAATGTTATTTGGCTTGAGCAGATATCTGAAGTGACTCCTCTGCTCAAGAGCTTTCCGAGGAACCAAGTATCGCTTCAATCGGAGCACGAACAAGAAAGTTACGAACGTTGGAGTTCGTATGCTTTTGATATTTGGTTGTGGTGACTATGGGAAGTTGTGGGGTTGACTCAATATGGGGTACAGACTTTTGGGGGTTGGGAAATTCGTCTTTTCTACTGTAGTTGCTGCCAAATGGTTGGGAGAAACCAAACCAGGTTGGCAAGTGTGGCCAAGTTGGGTTGAGGTGGATTGTGGAGGTTGGGATAGTGACAAAGGTCAAAGTTGGGTTGCCTATGGGGAAGGGAATTGTGTGGCATGGAGTTTCCTTTGGTTGGGGACTCCTTGGGACCTTCCCTCTCGTCCTCCTCATCCCTTCCACCTGGTTTAGTGCTACTCCAATTCTCTTGTGTGAACTTGTGTGAACTTTGTGATTGAGTTAAGTTCTTATGGCAGCATACCCCCCTGTGCGCCGAAATTGATAAGTCGAAATTTACTTCACCTCTTGATACGTTTCAACTTGGGAATTGTAGCCACGGAGTAGGGCTACAACATATATGAGTTTAGTGAAGTTTTGACAGTGCACTTTTCGTCGACGGCGTTTCTTGTGAACTCGACATTTCTGTTCAGAAACTAGGCCCAACGATGTTGAGATATTTTGGCTCCTAATCTTCATAGACTCCGTCCTTAGTCTCTAACAGTTCTCGGGGCGCTTCTCCGTTCCTTCCATCACCTCCAGCAGGTCATAGTGGTCAAAGATGTTCTCCATCTTGAAGGACCATTCAGCAAAGTTGTCACCGTTGAACTTGTCAAGCCCAAACACCCTAGGCTCATCCCTAGGTGGGCCAAGACTTGGTTGCATGGGCGCCATGGCTGAATCACGGGGTTGGCCTTGAGCTTGAGCTTCTCCACTGCCACCAGCACCTCTGCCACCCCTTTCCTCAGGTCCAGACATTGTCGAAACTGCTCCAAGGGGCTCTGATACCACTTGTTATAGTCACAATAGGCTTGAATGTGCCTAAAACGAAAGATAGAGAGCACAGACGGATTTCTGCATAGCGGCTTCAAACGTTGATAGCGTTCTGCTCACAGCTGCAAATGACTTGATTAAAATTGGATCTGGAGCGTCTTCACGTCGTCTACAATTAGCAATTTAGATTGCACGATTTGATAAAGAATTGTCGACACAGCGTTGGTTTGAACGAACGGTACTATGGCAGCCACTATAGTCTTAGAACACAAGATAGGAAGAGTTACGAGTTGGGAATGACTCCCAGCTCCTACAAACCCCAAGAGCCGAGGTACAGTGATGTGGAACAGTGCCACACTGTCCCCAACCACGAAGGGTCTCGAAACTACCCTTCACTAGGGCCTACACCAAGTGAAATGTTACACTACACAAAGTAATGTAACTATCTTCAATATCTTGAGGTGCACCCTTTTGGCAAGCTTCGAAATCACTTGAGGCTTGACACCAAGGCTCGGGCTCTTCATCACAAACTCATCCTTGAGTTCTTGATGGGTCTGCTGCACACACCTGCGACACGCTGAACGTTCGACACATGACAAAATAGAAACCGCGCACGACAAAATAGAAACCGCGCGCGAGACACAAACGACCGCGTAACACGCGTCTAGCGATAACTCGCTATTGACTCGACACGCACACTCGACATCATGACTCAACATTCACACACAATTATAAGCATGAAATATATATTATCCCATGCCCTCATACCATTCCATACACACACACATTCACGCACACGGACAACAAGCCGAGTGCAAACCGTAGGGTTGCACCAACAATCCTGTCAAGAACAGGCTGTAGCGGCTCTCCTTCATTCACTCGCAATGAAGACAGCTCCCGTTCCAACATTAATGTAGCTGTAATCGACGTTGGGGCGTGCAGGTCCTTGAGGACAGTCCACGCTTTCGGTCCACATTCCGCTTCCTCGAGCAGGTGCATGATGTGCGCCCGCTGATTCAATTCCAAACTTTGTGAAAGTAGGTAGTACCCCACTGACGCTCGCTCATCCCATTCTTCTTGCAATGCTAGATCCGTCAGCCTTCCTTCTTTTCCGTTCATCAACTTGAGAAGTCCCACTTGCCTGGAGTACAGCTGCATTTTCCACGCCTAATCATCATATCCCGTGCCGTTAAACTTATCAACCGAGAAGTTCTTCAAGACTTCCTTTAGCAGGGACCCCTGGCTGGTTCTCGTCATCCTTGGCGATGACACCCCCGTTGCTTGGCCTCCACTGCTTTCTTGGCTTGAAGACCCTTCTGCTCCATTCTTGCCCATGGCGTTCTAACGGCAACGACGTAGTAACCCGAGCTCTGATACCACTTGTTACTCTTAAAACGTGCTTCGCTAGCTACTAACAGGCTTTAGGTGGCACTAGAACTCTCTCCTCGGGGTCACCTCCGAGGGTCCTTGGGTGCTTGACCTAGGTCAGCCCCTATCCAAGGGTCCGAGTGTGTAGAGAGAGAGTTGTAGCAACAGCTAAAGTGTAGTAGCAATCGTCGCTTCCTTGGCGTTGTCCAGAGAATTAACTATAGCAGCGTACTTGCAGCAGGCACAGGAGAAATCCTTTACTCAGATTATATTTTAGAACAACAAGAACAACCTGTTTTATACTAAGCTAAATCATTCTACTCCTACCTTGATCTAGGTGTTCCAAAATCACATCTCGTAGCGCGAGCAGAATTTCAGGTTCCCTCCCATTCCCTTCGTGACCTGGTGCGCCATCGATGCGTCGCCGAAATATTTCGTCTTTCGCGCGCGAACATTGTTGACGGTGCCGATCCGATAATTTTACTTCGCGCCAATCTCAAGCGGTTGCGATGAAGTCCGTTCAAAACCTGAAACGTCGGTGGCGATCAGCATTGCATTCGATCGCTCAACTGCTGCTCGCCACGTGCCTCCGTTCCGAGCTTACTTTTGATCCGAACTGTCAGTGCTGCTAAAAACGTGAGTAACAGAACTCACTCGAACATCTCGCTGATCTCGCCACCTGCGCTGAAAAACGATTCGCGAGCATATAGCGCTCGCGCTACTGAGCACGCTAATGAACACGCTAATTAGCACGCTAATGAACACACTCACGAACACGCTAACGAACACGTGAATAACACGCTCACGAACACGCTAACGAACACGCTGCACGAGCAAGGACCAATCATGCTCCTCGAACAGTGGCAGCGCGAGCAGCTGCTCGCTCGAACTCATGAGCAACTACCATTCCGAACGGCAGCCAATCAGAACCTCCAAAACAGCTCGCTCAAAACCAAAAAGGCAGACTCACCCCTTGAACGCCACCAACCACTCCCATTGGTCAAGACCAGCCTATACTTCACCTCGGTTGTACCAAACTCGCCGCTCCATTCAGCTGCACTTACAAAACCTGAATCATAACCTCAAATCGGCAGATTGAATTACAAAAATGGTGTTTCTGTAATCAACATCACCTAATTCTTGGTTGTCTAGCATGTCAGGCCACAGATTTTGCAGCCTTGCTCGATACCTCCGCAATGTTGCGTGATTTTGGTCAACTGATGAATTATAGAGTGAAGAGATTGGCATGATTTCTCTACCACCACTTACTATCCATCCCATGAGCACCCCACGTCAGTTTCATAGATATCCGGTAACGGTAGAATATTGGCGGGAAGGGAAGCGTCAAGGCATGTGTCGTGGGTGAAAAACAACACCATTGCACTTGATGCAACGGCATGGATAACCATTCTAGAGTGAAGGGATTGGCCTGAATTCTCTACCACCACTTACTATCCATGCCATGAGCAACCCATATCACTTTCGGAGCTATCAGAGAATGGTAGCATAGTGGCAAGAAAGGAAGCGTCAAGGCATGCGTCATGGGTAGAAAAACAGCACCATTGCACTTGATGCGACGGCATAAATAATCACTTCATGATTTAGTATCTATATCTTGATTCATTGTAATGAAATATCCATAAAACTATTGATACCATACTTGTATAAAATAATGGATTGACACTTTTAGTTGTAGAACATACATGTATTCCAAGTAATCATCTATGTGCCTGTTGTCCAGTCTCTTCAACACACGATTGTCCAATCGCATTCAGTCGTGCATTTACATGGCAAATCTGATCTCGAAACATGATTGTGTCAAACTTATATGCTACTTATTGTGTAGGCTGTAGTGGGGTAGCCCATACGGGGTACAACCCAATTAGAGTTTCCTACTTGTACCCATCCTGCTGCTAGTTCATCGATTCCTCGTTCATTCTTCTGACATGGTATCAGAGCAGGTCCTAGCCTGGGACCGTTTTTTTTTTTCGGGCCCACCATTACTTAGTGACCGGCTGCGGTTACCGCGTTACCCCACGCCCTGCCCTGCACTGCGCCGTCAGCGCGCGCCCTGCCCTGCCCTGCCTTGCGTCACACTGCCCGTGTACGCCCAGCCCTGCGTCGCGCTGCCCCGCGCACGCCCTGCCCTGCCCCGCGTCGCGCTGCCTCGCGCACACCCTGCCCTGCCCCGCGTCGCGCTGCCTCGCGCATGCCCTGCCCTGCCCCGTGCCCTGCTGCCCTGCGCATCGCGCCCTGCTGCAGCCCTCGCGTCGCGCTCTGCTGCCCCGCGCGTCGCGCTCTGCTGCAGCCCGCGCGCAGCGCCCTGGTGCCCTGCGCGTCGCGCCCTACCGCCTGCCCGTTAGGCCCGCCACGGGCCCTCCCTTCGCGCCGCCGCGCCTGCCCGTTGCACCTGCTGCCACGCCCGCCCGTTAGGCCCGCAGCGGGCCCTGCCTTCGCGCCGCCGCGCCTACCCGTTCGGCCTATCACGGGCCCGCCCGTTCGCCCCTCCCGCACCTGTCCGCTACGCCCGCCGCGGGCCCGCCCCTTGCGCCCGCCGTGCCTGCGTTTTGCGCTCGCCGCAGGCCTGCACTCGCTGCCCAGCGCCGCCCTGCCCGTGTGCGCTGCTGCCCGCGCTGTGAAAGAACGAGGAAGTGAATGCACTGGGAAACAGGTGGGTACAAGTAGGAAAACCTAAAAGTGTTGTACCCCATATTGTCTACCCCACTACAGCCTACACAGACTATAGCATATAAGTTTGACACACCCCCATAGGCAAAGTGGGGGAGAACAAGAGGTCACAAGACCAGTCAAGCAAAGCAAAGCAGGCTCAGGGTGGATCACAACGTCACCACACATTCCGAGCACAAGTTCAAGGCCACAAGGCCAGTTCACATGCAAGATCATATATAAAGGTAAACAAGCAAGTGTAGGTATAGATAGATCACAGTACAAGCAAGGTCAAGAAGTGAGCAAGTGAGGCCAAGTAGGCACAAGACCTAGCATCGTACAGCAGCGCTGATGATCACAAGGCGGAAGTGCCTTGGTAAAGATATCAGCAGTGTTGGCCTGAGAGGCCACGTAAGCAAGGCGCAGCTGACAACGCTGCTGCAGCTCACGAGCAAGGAAGTAACGAAGAGCAATGTGCTTCGTTCTGTGCTCCAGTCTGTGCTCCCAACACAAGGCCAGCATGGCCTTGTTGTCTACGTACAGAACTGGAGCAGAACGAGGCGGCTCTCCTAGGTCAGTCAGCAGGTAGGTGAACCAGCGTAGCTCCTGTGCAGCCATGGCCCCCGCGTAGATCTAAGCCTCACAGCTGGAGCCGAGAACAGAAGACGAGCGGGTAGACCGCCACGAAACAGAGCCGGAACCAAGGCTGAAGGTGTAACCCTGTGACGACCGCTGCGTAGCCTGGTCGTCAGCCCAAGAAGCGTCTGCGTGACCGGTGAGGACGAAGTACGGCCGCGGCCGCGCAGCGCCTCCAGAACCAGCAGGGACAGCACCAGTACCCCCAGCGGCAGCATCAGCGCCAGCAGCACCTCCAGCTCCAACAGCGCCAACTCCAGCACCCTCAGAAGCACCAGCGCCAGCAGCACCTCCAGCGCCAACACCCCCAGCAGCTCCAGCTCCAGCAGCTCCAGCAGCTCCAGCTCCAGCAGCTCCAGCAGCACCTGGAGCACCTCTAGGCCCAGTAGCTCCAGTACCTCCAGTACCTCCAGCAGCACCAGCAGCACCCCCAGTCCCAGCAGCTCCAGTACCGCCAGTACGAGCACCTCCAGGACCAGTGGCTCCAGTAACTCCAGTGCCGACCCCAGGGTCAGCAGCAACAGTAGCACCTCCAGCTCCAGCAGCACGGCTCCAGCGCCGGGCAAACCACTTGCGCAGCTCCTGTGGAGAGGGTAGCTCCCGCCTCGACGAAGCACCCGAAGGGCCCCCAAACCCAGCACCGCCAGAGGCCACACGAGCAGACCCAGCACCCCCAGGCTCCGCACCCCCAGGCTCAGCACCCCCAGGCTCCGTACCCCCAGGCTCTGCACCCCCAGGCTCAGCACCCCCAGGCTCCGCACCCCCAGGCTCCGCACCCCCAAGCTCAGCACCCCCAGGCTCAGCACCCCCAGACTCAGCACCCCCAGACTCAGCACCCCCAGGCTCAGCACCCCTAGCAGCACCAGAGTCAACAGCTACCTCGACAGGCTCGACTGCGTCTACCTGGGACACACCTGACGGGGCAGGACCCTGAGGGGGGAGAGGGTCTACCGGGGGGGGACCTGGCGCAAGGAAGAGCGGCGGCGGGGGGTGGGGCGCAGTGCGGTAGGGGAAGAGACGGTAGTAAGGCACCGACTCGTTAAAGGTGACGTCCTGGGAGGACAGAACACGGCGCGAGGTGGGGTGGTAAAACTGCCAACCAGGCGCGTCAGGGGGGAAGCCAAGGAAGACGCAGGGAATAGCACGGGGGGACAGCTTGTCCGCAGACAAGTCGCGGACAAACGCCCGAGATCCCCAGACACGAAACGCAGACGCATCGCCAACCTTCCCCGTCCACCGCAAGGTGGGGGAGGTCTCTGGCAAGGAGACCCGAGGCTGAAGGTTGATCTGATGCGCTGCGTACTGAACCGCAAACGGCCACAGAAAATGGGGAGCAGCCGCATGGATCATGGACGTACGAGCGACGTCCATGACCATGCCAATGCGGCGCTCAGCAATCCCATTTTGCTGTGGAGAGGCCGGAAGCGTGAAGGTCTGGCGGATGCCCTGTGCACGACAGAAGGCTCCCAGAAGAGCATAGGAAAACTCCCCGCCTCTGTCAGAGTGCAGACGCAGAACAGGAAAGTCCGAGCCGAAACTCTCTCTGAGCTGGAGCAAGCTGCGCGGATCCAGTCGATCAACACCTCAGTGACATCACCCTTGCTGCGCAAGGGGAACACCGTGGTGTAACGCGAGTAGTCGTCAACCACCAACAGGAAGTAACGCTCGTGACCCTGGCCACGGACGCGGGCGGGGCCCCACACGTCCATGTGAAGAGTCTGCAGTGGAGCCTCTGTCGGAGGAAACTCGGAGGAGTGAGGGGCGGCTCGCTGCCGCCCCTCGACGCAGGGAACGCAGATAGGGGCAGGCCCCGGAGGGAGGGGAGGGAGGGACCGGGGGAGACCAGAGACAAGGTAACGGGAGGCAATGCCTCGGAGGCGAGGCAGGGAGGGGTGACCAAGGCGGTGGTGCCAGAGGAGAGTCCGGTGGGACAGGAGACGACACGAGCAGGGAGCAGACTCAGGACCAGACCTGGACGCTACAGCAAACACCTGACCTGACGCAGCTACCTGACCAGACTCAGCAACCGGAGGAGACTCAGTAGTCAGTGTGTACAGGCTCGACCCCGGCTGACGGGTAAACGTGGCCAAGTGTCGGCCCGTCCGAGCACACGTACAGTGGGTCACCCGCTGACTCGCAGGAGTGAACTGGTCAACCCCCCCATCCTATAGATCAGCACCACTCACCAAGTTTGTAGGGAACGAGGGGAGGTAGAGACCTGACAGGGTGCCAGAGGGGGCCGCCGGACACGGTAAGACAGTGGAGAAGTGGGCAAGGACAGGACCCCCAGAGGGGTCCGCCAGGGAGACCGCAACTGGCCGACTAAGCGGCGTAAGCGTGGTGCGGTCTCGAAAGAAGGAGCGGGAAGCACCCGAGTCAAGGGTGAAGGTGTGTAAGGCCTGAGCCGACGTGGTACCTGAGAGAGCAGACTCACCAGCACCTGGGGCAGCAGACGCACTAGCACCTAGAGCAGCAGCCTCACCAGCACCTAGAGCAACAGCCTCAATGCCCGGGTCAGGCGGAACACACAGGTAACAGTCACCCTCATCACTAGTACACACAACATACATGGCAGCAAGAATAGCATCATAATCCAGATCAAAGATAGCAACCCCCGACCTAAGCAGCTCGCCCCAGCGGGGGATCTCAGTGGCGTCAGGGAACTGGAGACGCCAAGCGTCCGTCAGGCGGCCGAAGCAGCGTTGGGTAGTGTGCGGGCCACCGCACGGCTCACCAGTGCGGTCGCCGGTACGCAGGACGTAGGCACAAGGACCAGCATGTGAATCAAGAAAACAGGAATGAAATGACTAAGTGAAAGTTGGGTACAAAAAGGCAAACCCTAGGCAACTGTACCCCATATGTGCTACCCCACTATAGCCTACAGTAGCTATGTCATATAACTCTGACACACCCCCATAGGCAAAGTGGGGGAGAACAAGGGGTCACAAGACCAGTCAAGCAAAGCAAAGCAAGCTCAGGGTGGATCACAAAGTCACCACACATTCCGAGCACAAGTTCAAGGCCACAAGGCCAGTTCACATGCAGGATTACATATATATATAAGGCTAGACAAGCAAGAGCAGGAGTATATATATATGCAACAGTACAAACAAGGTCAAGAGGTGAGCAAGTGAGGCAAGGTAGGTACAAGACCAAGCTGAGTACAGAAGCGCTGATGATCACAAGGCGCAAGTGCCTTGGTGAAGATATCAGCAGTGTTGGCCTCAGAGGCCACGTACGCAAGTCGCAGCTGACCACGCTGCTGTAGCTCACGAGCAAGGAAGTAGCGAAGAGCAATGTGCTTCGTTCTGTGCTCCACTCTCTGCTCTCGACACAAGGCCAGCATGGCCTTGTTGTCTACGTAGAGCACTGGAGGAGAACGAGGCGGCTCTCCGAGGTCAGTCAGCAGGTAGGTGAGCCAGCGAAGCTCCTGTGCAGCCATGGCCCCGGCGTAGATCTCAGCCTCACAACTGGAGCCGAGAACAGAAGACGAGCGAGTAGCCCACCACGAAACAGAGCCGGAACCAAGGCTGAAGGTGTAACCCTGTGACGACCGCTGCGTAGCCTGGTCGTCAGCCCAAGAAGCGTCTGCGTGTCCAGTGAGGACCACTGGACTCTGCCCTCCAAGCACAAGCCCCATGCCCGACGTACTGCACAAGTAGCGCAACACCCTCTTCGCTGCAGCCATGTGCTCCGGTCTGTGTCTCCCAGGAGCAACATAGCGTGCAAGAATGCTAAGAGAGTATGCAAGGTCAGGTCGTGTGCAGGTCATCAGGTACATGAGGCAGCCAACAAGCTCTGGGTACGGGCCACTCGACTCTACGGACTCATCCGAAGGCAGAGCTGAGAGCGAGTGGCGAGTAGGCAGAGGAGTGGCCTGAGGCGAGGAGTACGTGAAGCCGAAGCGCTGAAGGACCTGCTGCACCATGTGTGACTGAGTCAGGGTAATGGTGCGGCGTGCTCTGTCCCGGGTGATCTGCAAGCCAAGGTAGCTGCGCAGTTCACCCAGGTCTGTGCACGTGTGTCTCTTCTGCAGCTCGGACTTCACGTGGGCGAGTCCAGCAGTGTCAGCTGTGGCAAAGACCAAGTCGTTGACGTACACGAGGATGTAGAACGGCTGCAAAGAAGTGTCGGTGCGCAGAAACAGCGACGGGTCGGCAGTAGAGGGAGCAAACCCAAGAGCCGCAAGTGTAGTCCTCAGTGTGTCGTGCCACTCACGCGGTGCCTGGCGGAGACCGTAGACTGGCCGCCAGAGGCTCCACTGGGTGCCAGGAGGAAAAGACCCAGTGAAGCCAGGTGGGCGACGCAGCCAGATCTCCTCGTGCAGGCTGCCCTGCAAGAAAGCAGTGCTGAAGTCAAGAGAGTGCAGCTCATAGTCGCGGTGAGCAGCTATGTGCAGCAGTACCCGAAGAGTGGTCATCTTCGGGGTGGGAGAGAAGGTCTGAAAGTAGTCAACTCCCTGCCGCTGACTGAAGCCACGAGCCACGTAACGCGCCTTGAAGACAGGCGGAGAACCCGGCGGCCGCTTCACCCTGAAAATCCACATGCCACTGACGATGTTCGCCCCAGGCGGGGGAACCTCGTCAACGTAGGTGCCTGTGGACTTCCAGGAAGCCATCTCTGCGTCCATAGCTGCCTGCCACTGAGAGGAGTAGGGACCCTCTATCGCCTCCGCGTAAGAGCGCGGAGTCGGGATGTCAAGTGCATCCGGGTCTCCCTCAGGGGTAAGCAGTACGGACACGAGATGAGGTGAAGCAGCAGCCAAACACTGGAACTCCTCCTGCCTGTCCTCAAGGACGTCCGTGCCAAGGGCACACTCACCCCCGACGGACGGAGGACAGACAGACTCAGACTCAGCAACAAGACTAGCAGCGTAGTCTAGACGACAGCGAGCAGCAAAGTCGACGAGCTCAGTAACTAGGGCAGACGCAGCAGTGGACTCAAAGGAAGGGTCAGTGACAACAGTAGCAAGGAGACGCGTGACAGTAGGACTGGCAGCACGAAGAGAGTCCGACTTCGGGTCAGGAAGAGCAGGAAGAGAGGACTCAGGAGGAGAAGGCAAAGGGGCACGCAGAGGAGCAGTGGACGGACGCAGAGACATCCGGTGCGTGCCAGGGACAGGAGGAGGACGCTGACGCGAACCACGAGCACTAGTGCGAGCAGCACGGACAGGCGACGGAGGGCGAGACGCAGGCTCACGACGCTCAGCAAGACCTCCAGTAGGACCAGTGTAGGGAGAAGGAGCGGGCAGTGGGGAGGCCGGCTGTAACTGTAACTGTGACGGGACAGGCTGCGGACACTCTAAGGGAGGAGGAGGACCAGTAGAAGGCGGGAGACCAAGAACCTGCCGAAGGAGCGGAACGAAGTACGGCCTAGGCCGCGTGGCGACTCCAGACACAGCAGGGACAGCACCAGTACCCCCAGCGGCAGCACCAGCGCCAGCAGTACCTCCAGCTCCAGCACCCCCAGCAGGACCGCCTCCAGGACCGACAGCAGTAGCCTCAGCGCCAACACCCTCAGCAGCTCCAGCTCCAGTCGTACCCGCAGGCCCAGCAGCTCCAGTACTCCCAGTACGAGCACCTCCGGGACCCGCGGCACCAGCACCCTCAGCAGCCGAAGAACCTCCAGCTCCAGCAGCACGCCTCCAGCGCCGGGCAAACCACTCGCGCAGCTCCTGTGGAGAGAGTGGCTCCCGCCGAGACGAAGCACCCGGAGAACCTCCAGGCTCAGCACCGCCAGACGCCACACGAGCAGGCCCAGCTCCCTCAGGCTCCGCACCCCCAGGCTCAGCACCTCCAGGCGTAGCACCCCCAGGCGTAGCACTCCCAGGCTCAGCACCCCCAGGCTCAGCACCCCCAGTAGTAGCACCCCCAGGCTCAGCACCCGCAGGCTCAGCACCCCCAGTAGTAGCACCCTCAGGCTCAGCACCCCCAGGCGTAGCACCCACACGCTCAGCACCCCCAGAGTCAGCACCCCCAGGCTCAGCACCCTCAGCAGCACCAGAGTCACCAGTAACCTCGACAGGCTCGACTGCGTCTACCTGGGACACACCTGAAGGGGCAGGACCCTGAGGGGGGGGGGGGTCTACCGGGGGGGGACCTGGGACAAGGAAGAGCGGTGGCGGGGGGAGGGACGGAGTGCGGTAGGGGAAGAGGCGGTAGTAGGGGACCGACTCGTCAAACGTGACGTCCTGGGAGGACAGGACACAGCGAGAGGTGGGGTGGTAGAACTGCCACCCTGGCGCGTCAGGGGGGAAGCCAAGGAAGACGCAAGGAGCAGCACGAGGGGACAGCTTGTCCGCAGACAAGTCGCGGACAAACGCCCGAGATCCCCAGACACGGAACGCAGACGCATCGCCAACCTTCCCCGTCCACAGCAAAGCTGGGGAGGTCTCCGGCATGGAGACCCTGGGGTGAAGGTTGATCTGATGCGCCGCGTACCGAACCGCAAACGGCCACTGAAAATGGGGGGCAGCCGCATGCATCATGGACGTACGGGCGACGTCCATGACCATGCCAATGCGGCGCTCAGCAATCCCATTTTGCTGTGGAGAGTCCGGAAGCGTGAAGGTCTGGCGGATGCCTCGTGCACGACAGTAGGCTCGCAGAAGGCCAGAGGAGAACTCTCCACCTCTGTCAGAGTGCAGACGCTGAACAGGAAAGTCCGAGCCGAAGCTCTGCCTGAGCTGGAGACGAGCTGCGCGGATCCAGGCGATCAACACCTCAGTGACATCACCCTTGCTGCGCAAGGGGAAGACTGTGGTGTAACGCGAGTAGTCGTCAACCACCAGCAGGAAGTAGCGCTCGTGACCCTGTCCACGGACGCGGGCCGGGCCCCACACGTCCATGTGAAGCGTCTGCAGCGGGGCCTCTGTCGGAGGAAACTGGGAGGAGTGAGGGGCAGCCCGCTGCCGCCCCTCGACACAGGGGACGCAGGTAGGGCCAGGCCCCGGAGGAAGGGGAGGGAGGGACCGGGGAAGACCAGAGACAAGGACACGGGAGGCCATGCTTCGGAGACGAAGCAGGGAGGGGTGACCAAGGCGGTGGTGCCAGAGGAGAGT
The DNA here is from genome assembly GCA_947471745.1 of Closterium sp. Naga37s-1. Lineage (NCBI taxonomy): Eukaryota > Viridiplantae > Streptophyta > Zygnematophyceae > Desmidiales > Closteriaceae > Closterium > Closterium sp. Naga37s-1. Next base: position 3,095,693 of record CANJKZ010000096.1, on the reverse strand, counting down.
CTCGTGAGACAGGAGGCGACACGAACAGGGGGCAGACTCAGGACCAGACCTGGACGCTGCAGCAAACACCTGACCCGACGCAGCTACCTGACCAGACGCAGTGACTGGAGGAGACGCAGTGGTCAGGGTGTACAGGCTCGACCCCGGCCGACGGGTAAACGTGGCCAGGTGTCGGCCTGTCCGAGCGTCCGTGCAGTGGGTCACCCGCCGACTCGCAGGAGTGAACTGGTGAACCCCCGCATCCTGTAGGTCAGCACCACTCACCAAGTTCGTAGAGAACGAGGGAAGGTAAAGACCAGACAGGGTGCCAGAGGGGGCCGCCGGACACGGGAGGACAGTGGAGAAGTGAGCAAGGACAGGACCCCCAGAGGGGTCTGCCAGAGAGACTGCAACTGGCCGGCTAAGCGGCGTGAGAGTGGTGCGGTCTCGAAAGAAGGAGCGAGAAGCCCCCGAGTCAAGGGTGAAGGTGTGGGAGGCCGAAACCGACGCAGAACCTGAGAGAGCAGACTCACCAGCACCTGAGGGAGCAGACGCACCTAGAGCAGCAGCCTCGCTAGCACCTAGAGCAGCAGCCTCACCAGTACCTAGAGCAGCAGTCTCAATGCCCGGGTCGGGCGGAAAACACCGGTAACAGTCACCCTCATCACTAATAGTCACAGTATACATGGCAGCAAGAATAGCATCAAAGTCAAGGTCAAAGACAGCCACACCCGCCCTAGACAGCTCACCCCAGCGGGGGATCTCAGTGGCCTCAGGGAACTGGTGACGCCAAGCGTCCGTCAGGCGGCCAAAGCAGCGCTGGGTGGAGTGCGCACCCCCGCACTGCTCACCCGCGCGGTCGCCGGTGCGGAGGACGTAGGTGCACGGACCAGTACCCCCACCCCTCTGGCGTGAAGTGTACCACTCACGGAGCTGCTGAGGGGAGGGGATGTCACGAGTGCGCTGCTGGTGCTGCTGCTGCTGCTGGCGCTGACCACCACCGGAGCCGACCCTCTGCGCAGCGCCACCCCGACCAGCTCCACCTCCTCCGCCGCCTCCTCCTCCACCGCCGCCACCTCCGCTCCCTCCGCCACTGCCGCTGCCGCCTCCGCCTCCACTGCCGCCACCGACACCTCCACCCCCGCCACCACCCCCACCGCCACCCCCACCTCCTCCACCGCCTCCACTGCCGCCTCCACCGCCCCCGCTAGCTCCTCCAGTGCCCCTGCCCCCCTTGCCCTTGCCAGGGCGGCGTCTCCCGCTAGGGGTAGACGCCGCACCGACCGACTCAAGCCCAACGAGGTCGGCCGCAGCAGCAGAGGCAACAGAGGGCAAAAGGGGGGAGGGGGAACACCCCTCAAAGATGGGGGTGCGAGGGTCACCACGAGAGGCTCCTACAGCTACTATGCTCTTCTCTGCTGCTAGGAGGGACTTCTCGAGGAGGTCAACGGTGAGAGTGGTGGGGCAAACTGAGAGGAAGTGGTCCCTGACTACGCGAAGGGAGTCAGGGAGCCGGGTGACTATGTAGTAGAGGGTGATGTACATGGGGGGGGGGTTCTTGGCGCAGAACTCAGCAGGAAGCGCAGCGCGGTAGCGAGTATCACTAGTGCGTAGGTGCGTAATGAGGTCAGCGACTGTGGGAAAGGCAGCAAGGTCAGGGAAGAGGTACGGTAGCATGAGGCGACTCAGTGCAGCAGTGGCAGGGGAGGAGTAGCGTGCAACTACAGCGTCGTACAAGGTCTGAGCACTCTTGTACTGGCTAAAGTGCGCACGCTCAGAGGTAGGCAGGTGGCGACGCACAGCAAGACGTGCAGCAGCATCGCGCGTGGCCCACTGGGAGCGAACAGTTGCGTCAGCATCAGTGGCGGGGGCAGGAGAGGCACCAGAAGTGAGGTCAAAGAGGGAGAGGCCGTCTGCCCTATCGCACTGTAAGAAAAGCTGCAGGTCATCTATCCAGACGTCAAAGTCAATGGCCCGACCCTCAGCGTCAAAAGCGAGGACACTAGGGGTAGCCATGACAGCAGTAGACTAGCAGCGCAAACAGTGGGGTGAGGGCAGTGCTGTGAGAGAGGCGCTGCTCTTACCGGACAGGGCGGCTCGGGCGGCTCGGCTGCAGGGCGGCTCGGCGACTCGGCTGCTGGGCGGCTCGGCTGCTGGGCGGCTCGGCGGCTGGGCGGCTGGGCGGCTCGGCGGCTCTGCTGCTGGACGGCTCGGCTGCTGGGCGGCTCGGCGGCTCGGCTGCTGGGCGGCTCGGTGGCTTAGCTGCTGGGCGGCTAGGCTGCTGGGCGGCTCGGCGGGGCCACTGAGAGGGCGGCGTCCGGGGCCGCTGGGAGGAGGCGGCGGGGCCGCTGAGAGGAGGCGGCGTGGCCGGAAAGGTAGGTGGTGGGGCCGCGTCAGGGGCCGCGACAGGGGCCGCGTCAGGGGCCGCGTCAGGGGCCGCGGCAGGGGCCGCGTCAGGGGCCGCGGCAGGGCCGCGTCAGGGCGCCGCGTCAGGGGCCGCGTCAGGGCGCCGCCAGGGGCCGCGGCAGGGCCGCGTCAGGGCCGCGTAAGGGGCCGCGGCAGGGGCCGCGTCAGGGGCCGCGTCAGGGCCGCGTCAGGGCCGCGGCAGAGCCGCGTCAGGGCCGCGTCAGGGGCCGCTTCAGGGCCGCGGCAGGGGCCGCAGCAGGCCGCGTCAGGGCCGCGTCAGGGGCCGCGGCAGGGCCGCGTCAGGGCCGCGGCAGGGGCCGCGTCAGGGCGCCGCGTCAGGGGGCCGCGTCAGGGCGCCGCCAGGGGCCGCGGCAGGGCCGCGTCAGGGCCGCGTCAGGGCCGCGGCAGAGCCGCGTCAGGGCCGCGTCAGGGGCCGCTTCAGGGCCGCGGCAGGGGCCGCGGCAGGCCGCGTCAGGGCCGCGTCAGGGGCCGCGGCAGGGCCGCGTCAGGGCCGCGGCAGGGGCCGCGTCAGGGCGCCGCCAGGGGCCGCGTCAGGCCGCGTCAGGGCCGCGTCAGGGCGCCACCAGGGGGCGCGTCAGGGGCCGCGATAGGGCGCCGGCAGGGGCCTCGTCAGGGCGTCGCCAGGGGCCGCATAGGGGGGGCGCGTGAGAGGCGGCGTAGGGGCCGCGTAGGGGCAGCGTAGGGGCCGCTAAAAAAAAAAATTTAGGGCAGGGCGCAATGTGCGCGGGCAGCTAAAAAAAAATAATTTCTTATGGTGGGCCCTTAGGAAGGAACGGTCCCATGTAGGAACCCGCTCTATACCATGTGAATCAAGAAAACAGGAATGAAATGACTAAGTGAAAGTTGGGTACAAAAAGGCAAACCCTAGGCAACTGTACCCCACTATAGCCTACAGTAGCTATGTCATATAACTCTGACACAGCACCCCCACCCCGCTGACGCGCAGCGTACCACTGACGAAGCTGCTGGGGGGGCGGGGTCTCACGAGTGCGCTGCTGCTGCTGGCGCTGACCACCACCGAAGCCGCTCCGCTGCGCAGAGCCACCCCGACCAGCTCCACCTCCGCCGCCGCCACCTCCGCCACCGCCGCCACCGCCTCCTCCTCCGCTCCCACCGCCACCGCCGCCGCCTCCTCCGCCTCCACCGCCGCCACCGAAGCCCCCACCCCCGCCACCACTCCCACCGCCACCCCCACTCCCTCTGCCGCCTCCACCGCCACCTCCACCGCCCCCGCCAGCCCCTCCAGCGCCCTTGCCCCCCTTTCCCTTGCCGTTGCGGCATCTCCCGCTAGGGGCAGACGCAGCGCCGACCGACTCGGTGCCAACGAAGTCGACGGCAGCAGCAGAGGCAACATAGGGCAAAAGGGGGGAGGGGGAGCACCCCTCAAAGAAGGGGGCACGAGGGTCACCACGAGAGGCTCCTACAGCGACTATACTCTTCTCAGCTGCCAGGAGGCGCTCCTCGAGGAGGTCAACGGTGAGTGTGGTGGGGCAAACAGAGAGGAAGTGGTCCCTGACCGAGCGAAGGGAGTCAGGGAGCCGGGTGACTATGTAGTAGAGGGTGATGTACATGGGGGGGGGGGGTTCTTGGCGCAGAACTCAGCAGGAAGCGCAGCGCGGTAGCGGGTGTCACTAGTGCGAAGGTGCGTAATGAGGTCAGCGACTGTGGGAAAGGCGGCGAGGTCAGGGAACAGGTACGGCAGCATGAGGCGGCTAAGGGCAGCAGTGGCAGGGGAAGTGTAGCGTGCAATGACAGCGTCGTACAAGGTCCTAGCACTCTTGTACTGACTAAAGTGCACGCGCTCAGTGGACGGCAAGTGACTGCGCACAGCAAGACGGGCAGCAGCATCGCGTGTGGCCCACTGTGAGCGAACAGTGCTGTCAGCATCGGCAGCAGGGGCAGCAAAGGCGCCAGACGTGAGATCGAACAGTGAGAGACCGTCCTTCCTATCGCACTGTAGGAAAAGCTGTAGATCATCGACCCAGACCTCAAAGTCAACAGCCCGACCCTCAGCATCAAAGACGAGAACGCTAGGGGTAGCCATGACAGCAGTGGCAGCAGGCTAGGGGCAGCAGCAGCAGTAGCAACAGTAGGGGCGCAGCTCGGCGGTGCTCTTACCAGGGCAGGTGGGTAGAGGTCCGCAGGTGGTGGGGCAGGGCCGAGGCGCGCCGGCAGGGACGGGGCCGCTACAGGGCGGCAGAGGACTGCCGCTCCTCTCTGCAGGGCAGGGCCGGGACGGCGGCGGCGGCCCCTGCTGTCGGCGGCGGCGGCGGCTGCAGTCAGCGGCTGCGGCGGCTGCGGCCCCGGCAGTGGCGGCAGCAGCTGCTGCTGTCGGCGGCTGCGGCGGCTGCGGCCCCGGCTGTGGCGGCGGCGGCTGCTGCTGTCGGCGGCTGCGGTGGCTGCGGCCCGGCAGTGGCGGCGGCGGCTGCTGCTGTCGGCGGCACCGGCGGTGGCAGCTCCCGCTGCAGGGGCGGTGACGGCTGCTGCTGCAGGGGCGGCAGATCCGTGAGGGAGCCGAGAAGGGGCCGCGGAGGAGCCGAGAAGGGGCCGCTAAGGGCGGCGAAGGGGCCGCGAAGGGGCCGTGAGGGGCCGCGAAGGTTGGCGACGGGGCCGAGAAGGGGCCGTGAGGGGCCGCGAAGGGCGGCGACGGGGCCGAGACGGGGCCGTGAGGGGCCGCGAAGGGCGGCGACGGGGCCGTGAGGGGCCGCGAAGGGGCCGCGAAGGGAGGCGACAGGGCCGTGAAGGGCGGCGACACGGCTGCGAAGGGCGGCGACGAGGCCGTGAAGGGGCCGCAAGGGGCCGCGAAGGGGCCGCGAGGGGCGGTAAGGGGCCGCGAAGGGCCGTGAGAGGGGCCGCGAAGGGCGGCGGAGGGGCCGCGAGGGAGCCGCGAAGGGGCCGCGAAGGGCCGTGAGAGGGGCCGTGAGGGGCCTTAAGGGGGGCGCGACGGGCCGCTAAGGGCAGGGGACGCGACGGGAGGGCAGGAACACGGGGCGCAACTCGGGCAGGAGCGAAGCGCGCTCCGGGCAGGAAAAAAAAAAATCGATCGTGGTGGGCCCTAGGAAACGTTCCCACTAGGGAACCTGCTCTATACCATGTGAAAGAACGAGGAACTGAATGCACTGGGAAACAGGTGGGTACAAGTTGGGAAACCTAAAAGTGTTGTACCCCATATTGTCTACCCCACTACAGCCTACACAGACTATAGCATATAAGTTTGACACGCGCCAGCGCCCTGCCCTGACAACGCGCCAGCGCCCTGCCCTAGGCGCACTGGCGCCCTGCCCGAGCCGCCTCTACAGCGCCCTGTGCGCCCTGCTAAACCCTAAAATAAATATATAAATTAATTAATTAAAAAAATGCCCTTGGTGCTTCTGCCCTAGGAGCTACTGCCTGCTACTGGCCACGCGCCACCCTGTTCTGGCCGCACGCCGCCCTGCTCTGGCCGCACGCCGCCCTGCTCTGGCCGCGCGCCGCCCTGCTCTAGCAGCGCGCAGCCTTGCTCTGGCCGCGCGCCGCCCTTCCCTGACCGTGCACCGGCCCGATCTACCCTAGTGCGTCCTCGCCACCCTTCCTTCCCTACGTGCTGCCCTGCTGGTCGCATGACTTCTCTTCACGGCAGCGGTGGGAGAGGTGGCGACGGTGGTGGCAGCACTGGGAGTGGTGGCGGCCGTCGTAGCAGTCGCTGTGGAGCTATTCGCTGGGGAGTTTCTGGCGGTGGCCAGATGCAGCTGCAGCGGCATGCGCGTGAGACCCTTACACCCCAGCAGCTTCGTGAGTGGTTTGCTCAGCGTTGGGCGTCTCAGCGTAGTGGCCGTAGTGGCAGTCGCGGTGTAGCTTCTCAGTTGGGAGGTTCTGGCGGTGGCCAGATGCAGCTGCAGTGGCGTCTGCGTGAGACCCTTACACCCCAGCGGCTTCGTGAGTGGTTTGCTCAGTGTTGGGCGTCTCAGCGTAGCGGCCGTAGTGGCAGTCGCGGTGTAGCTTCTCAGTTGGGAGTTTCTGGAGGTGGCCCGGTGCAGCTGCAGCGACGTCGACATGAGACCCTTACGCCCCAGCAGCTTTGTGAGTGGTTTGCTCAGCGTTGGGCGTCTTAGAGACATGCTGAGGGTGACTGTTACCTGTGTGTGCCGCCCGACCCAGGTATAGAGGCTGCTGCTCTAGGTGCTAGTGAGTCTGCTCTCTCAGGTACTGGTGAGTCTGCTCTCTCTGGTACTGCGCCTGCTGCAGCCTTGCACACCTTCACGCTTGACTTAGGTGCTTCGCGCTGTTTCTTTCGCGACAGTACCACAGTCACACCGCTCATAGCACCTGTTGCTGTCTCTCTGGCTGACCCCTCTGGGGGCCCAGTCCTTGCACGCTCCTCCACTGTTCTGCCGTGTCCAGCGGTTCCGTCTGGCTCACTGTCCGGTCTCCACCTCCCCTCGTTCTCTACGAAATTGGTTAGCAACGCCGTCCTTCAGGATGAGTGGGTTGATACCTTCACCCCTGGAGGACAGCGTGTGGCGATCTGTACGTGCTCCTGGACTGGCAAGCATCTAGCCACGTTCACCCATCGGCCTGGGTCGAGTCTGTACACACTGACTACTGCGCCTCCTCAGGTAGCTGCGTCTGCGTCTGCGTCAGGATAGCTTGCGGCCCCCTGCTCGTGTCGCGCCCTGTCGCACCAGACGCTCCTTTGGCACCACCGCCTTGGTCACCCCTCCGTGGCACGCCTCCGTGGCATGCACTCCCGTCTCCTTGTCTCTGGTCTTCCTAGGTCTCTGCCTCCCCTCCCACCCTCGCCTGCCCCTCCCTGCCCTCCATGTGTTGAGGGGCGGCAACGCACCGCTCCTCACTCCTCCTCATTCCCCCCGACGACTGCTCCCCTGCAGACTCTCCACCTGGACGTGTGGGGCCCAGCCCGCGTCCGTGGACAGGGCCACGAGCGGTACTTTCTGCTGGTTGTCGATGACTACACGCGATACACCACGGTCTTCCCCTTGCGCCGGGGAGGTCCCTGATGTTTTGATCCCTTGGATCCGTGCTGTTCGTCTCCAGCTCCCGGAGCGGTTCGAGACGGACCTTCCCATCCTTCGTCTGCACTCTGACAGAGGTGGTGAGTTTTCCTCCGACCTCTTGTCGGAATTTTGTCGTGGGGAGGGCATTCGCCAGACGTTCACGCTTCCGACCTCTCCGCAGCAGAATGGGGTTGCTGAGCGCCGCATTGGCTTAGTCATGGAGGTCGCTCGTACCTCCATGATCCATGCGGCTTCCCCCCATTTTCTGTGGCCGTTTGCGGTCCGATACGCTGCGCATCAGCTCAACCTCTGGCCCCGTGTCTCCTTGCCGGAGACCTCGCCGATACTGCGTTGGACGGGAGAGGTTGGCGATGCGTCGGTGTTCCGGGTCTGGGGATGTCGAGCCTTTGTCCGCGATACGTCCGCGGACAAGCTCTCCTCCCATGCCGTTCCCTGTGTCTTCCTTGGCTTTCCCCTTGACGCGCCTGGCTGGCAGTTTTACCACCCCACCTCGCGCCGTGTCCTGCCCTCTCAGAACGTCACGTTTGACGAGTCGGTTCCCTTTTACCGTCTCTTCCCCTACCGCACTGCCCCTCTCCCTCCCCCGCCGCTCTTCCTCGCACCACGTCCTCCTCCAGTAGACCCCCTCCCCCCTCAGGGTCCTGCTCCCTCATGTGTGTCCCAGGTAGACCCTGTCGAGCCTGTCGAGGTAGCTGTCGACTCTAGTGCTGCTAGAGGTGCTGCGTCTGGGGGTGCTGCACCTGCGGGTGCGGGGCCTGGGGGTGCTGAGCTTGAGCATGCTGAGCCTGGGGTTGCTGAGTCTGAGGGTGCGGAGCCTGGGGGTGCTGAGCCTGAGCGTACTGAGCCTTGGGGTTCTGGGCTTGAGCGTGTGGAGCCTGGGGGTGCTGAGCCTGAGGGTGTTGAGCCTGGGGGTGCTGAGCCTGAGCGTGCTGCGCCTGGAGGTACTTTGTCTTCTGGAGGTCCTCCGGGTGTCTTGTCCAGTCGGGAGACGCTCTCTCCACCGCAGTTGCGCGAGTGGTTTGCTCGGCGCTGGAGCCTCCGAAATGGTGCTGCTGGAGCTGGAGTTGCGGGAGGTGCTGGAGCCGCTGGTTCCAGAGGTGCTCGTACTGGAGGTACTAGAGGTGCTGGAGCTGGAGGTACTGCTGGAGCTGGAGCTGCTGGAGGTACTGGAGCTGCTGGAGCTGGAGGTGCAGCTGGAGCTGGAGGCACTGGAGCTGTTGGAGAAGTCGTGCTCCAGATGTTGGTGCTGGAGACCATGGAGCTGGAGGTGCTGGCCCTGGGGGTGCTGGTGCTGGTAGTGCTGCAGGCGTTGGAGCTGGAGACCGTGGAGCTGGAGGTGCTGGCCCTGGGGGTGCTGGTGTTGTCGGTGCTGGTTCTAGAGGCGCTGTGCGGGCGCGACCGTACTTCGTTCCTCTGCTTCAGCAGGTTCTTGGTCTCCCACCTTCTACTGACCTCACTCCTCCTTTATTGTGTCCACCGCCTGACCAGTCCTAGCCGAAGTTACAGCCAGCCTCCCCACTGCTTACTCCGTCTCCTTACACTGAGCAGCCTGGAGGTCTTACCGAGCGTGGTGAGCCTGCGTCTCGTCCTGCGTTGCCTGTTCGCGCTGGTCGCACTGGTCGTCGTGTTCCGCGTCAGCGTCCTCCTCTTGTCCCCGGCACGCACCAGATGGCACTTCGTCCTTCCTCTGTTCCACTGCTTGTCCCTCTGCCATCTCCTCCTGTGTTTTCCCTTACTGACGGTCCAGACCCGGAGTCTGACTCCCTTCGTGCTGCAATTCCTACTGTCACGCGTCTACTGGCCACTGTTGTCACTGACCCTTCGTTTCAGTCTAGTGCTGCATCTACTCTTGTTGCTGAGCTGGTTGACTTTGCTGCCGCCTGTTATCTAGACTACGCCGCTAGCCTTGTTGCTGAGTCTGAGTCTGACTCTGTCTGTCCTCCGTCCGTCGGGGGTGAGTGTGCTCTTGGCACGGACGTCCTTGAGGACAGGCAGGAGGACTTTGAGTGTTTTGCAGCTGCTGTACCTCATCTCGTGTCCATGCTGATTGCAACTGAGGGAGACCCGGATGCACCTGACATCCCGACCCCGCGCTCTTACGCAGAGGCGATAGAGGGTCCCTACTCCTCTCAGTGGCAGTCAGCCATGGACGCAGAGATGGCATCCTGGAAGTCGACAGGCACTTACGTCGACGAGGTTCCCCCACCTAGGGCAAACATCGTCAATGGCATGTGGATTTTCAGGGTGAAGCGGCCGCCGGGTTCTCCGCATGTCTTTTAGGCGCGTTACGTTGCACGAGGCTTCAGTCAGCGACAGGGAGTTGACTTCTTCTAGACCTTCTCCCCTACCTCGAAGATGACCACTCTTCGGGTACTGCTGCACGTCGCCGCTCAGCGTGACTACGAGCTTCACTCTCTTGACTTCAGCACTGCTTTCCTACAGAGCAGCCTGCACGAGGAGATCTGGCTGCGCCGCCCACCTGGCTTCACTGGGTCGTTTCCTGTAGTTACCCAGTAGAGCCTCCGGCGGCCAGTCTACGGTCTCCGCCAAGTGCCTCGCAAGTGGCACGACACACTGAGGACAACTCTTGCGGCTCTTGGGTTTGCTCCTTTTACTGCTGACCCGTCGCTGTTTCTACGCACCGACACTTCCCTGCCGCCATTCTACATCCTAGTGTACGTCGACAACTTGGTCTTTGCCACTGCTGACACTGTTGGACTGGCACACGTGAAGTTGGAGCTGCACAAGAGACATACGTGCACAGACCTGGGTGAGCTGCGCAGCTATCTTGGCTTGCAGATCACTTGGGACAGAGCACGCCGCACCATTACCTTGACTCAGTTACACATGGTGCAGCAGGTCCTTTAGCGCTTCCGCTTCGAGTACTCCTTGCCACAGTCGACTCCTCTGCCTACCGGTCACTCGCTCTCAGCTCTGCCTTCGGATGAGTCCGTAGAGCCGAGTGGCCCGTATCTAGAGCTTGTGGGCTGCCTCATGTACCTGATGACCTGCACTCGACCTGACCTTGCTTACCCTCTTAGCATCCTGGCACGCTACGTTGCGCCTGGGAGACACTGACCAGAGCACTGGAAGGCCGCTAAGAGGGTGATGCGATACTTGTGCAGTACGTCGGGCATGGGGCTCGTGTTTGGAGGACTGGCTCGAGTTGTCCTCACTGGTCACGCAGATGCTTCTCGGGTTGACGACTTGGCTACGCAGCGGTCGTCACAGGGTTACACCTTCAGCCTTGGCTCCGGCTCTGTTTCGTGGCGGTCTACCCGCTCGTCTTCTGTTCTCAGCTCCAGCTGTGAGGCTGAGATCTACGTAGGGGCCATGGCTGCACATGAGTTACCCTGGCTCACCTACCTGCTGACCGACTTGGGACAGGCGCCTCGTTCTCCTCCAGTTCTGTACGTCGACAACACGGCCATGATTGGGTTGTGTCAGGAGCACAGACTGGAGCACAGAACGAAGCACATCGCTCTGCGCTACTTCCTTGCTCGAGATTTGCAGCAGCGTGATCAGCTTCGTCTTGTTTATGTGGCCTCTCCGGCCAACACTGCTGATATCTTCACCAAGGCACTCCAACCTTGTGATCATCAGCGTTTTTGTACAGTTCTTGGCCTCACTTGCTCACTTCTTGACTGTGCTTGTACTGTGATCTATATACTTATGCCTGCATGCTTACACTTGCTAGGTTGTGATCACTGTACTGCTTGTTCTCCTTTATATATAACTTTGCATGTGAACTGGCCTTGTGGCCATTTGCTTGTGCTCAGAATGCATGGTGACTTCGTGATCCACCCTGAGCTTGCTTTTGCTTTTCTTGACTGGTCTTGTGACCTCTTGTTCTCCCCCACCTTGCCTATGGGGCTGTGTCAAACTTATATGCTGCTTATTGTGTAGGCTTTAGTGGGGTAGCCCATATGGGGTACAACCCCTTTAGGGTTTCCTACTTGTACCCATCCTGCTGCTAGTTCGTCGATTCCTCGTTCATTCTTCTGACAGATTGGTTCGATGTTCACTTATCTATCCACAAAATCGTCCATGACTTGACGACTCAAAGTGTGCACTCACTCTAGTTGCATTGTATAAAACGATTGCGCAAGGTTCATATTAGTTGTCCATATTTACAGTGCGTTTGCGGGTAGATCTAGGCGAGGAAGCGTGTCGTCGCTATCAACTCAACACAACCGTCGTCCAACACAACCTTCAACAACCAGCAGCGACTATTAACAGCCCATGTTTTCACCCCTGAGTAGCAGTCAGCACCAACTGCTTCTCTTTTCGACTACGCTATCACTTCTCTTATGCCAGCCATACCATGCGATCACGTGCACACCTACAGAGCGCGCCTAGCAGACATAGTCGATGGCGTACGACAAGATTGGTCCATCTGGCCGGGTTCGCAACGCGAGCTAGACTATATAATCGCGGCTGCTGAGTCTAAACACTTGCCACAGCTCAGAGATCCGCGGTTCATAGATGCGCTGTACTTTGATGTGGTTCAAGCGGATAAGGAGGAGCTACGTGATTGGACTAACGAGGCGGCCTGCATTATCAAGAAGATGGCAAAAGACGATGGTTTGCCTTTAATCTTGGATTCGTCTTTGAACTACTGTCTCAAACAGCGCAAAGAATACATGTTTAGGCGTAAAATAGAACGGGTTGCTCGAGTGGATCAGCAACTAACTGATCTCTGGATGGAAAGGTCGAATATGGTGCTCGCTTAGGTTAGCAAGGCAATACGCACACGCACTGATCGCTGCACTAGTAAATGACATGAAGTGATGGGTTTTTTCCATTACCATGCCCTATTAACTCTTTTTCTAATGTATATTTGTTGTAGGCTCCGTGATTAGTAAGCATGACAGCGAAATCTATGTCGATTTCTGTGGGTGCAGAGTCTGCATACACTTGTGTTGTTTTTACAGACTGGACTATGGCATTAGAATTGTGTGTTGCTCAAGCTTGGTGACCATAATCAAATAGGAGATCAAACTATAACTGAAGGCACGAGAGCATTGATTAGGTTGCTAGAATCATTGAGTCTTGATGTTTCACCTATCAATCAGCATTTTCATTTAGATGCAAGAACATACACAACATATGTTGTGTATGTCTCGTTTGTTGTATCATTTACCATATGATTTTTTGGGCCGTGGACGTTGTATAATATATTTACGTACCCTTAATACATGTTGCTTTATATGGCAGCAGCATATTCTTGCTGTTGTTTGAGTTTCTCTTTCTGAATATGTACCCCATACAAGCCAAACCAAGTCGCTGGCACCATGTCGCGACTTTTGCGACTCGATGCCACGGTACGGTACTCATTGTCACCCAGGTGGTGAGCCTGCTCCTCTAGTTTTCCAGCCCCGACACCAAACTAAAGCAAAGCCAGCAGCTGGCATTCAACCCCAAGTCACACTCACACACTTTGAGCTTCACTCACGCACCTATGCGCTGCACACGCGATTCATGCGGTTGAATACTTGCAATATGGTAGTGCCTTTGTTGGCCAAAGTAATAGTCGTCACTCTCTGGGCTGCCTTGGTGAGTGTTTTTTGTGCCTGCTATTTTGACTTTCTAGAAAGCTATGACAATCCTTTCGGTTAGAGTCGTGACGGTATTGACTCTCGCATCCGCGGTCACATTTGTTCTAATAACTGGTTTGTGTGGACAGATCATGGCGCAGTACCAATACGATTGCAATGCAACTTTCTTCTCCGAGTCCGCACTCATGAATCGCGAGCGAGGAATAGCATCATGTCCTCACAAAAGGCCTCGCCATGACCATGGTCCTATCCCGAAACCTGGTATCCTGGCTGAACTAGCAGCAGTAGATGCTCCCGTGCTCCCACCACCGATTGATCACCGTTCCGCCCCATCATGTGAGGATACCAGTGGTGCACCACCAATTTATGTGGATAGGCCGATCTAGGGAGCGGATGGTCGCGACGAATTTAACCCATGTTTTGCCGAGATGGCGGAGACGCTATCACACCGGAGGTTTGACACACAAAGGGAAACTTTTCGGTTCTTGTCAATGTGCAACAAAGGCGCCGGCATGTTTGGAAGTGACATATCTTTTTTTTTTTCAAATTAATCAAAGATCCAGACTTCTGCCTTGAACAGTTGCGCACTTGGAATGGTAAACACGCGGTTGACAAATATGCATTGGAGACGTTGGGCATTCAAATGAATAACGTCAAGACTGCAGAAATCCGCGTGGATGATCAGCCTGCCGTTTTCAAACTCAAGTACATTGACCCCATCGAGGTATGCACTAACTATGCTACATCATAGTGTTATTTCCACGTTCCGAGTATACCCGCTAAACCATAATGACGTATCTATCAACTCTGCTCCACATGCATTGCTCCGAATGTGGCGTGACCCCAAAAACACGGATGGGTTTGTCCACCGTGCGGCACGGGACATGGAAAACGACGAGCGGGTATACGGGCCTGCACAGTCAGGTACATTTTGGGAGGAAGCGCAGGTACGCTCTTTACTGGACATGTCGAAGTTGTAATGAGAATGTGTGATGGAAAAGAGAGCAGTGGCAACGAGAGCGGGACAGCTGTGTGGCAGGGAAGGGAATGTGCAAGGCAGGGAAAAGAAGGTGAGTGGCACGGAAGGGAATGTGCAAGGCAGGGAAAACAAGGTGATTGGCAGGGAATGGAATGTGCAAGGCAGGGAAAAGAAGGTGAGTGGCAGGGAATGGAATGTGCAAGGCAGAGAAAAGGAGGTGAGTGGCAGGAAATGGAATGTGCAAGGCAGGGAAAAGAAGGTGAGTGGCAGGGAATGGAATGTGCATGGCAGGGAAAGGAAGGTGAGTGTCAAGGAATGGAATGTGCATGGCAGGGAAATGAAGGTGAGTGGCAGGGAATGAAATGTGCATGGCAAGGAAATGAAAGTGAGTGGCAGGTAATGGACGGTGAGTGGCATTGGGTTGTCACATGCGAGTGTAGGTATCAGGATAGTGGTTGATGTTTCCAACCACAATGCGATGTGTGTGCCTTTTTCGTACCTCCCTCTATTGTCTTGTGCAGGTTGGGTTGTCGTCTGACGAGCTGGTGCGTCCGCTCATACTTTCTAGTGACGAGACTCTCCTCAGTGGAAGTGAACGCCTGAAGGCGTGGGCTTTCTACTTGACATGTACCAACATCCCTCTCCATCTCCGGTGGAAGGATCACGGGAGAGTTTTGATCGCGCTCATCCCAATCACAGACCTCGACATGGAACCATTCCAGAAAGTGGAGCTCTTCCAGAACGCTCAACACATTGTACTCGAATCAGTGATTGCAGCTTGCCAAAGGTATGCCACGTGGACGTGCAATCGTATATGCCAGGAGTTGTAGCCATGTTTCATAGGCGAAGGGTCGAACCATAGACAATGTCCATGCTTCCCATAATTCGTTTTCCATCGAGTATCTCTCTGCGCATGTCTTTTTCGACCGCTCTCTTCCCGTGACAGATCCCCTTGGCAACACGTTCACCGTGTGGCCGAATTTGTACTCGTAGGTGATCGAGTACCCAGAGGGGTCACACGTCACGTGCACAATGCAACATGCTTCCGAGAGACCTTGCTCACAATGTTACGTCCACAAGAACAACCTCGACAACATGGACCCGACTCTGAACGAACCATGGACTGTGGAGCACCAGACTGCGCTGTACACGTGTACAGACAAAAAAACATGGGAAAAATATTCCACACACCAATCGCCAGTGAGTTGCAAGGGCAGAGAGTGCTTGATGGGTGAGTTGAGTGGTGCCATGTGCAAAGGCAGAGAGTGGTTTTTGGGTGAGCTGAGTGGTGCCAAGGGCAAAGAGTGCTTGATGGGTGAGTTGAGTGGTGCCATGTGCAAGGACAGAGAGTGCTTGATGGTGAGGTGAAGGGGGCTGTGAAACCCATTCCCTCTCCCACTGGTCCAATGTCCACAGCCGACTATGCTTCCCCTACATTCTCCACTACCACCAATGTGCCATCCATGCCCCCATGCAGTGTGTATTATGGATATTCAGCTGACCCTCCGAGGTCGACAAGTCGTGGGCGAATCCGTATCTGGTAGTCATCCCTGATGTATTGTTTGCAATACTGATCGGCGTGTGGGTGTACATACTAGAATGTGTGGTTAAGGGGGAGAATAACGTTGAGATGAACATGTAATTATAGTCTCTGAGTACGCAAACTATGGCATGCTTTGGATATCGCCTTTCCACACACGCGTCGCTTGTGCCTTTGTTAAATCTCAGGAGGCTCGGAGTTATGCACAAAGACCACAGGTTCTCAGGGATGAAACTTCCAACCGAAGGCCGTTACTTCAAGCCTAAGGCAAACTACTCGGCTGCAGAGCGTGCAAGCATGATTAGTGTGAGTTTCTACATTCTTCTAACAGAGTCAATTGGTAGCTATAACAAGTAATATATACACATTTGAAGACGTACAAACTGCTGATTGATTTCCTTTGCAAAATGTGTATGCTCCTAAACCCTCATTGTGCACAGGTGGTGTTGCTAATCATGGAAGGGCTACAAATACCAAACGTTAAGATGGCCGTTTTGCGGGCCTTCGTGAAATGGTACCACACATTTCTGTGTAACAAAGTACACAGAGACAATGTTGCGACAATATCTCAAGGACACAGCAGAGTGAGCATTCCCCTTCAACCCTCTTAACCGTTTCTCTCATTCTTGTGCACCGTACAGTACGCTCGGTCCAAGGAAGCATTAACAAAATCGTTTTGTGTGTTCATGCTAGTGCGGCTACTGAAGACAAATTTACCACGTGGCGGATTTGAGTGGAGGCTCATGAAGATTCAAGCTCTCGTTCACTTTCCGGATGTGATTCGTAGGAGCGGCATACCGACTGAATTTTCAGCAGAGATTTTCGAGCATGCCCACTCCTCCACCTGCAAGCAGGTCTTCCGAGCATCCAACTACCGAGACTACGCGGAGGCTATCATGCAAATGATAATCGTCCGTTCGGTCATTCTACACATGCCTACAACTTTTGGCGAGCGGAACCATCGCTTGACGGCTCTGATGAAGGTGTGAGATGATGTGCTTACCATTCTCTCCAGGCCATGCACACACCCCACCCCATGCCACATGCACCCACATGATAGCACACTCACACCCACATGCCATGTCACACGCTCCCACATGCCAGCACACTCACACCCAGATTACATGCCTCACACACACACATGCCAGCCCACTCACACCCCACCCCATGCCACATGCACCCATATGATAGCACACTCACACCCACATGCCATCCCACACGCTCCCACATGCCAGCCTACTCACACCCACATTACATATCGCACACACACACATGCCTACAGCTCTTGGCGAGCGGAACCATCGCTTGACGGCTTTGAGGAAGGTGTGAGATGATGTGCTTACCATTCTCTCCAGGCCACTCAAACCACATGCCAGCACCCTCGCATACCAGCCCGCTCACTCCACTTGCCATCCCACACGCCTCCATCATGCCAGCACACTCATACCCACATTACATGTCGCACACACACACATGCCAGCCCATTCACACCCCCACCCTATGCCACATGCACCCACTTGCCAGCACACTCACACCCACATCCCATGTCACACGCTCCCACATGCCAGCACACTCACACCCACATTACATGCCTCACACACACACATGCCAGCCCACTCACACCCCCACCCTATGCCACATGCACCCACATGATAGCACACTCACACCCACATGCCATGTCACACGCTCCCACATGCCAGCACACTCACACCCACATTACATGCCTCACACACACACATGCCAGCCCACTCACACCCCCACCCTATGCCACATGCACCCATATGGTAGCACACTCACACCCACATGCCATCCCACACGGTCCCACATGCCAGCCCACTCACACCCGCATTACATGTCGCACACACTCACATGCCTACAGCTCTTGGCGAGCGAAACTGTCGCTTGACGTCTTTGATGAAGGTGTGAGATGATGTGCTTACCATTCTCTCCAGGCCACTCAAACCACATGCCAGCACCCTCGCATACCAGCCCGCTCACTCCACTTGCCATCCCACACGCCTCCATCATGCCAGCACACTCACACCCACATTACATGTCGCACACACCCACATGCCAGCCCATTCACACCCCCACCCTATGCCACATGCACCCACATGACAGCACACTCACACCCACATCCCATGTCACACGCTCCCACATGCCAGCACACTCACACCCACGTTACATGCCTCACACACACACATGCCAGCCCACTCACACCCCCACCCTATGCCACATGCACCCACATGAGAGCACACTCACACCCACATGCCATCCCACACGCTCCCACATGCCAGCCCACTCACACCCACATTACATATCGCACACACACACATGCCAGCCCATTCACACCCCTACCGTATGCCTCATGCACCCACATGACAGCACACTCACACCCACATGCCAGGTCACACGCTTTCACCTCCTAGCACACTCATACCCCCGTGACATGCCACTCACAACCACATGTCAGCCCACTCGCACCCACATGCTATACCACCCACACCCACATGCCAGCCCACACACACCCACATGCCAGCCCACACACACCCACATGCCATCCGACGCACACCAAAGCGCCACCTGCACCCACATGCCATCCGACGCACACCAAAACGCCACCTGCACCCACATGCTATCCCACCCACATCCACATGCCAGCCCACACACACCCACATGCCAGCCCACACACACCCACATGCCATCCGACGCACACCAAAACGCCACCTGCACCCACATGCCATCCGACGCACACCAAAACGCCACCTGCACCCACATGCCATCCGACGCACACCAAAACGCCACCTGCACCCACATGCTATCCCACCCACACCCACATGCCAGCCCACACACAGCCACATGCCATCCGACACACACCAACACGCCATCCGACCTGCACCCACATGCCAGCCCACCCAAACCCCATGACATGCCACTCACAACCACATATCAGCCCACTCGTACCCACATGCTATCCCACCCACAGCCACATGCCAGCCCACACATGTCAAACACTATGTGTTGTTGTTGTGTAGGCTATAGTGGGTTAGCCTTTAGGGGGTACACAAAACTAGGGTTTGCTACTTGTACTCCAACTTTTCATAGTTCACACACTTCTCATTCTGACATGGTAGCAGAGCTTAGGTTCTAGACCTAGGACTCACCTAAGGGCCCACCGTTAGAAGCGCCCTCGAGCGCCCCATCGTCCTAGCGCCCTCGAGCGCCGTTCCCCTAGTGCGCCCTCGTGCGCCTCGTCTTCTCCTGCTGCCTGTGCGCGGCTCGCTAGTGCCGCGCGCGGCCTTTTTTTTTTTCCCGCGCGTCGCCCCCTAGCAGCCCGCGCGCGGCCGTTTCTGAGCGCGCGCCGCCCGTTAGCCGCCCACGCCGCCACGAGCAGCCCGACGACCGGCCCCCCCTAGCCGCGCGCCGCCCGTGAGCCACCCGTAGGCCGCCGCGACGCCCTCCCTAGGCCACCCGCCCGCTAGTAAGGCCCACGAGCGGCCACGGCCCGCCCGCTATAGCCGCCCACGCGCACGTCCCCCAGGCGCGCACCGCCGCGTAGCCTAGACCGAGCCGAGCCGCACAGCCCGAACCGAGCCGCGCCGCCCGAACCGAGCCGCGCCGCCCGAACCGAACCGCGCCGCTGTCAGGGACCAGTTCCTCGCCCTCTCCCCCACTGACCTCACTGTCGACCTCCTCGAGAAGGAGCTCCTAGCAGCTGAGAAGAGCATTGTCGCTGTAGGTGCCTCTCGTGGTGACCCCCGCACCCCCTTCTTTGAGGGGTGCTCCCCCTCCCCCCTCCTCCCCTCCATTGCATCTGCTGCTGCTGTCGACTACCTCGGAGCTGAGAGGGTCGGGGCCGCGTCTACTCCTAGTGGGAGACGCAAGGGCGGCAGGGGCAAGGGGGGCAGGGGTGGTGGAGGTGGAGGAGGGGGCGGCGGCAGTGGAGGAGGTGGGGGGGGCGGGGGTGGTGGTGGGAGTGGGAGTGGCGCGGGTGGTGGGGGGGTCAGTGGCGGCACAGGGGCTGGTGGCGGCGGCGACGGTGGTGGGGGTGGTGGAGGTGGTGCTGGCAGTGGTGGCGGCGGTGGAGCGGGTGGCGGGCGCGGTGGAGCGGTGCAGCGTGGGGGGTTTGGCGGTGGCCAGAGGCAGCAGCAGCAGCTCCGTGAGTGGTACTCTCAGCGTGGGGGGTCTGGGGGAGGGGGTACCTGCCCGTATGTCATCCGCACAGGTGACCGCACTGGCCAGACTTGTGGGAGGTTTCACAGTGCGCAGCGCTGTTTCTTTCGCCTCGACGACGCCTGGCGCGAGCAGTTTCCTGACGCCTCTGAGCTGCCCCGCTGGGCTGATCTGCTTAAGAAGGGGATTGATATCTTTGCTTATGATTATGATGCTATTCTTGCTGCTATGTATGCATTGACTATTAGTGCTGAGGGTGACTGTTACCTGAGTGTTCCGCCTGACCCGGGCATTGGGACCAGTGAGGCTGCAGCTCTAGGTGCTAGCGCGTCTGCTGCTCTAGGTCCTGGTGAGGCTGCTGCCCTAGGTGCTAGTGCGTCTACGTCTGCTGGTGCCACACCTACTGAGGCACTGCACACCTTCACACTGGACTCAGGTGCTTCCCGCTGTTTCTTTCGTGACCGCACTGCCCTAGAGCAGCTTCCTCGACCGGTTGCTGTCTCTCTGGCTGACCCCTCAGGGGGTCCGGTCCTTGCGACCTCCACCACTGCCCTCCCTTGTCCTGCTGTCCCGTCTGGCACGCTGTCGGGCCTCTACCTCCCCTCGTTCTCTACGAACTTGGTGGCGGGTTCCGCACTCCAGGACGCGGGTGTTCACCAGTTCACCCCGGCCTACGAGCGTGTGACGCACTGCACGTGTGCGCGGACGGGACGTCACCTAGCTACCTTCACTCGGCAGCCGGGGTCGGACTTGTACACACTGACCACTGAGTCTCCTCAGGTAGCTGCGTCTGCGTCTGCGTCAGGTCAGCTGTCGGCCCCCTGCTCGTGTCGCTCCCTGTCACACAGGACTGTCCTCTGGCACCACCGCCTTGGTCACCCGTCAGTGCAGCGCCTTCGCGGCATGCACTCCAGGTACCTTGTCTCTGGTCTTCCCAGGGTTCTCCCTCCCCTCCCACCCTCGCCTGCTCCTCTCTGTCTTCCCTGTGTCGAGGGGCGGCAGCGCGCCGCTCCTCACTCCTCCTCGTTCCCTCCCACAGAGGCTCCCCTGCAGACTCTCCACCTGGACGTGTGGGGCCCCGCCCGCGTCCGGGGACAGGGCCACGAGCGGTACTTTCTGCTGGTCGTCGACGACTACACGCGCTACACCACGGTCTTCCCCTTGCGTATCAAGGGTGAGGTCCCTGATGTCTTGATCCCCTGGATCCGCGCTGCTCGTCTCCAGCTCCGCCAGCGGTTCCAGTCGGACTTTCCAGTCCTGCGTCTGCACTCTGACAGAGGTGGCGAGTTTTCCTCTGACCTCTTGGCAGCCTACTGTGCGGAGCACGGCATCACCCAGTCGTTCACGCTCCCGGCCTCTCCACAGCAGAATGGGATTGCTGAGCGCCGCATTGGTCTTGTCATGGAGGTCGCTCGTACCTCCATGATCCATGCAGCTGCCCCCCATTTCCTGTGGCCGTTTGCAGTGCAGTACGCCGCGCATCAGCTCAACCTCTGGCCCCGTGTCTCTGTTCCGGAGACCTCGCCTACCCTGCGTTGGACGGGGGAGGTTGGCGATGCGACGGTGTTCCGAGTCTGGGGATGTCGAGCCTTTGTCCGCGATACGTCCGCAGACAAGCTCTCCTCCCGTGCCGTTCCCTGTGTCTTCCTTGGCTTTGTCCCTGACGCGCCTGGCTGTCAGTTTTACCACCCCACCTCGCGCCGGGTCTTCGCCTCTCAGGACGTCACCTTTGACGAGTCGGTACCCTTTTACCGTCTCTTCCCCTACCGCACTGCCCAGCTCCCCCCTCCGCCGCTCTTCCTCATGCCAGGTGCTGCTTCGGTAGACCCCCTCCCTCCCCAGGGTCCTGCTCCCTCAGGTGTTTCCCAGGTAGACCCGGTCGAGCCTGTCGAGGTAGCTGTTGACTCTGGTCCTGTGCGAGGTGCTGGGTCTGGGGGCGCTGAGCCTGGGGGTGCTGAGACTGAGGGTGCTGAGACTGGGGGTGCTGAGACTGGGGGTGCGGAGACAGCGGGTGCTGAGGCTGGAGGTACTGCGACTGGGGGTGTTGCGCCTAGAGGTGCTGAGGCTGGGGGCTTTGAGACTGACCGTACTGCGACTGCTGGCGCTCCTTCTTCACAGCAGCTGCGTGAGTGGTACGCTCGGCGCTGCAGCCTCCGGAGTGGAGCTCGCGGTGTTGAGGTGCAGCCCGCTGGAGACCCTACTGCTGTTGGAGGTCCTGGAGCTCCTGCTGGTGCTGCTGGTGCTGCTGGAGGTGTTGGAGCTGCTGGAGGTCCTGGAGCTACTGGAGGTGCTGCTGGTGCTGCTGGAGGTACTGGAGCTGCTGGAGGTACTGCCGGAGGTGCTGGAGGTGCTGCTGGAGCTGCTGGAGGTACTGGAGCTGCTGGAGCTGATGGAGGTTCTGCTGGAGCTGCTGGAGGTTCTGGTGCTGTCTCTGCTGCTGCTGGGGGCACTTCACGGCCGCGGCCGTACTTCGTTCCGCTCCTTCAGCAGGTTCTTGGTCTGCCGCCTCCTCCTAGTCCTCCTCCCTCCGTAGAGTGTCCTCCGCCTGTCCAGTCGCAGTCACAGCTACCGCCTGCCTCGCCGCTTCCTGGTCCTTCTCCCTACACTGGTCCGACAGGCGGGCTTACAGAGCATCGTGAGCCTGAGTCTCGTCCTGTGTCACATGTGTCCCGTCCTGTGTCACCTGTTCGTACTGCTTGCGCTAGTCGCCGTGTACCACGTGAGCGTCCGACACCTGTCCCTGGCACACACCAGATGTCACTGCGTCCCTCCACTGCTCCACAGCGTGTCCCTCTGCCGTCTCCTCCTCAGTCCTCTCTTCCTACCCTTGCTGACCCGGAGTCTGACTCCGTTCGTGCTGCCAGTCCTACTGTCACGCGTCTCCTGGCCACTGCTGTCACTGACCCTTCTTTTGAGTCGGCTGCTGCGTCTGCCCTAGTTGCTGAGCTTGTCGACTTTGCTGCTCGCTGTCGTCTAGACTACGCTGCCAGTCTTGTTGCTGAGTCTGAGTCTGTCTGTCCTCCGTCCGTCGGGGGTGAGTGTGCTCTTAGCACGGACGTCCTTGAGGACAGACACGAGGACCTTGAGTGTCTTGCAGCCGCTGCGCCCCATCTCGTGTCCATGCTGATTGCCCCTGAGGGAGACCCGGATGCACCAGACATCCCGACTCCTCGATCGTACGCTGAGGCGATCGAGGGTCCCTACTCCTCACAGTGGCACTCAGCCATGGACGCAGAGATGGCTTCCTGGAAGTCCACAGGCACCTGCGTCGACGAGGTTCCCCCACCTGGGGCGAACATCGTCAGTGGCATGTGGATTTTCAGGGTGAAGCGGCCGCCGGGTTCTCCGCCTGTCTTCAAGGCTCGTTACGTTGCTCGAGGCTTCAGTCAGCGAGAGGGAGTAGACTTCTTTCAGACCTTCTCCCCCACCCCGAAGATGACCACTCTTCGGGTACTACTGCACGTTGCTGCTCAGCGTGACTACGAGCTTCACTCTCTTGACTTCAGCATAGCTTTCTTGCAGGGCAGTCTGCACGAGGAGATCTGGCTGCGCCGCCCTCCTGGCTTCACTGGGTCGTTTCCTCCTGGTACCCAGTGGAGCCTCCGGCGGCCGGTCTACGGTCTCCGCCAGGCGCCACGTGAGTGGCACGACACACTGAGGACAACTCTTGCGGCACTTGGGTTCTCTCCTTCTACTGCTGACCCATCGCTGTTTCTGCGCACCGACACTTCGCTGCCGCCGTTCTACATCCTCGTGTACGTTGATGACTTGGTCTTTGCCACTGCTGACACTGAGTCTCTCGCCCACGTGAAGTCGGAGCTGCAGAAGAGACACACGTGCACAGACCTGGGTGAACTGCGCAGCTACCTTGGCTTGCAGATCACCCGGGACAGAGCACGCCGCACCATTACCCTGACTCAGTCACACATGGTGCAGCAGGTCCTTCAGCGCTTCGGCTTCACCTGGTCCTCAGCACAGGCCACTCCTCTGGCTGTAGGTCACTCGCTCTCAGCTCTGCCTTCGGATGAGTCCGTAGAGTCGAGTGGTCCTTACCCAGAGCTAGTTGGTTGCCTCATGTACCTGATGACTTGCACTCGTCCTGACCTAGCATACCCTCTTGGCCTTCTGGCCCGCTACGTAGCTCCTGGCAGGCACCGAAAGGTGCACTGGGATGCTGCAAAGAGGGTATTGCACTACTTGTGCAGTACATCGGGCATGGGGCTCGTGCTTGGAGGAGGGAGCTCAGTTGTTCTCACTGGGCACTCAGACGCTTCTTAGGTTGACGACCAGGCTACTCAGCGGTCGTCACAGGGTTACACCTTCAGCCTTGGTTCTGGTTCAGTTTCGTGGCGCTCTACGCGTTCGTCTTCAGTTCTCAGCTCCAGTTGTGAGGCTGAGATCTACGCCACAGCCATGGCTGCACAGGAGTTACGCTGGCTCACCTACCTGCTGACCGACCTTGGAGAGAGGCCTAGTTCTCCTCCAGTGCTGTACGTCGACAACAAGGCTGCCATTGCCTTGTGTGAGGAGCACAGACTGGAGCACAGAACGAAGCACATCGCTCTCCGTTACTTCCTTGCTCGAGAGCTGCAGCAGCGTGGTCAGCTTCATCTGCGTTACGTGGCCTCTCAGGCCAACACCGCTGATATATTCACCAAGGCACTTCAGCCTGGTGATCATCAGCGCTTCTGTACTTTGCTGGGGCTGGTGCCCACTTTTCCTCACTTGTTGTAGGCTTTTCCTGTACTGTGTTCTCTATATATACTCCTGCCTGTTTGTTCTGCTGGGCTGAGATCACCCTTGCTGTTTGTACTACATATCTACTTCTGCATGTGAACTGGCCATGTGGCCCTTTGCTTGTGCTCGGAATGTGTGGTGACGTTGTGATCCACCCTGAGCTTGCTTGCCTTTCCTGACTGGTCTTGTGACCCCTTGCTCTCCCCCACTTTGCCTATGGGGGTGTGTCAAACACTATATGTGTTGTTGTTGTGTAGGCTATAGTGGGTTAGCCTTTAGGGGGTACACAAAACTAGGGTTTGCTACTTGTACTCCAACTTTTCATAGTTCACACACTTCTCATTCTGACAACACACACACGCATGTTAGCCCACACACACCCACCTCCGAGAAGCAACAGTAAGCATATGAAGTACCCTTTGAATAAAATATGTCTCCCCTCACCCTATTTTCGGCATGCGGATGCGGTTTGCCATGTTGTTCTGACAACGACGTCAACACCTGTTTCAATGCCACACATTCTTGATAATAGGCGTGTAACAACCTGTGGAAGAGCTACGTTGACCACCACGGCACGTGCATGGACCTATTCGCCTCTGCACTTGGTGCTGCAGGTTGTCACACAAACACCATTTATGCAAGCATGGGTTCTGCATGTCATGATCGTGAAATGGCCCATTGTCAGACATGTAAGCCAGCTATAACTTATCCCTCAAGCAATGCCATATCATGTCCATGTTGTATACACTGCAGGTCCATTCCGCCGTGGCTCTACCAGGGAAAGATGGGTACTAGAGCCACTACGCACGTGCGACCCCGAAGTTCCATGGCGCAGCTTATATCTCATGCGTTTCACTGCAGTCGCTCGCTGCCGACGAATCAACACCTGCAGTGGCTGTGGTCTATGCACAAATTCGAGTGCTATTTCACGTGATGACCCACGGGGAGAACGGTGTTAATAACAAAGTTCCATTGGCGTTTGTAAGGATGCTTGAGGAGCGTGGGGAGGACACCGAGGCCTGCTCGTTGAATCTGGGTACAGGTCGTCACGCAACTACGTACAGAACATTCATCTTGCTGAGGTCAGTCAGTCGGGCGGAGCACACCATAACGTCTTTCACACGACCCACGTTGAAGCTTCTCAACCGTTATGCATACGATTAAATAATTCTCAACCCATTAGCGGATATCATGTTTGAGTATTCGATTGCGATCATACGGTGAGCCAATACATCGGCCTATATAATGATACTATCAATTCCGTATTCTTTAGAGAGTCAATTCATCACATGATAAACTATTGCATTGTTACATGCATTGCCAAGGCGGTGCTGAAATCTCAACTACTTGACATGACATACATATAAGTATCATGCTGTATTGCTATTTTCAATCGTCTTTCTCGAACCTTAGAATCCTTCAGTATCGGGTTGCCAAACCTGCAAGGTGCTAAACGAGCGAAGTGCATTTTTGGAAGGTGAACGGGCGAAACGGGAGTAGAGTAACAGCCGATGTGTACGAAAACGTACAACTTCGCAATTAGCAGGATTTCCATAGGTATGAATCGAAAACCAACCAGGTGCTGCCACGCAGCCTCCACAGTGTTCCGCTCGGAAAGTTTGACGAGGCGCCAACCGGGAAAGCAACAGAAACGTAGCTTTGCCGTAACTCTCCTGAAAGCAGCTTTCAAGCACATGAAAACAAACCTACCCCTCCGACCCCCCTGTTTTTCCGATGTCTTCGTAGCCCAGCCAGTGGCTGAACGCCATCGTCAGTTCGCGGCGCTCCTCGCGCGCTGCCTGGATGGAGCCAGGCGGAGGAGGGAGGGGGCGAAGGGGAAAGGGGGCACGGAGGGGGAAAAGCGGGGGAGGTGCAAGAGGGAGGAGAGGAAGTGCGAGGGGGGAGGCGGTGGGCGGGGTGGCGGAGGGGACTGCAGGGGCTTGGTGGGCGATTGGGGGAGGCGCGGAGGGTGGCTACGTGGGAGCAGGAGGACTCGCGCCTGGGGGAACGGGATGGGGCGTGGAGGAGGCCGCGGAGGTTGGCGCAAACGTGCGCGGGGCGGCAGTGTCAGCGTGGGAGGGCGGAGGGACGGGCGGAGGAGTGGGAGCGGTGGGCGGAGGAGGGGAAGCAGCGAATGCAGCGGAGGGATCGACAGGGGGAGGCGCGGAGGGGCGCGTATCCCGCCGCAGAGGAGGCAGGGGGAGGGGCTCGGATGGCGGCGGAGGAGGGAGTAGGGCGCGCTCAATCGAGGGCGCGGGCGCGGGAAGGGGGAGAATGGGGGTCGGTACAGGGCAAGCGGAAGGCAGTCGCGGGCGGGGGATGGTGGCGCGTGGAGGGAGGGGCGCAAGTGTGGCGCGCGGGCAGGAATGGATGGGGGCGGGCGCGCATGCGCGTGGGGATGCGCGGAAGAGAGGAGGGAACGCTGGCAGGGGGTTGGACGTGGGTGGGGGAATGGGGTACCTCGATGGGCGGGTGAGTGGTGGAGAGGCATTGGGAGCGGTCGGGGACCAGCAGAGGCGTGTGGATAGGGAGGAGTACGAAGGTGCAGCGAGGGGAAGGAGAGTGGAGATGGCGTGGGGGTTGGAGGGCGACGAGGAAGGGCATCGGTGTGATCGGAGGGGCGAGGAGGCACACGCAAGGCAGCAGATGGTGGGCTCAGAAGATGGGAGATTGCACCGCCTGCCACAGCAGCAGCAGCAGCAGCAGCGCCAGTATGAGCAGCAACGGCAGCAGGGGGGAGGGGGCGGCGAGGGGCAGTTTGGTGTTGCAGCGGGCAGTTGGGAGGAGGGTTGGCGGGCGGAGTGGCAGCTTGGCGGTGGAGTGGGTGGCGGTGGAGTGGGTGACGGTGGAGTGGGTGGCGGTGGAGTGGGTGGCGGTGGAGTGGGTGGCGGTGGAGTGGGTGGCGGTGGAGTGGGTGGCGGTGGGGAGGAGCTTGGGCGCACCGACGTGGGTGTGGGTGCGGACGGTGGGGGGGGTGGGGCATGGGGGGAGTGGCACGAGGGGGAGGGTGGAGGAGCGGCAGAGGAGGAATGGGAAGGAGAGGGAGGGGAGGAGTGGGGGGGAGAGGCGGGGGAGGGGGAGGAGGACTATGAGCTGGGCTATGCTGCTGGCCTGGCAGCTGCTCGTGAGGCCCTCAGACAAGCCTCTGCCACCACTACCGCCGCCGCTGCTGGAGGAGCAGGAGTTGGTGCTGGCAGGGCGGCTGTTGTTGGCGCTGCTTCCACGGGTGCGGTTGACGAGGGGGCAGCAGCAGGCGGTGCAGCAGAGGCAGGCATGGATGGCATGCTGCCTCACCACCCGCCTGCTGCAGCACCACGGAGCGCAGCGGCTGCTCCTCACACAACGGATGGACCTCATGTGCCCGCGGCAGCAGCAGCAGCAGCAGCAGGCGACAGCGCAGGCGAGCAGGAAGGGACAGGCGGTGGCAGCAGCAGGCGGCGCGACGGGGGAGGGAGCAGGAGCGGGCGGCGCAAGCCCGTGGACGTGAGAGTGAAGCGCGAAATCTGTGAGCTGCGGCGCCTGCGCCCCGGCATCACGGTGCCGGGCATCATGCACGTGTGCCGCGCCAAGTACCCGCACATTCGCCTCATCCCCTCGCACGTGCGCGGCATCCTCGACAACGCGGCCCGCTGGAGCACTGCGCTGGCGCAGCGCAGCAGCAAGAGCGTGCGCGCGCCGGAGAACATGGCGCTGGAGGAGGCGCTGGTGGCGTGGGTGAGGGACATGAAGGGCGGCCCCGGCGCCACCAAGGTGCAGCTGCACGCCATCTGCGCCAAGGGCCGCCAGCTGGGCCCCTCGTTTGGGGTCTCGCCCTCCTTCAGGTGCTGCCAGGGTTTGATGGGAGGGGAGGCGGGGCTCCGTGCCATGTGTTGCTTGCTTGCTGCTTCCCCTGCACCCTCGGACCCGCGCCTCTCCCCTTCCTCGCCTCTCCCCTTCCTCGCCTCTCTCCTTCCTCGCCTCTCCCCTTCCTCGCCTCTCCCCTTCCTCGCCTCTCTCCTTCCTCGCCTCTCCCCTTCCTCGCCTCTCCCCTTCCTCGCCTCTCTCCTTCCTCGCCTCTCCCCTTCCTCGCCTCTCTCCTTCCTCGCCTCTCTCCTTCCTCGCCTCTCTCCTTCCTCGCCTCTCCCCTTCCTCGCCTCTCTCCTTCCTCGCCTCTCCCCTTCCTCGCCTCTCCCCTTCCTCGCCTCTCCCCTTCCTCGCCTCTCTCCTTCCTCGCCTCTCCCCTTCCTCGCCTCTCCCCTTCCTCGCCTCTCTCCTTCCTCGCCTCTCCCCTTCCTCGCCTCTCCCCTTCCTCGCCTCTCTCCTTCCTCGCCTCTCCCCTTCCTCGCCTCTCCCCTTCCTCGCCTCTCTCCTTCCTCGCCTCTCCCCTTCCTCGCCTCTCTCCTTCCTCGCCTCTCCCCTTCCTCGCCTCTCTCCTTCCTCGCCTCTCCCCTTCCTCGCCTCTCCCCTTCCTCGCCTCTCTCCTTCCTCGCCTCTCCCCTTCCTCGCCTCTCTCCTTCCTCGCCTCTCTCCTTCCTCGCCTCTCTCCTTCCTCGCCTCTCCCCTTCCTCGCCTCTCTCCTTCCTCGCCTCTCCCCTTCCTCGCCTCTCTCCTTCCTCGCCTCTCTCCTTCCTCGCCTCTCTCCTTCCTCGCCTCTCTCCTTCCTCGCCTCTCTCCTTCCTCGCCTCTCTCCTTCCTCGCCTCTCCCCTTCCTCGCCTCTCTCCTTCCTCGCCTCTCCCCTTCCTCGCCTCTCTCCTTCCTCGCCTCTCCCCTTCCTCGCCTCTCCCCTTCCTCGCCTCTCCCCTTCCTCGCCTCTCTCCTTCCTCGCCTCTCCCCTTCCTCGCCTCTCTCCTTCCTCGCCTCTCTCCTTCCTCGCCTCTCCCCTTCCTCGCCTCTCCCCTTCCTGCCACGTCTCTCATGTCAACTCAAGACCTCCCAGTGAGTCTATCCTCTCGTACTCTTCCCCTCCGCAGGTACAGCATCGGGTGGGCGTGGCGCTTCCAGGAGCGGTGGGGGTTCACAAAGCGGGACCTGGAGGAGGAGAGAGAGGCGTACTTCAACCACAGCCCCACCGCTGCTGCTGCCGCTGCCGCTGCTGCCGCTGCTGCTGGTGCAGCGGGCAGTGCGGAGCCATCGCTGGTGCAGGTGGCAGATGAGATCTTTGGCGCTCAGATCCTGGTGGCGCGCACGCATGGTGCCGATGCGGAGGATGGGGAGGGCGAGGGGGATGAGGGGGATGGGGGTGAAGAGGATGGAAGGGGTGAGGGTGGGAGGGGACGAAGGGGAGGGAGGGGAGGGAGGGGAGGGCGGGGAGGGCGGGGAGTAGTGGGAAGGGCGGGTGGAAGGGAGAGAGGGAGGGGTGCGTGTAGGGGAGGGATGAGGGTGGTGAGGCGGGACACGTCAGTGACGGCCGGCAGAGAGGTAATCGACCTGGAAGGGGGTGAGAGCGGGGAGAGAGAGGGCAGGGGCGAAGGTGGGGAGAGGGGTGAGAGGGGCGAAGGGGCGGAAAGGGACGAGGAGGCCGAGGGGCAGCTGGGGCGGCGGAGGGGCCAGGGCGGGTCAGGGGAGCGGGCGCAGCAGGGCAGGGAGCAGGCAGGTGGGGGGACAGGCGAGGAGGGCGATGGGGGCTGGGTGTCACAGGCAGAGGCAGCAGAGGCAGATGGCTGGCAGGGCGGAGCAGATTTGCTGGCAGGCACAGCAAGAGGCGCAGCAAGGGAGCGCGCGAGGAGGAAGGCGGTGCAGCCCAGCCGAGAGCTGCTGGCGCTGGCACTGGCAGAGGCTGGCGTGGCAGGGGGGCAGGCGGGTGCAGGCATGCAGGCAGCAGGTGGGACTGACTCGGATGCTGCAGCAGGCACAGTGGCAGATGAGGGAGTCAGAAGGGCGGCGCCGCCAGCAGGGGCAGCAGTGAGGGGTGCAGCAGCAGCAGCAGCAGCGAGAGTGCGAGGGATGCAGGTTGATGTGGAGGCGGCAGTGGCAGCAGCAGGGGAGCTCCGCCTGGACCCCCCCAGCCATGACGCCAGTGGTGGCGACGCCCATGCTGGTAATGCTGGTAGGCGCCATGCGGACAGGCAGCGTGCTGCAGCGAGGGAGAAGCGGGCGCTGGGTGGGAACGGCAAGCACCGGGCGGCAATCAGTCTGCGGCTGAAGCGAGTGATCTGCATGCTGAGGGCCGCCCGCCCCGACATGCGGGCCAAAGACATCCTCCGCCTCGTGCACTGCGCCTTCGCTGCCCCCGCCCGCCATCCCCAAGCATCCCCCACCACCACCTGTGCCACCGCCGCTGCTGCTGGCAGGGCAGCGAGCTTGGCAGAGGGGGGAGTTGCGGCGGGTGGCGTGGAGGCGGCGGGAGCGGCAGCGCTGGATGTGGCGGCGGTGCGGCGCATTCTGAGGAAGAGCCACGGCCCGCCCACGGCGCCACCCTCATCCGCCCTGCCCGCCCACGGCGCCACCCTCATCCGCCACCGCAGTGGCGCACACCCCCAGGTGCAGGCGGCCGTGGCAGCGTGGGTGCGGGCCATGGAGGCATGGTACGGGCAAGAGGCCCTGCGGTGGGATGATGTGTTGGAGTATGCGAGACAGGTGGGGCCGCACATGGGCGTGGGCGAGGGGTTCCGGTATAGCCGCCACTGGGCTCGCAAGGCCCTGCTGCGGCACGGGCTTGGGAGCAGCTGGGGCAAGCAGGTGGAGCATGGGGGTGGGAAGAAGAAAGGTGAGGAGAGAGGAGATGGGGGAGAGATGTCGATTGATGGTAGCACCACTGATGGTAACATGACTGATGGAAACACCACGGAAGGGCAGAGCAGTGATGGTGGAGGGACAGACGAGGAGAGGGAAGAGGGGCGCCATTCACTGCACTCTGACCGCCCTGCTGCCATTGCTGTTGCTGCTGCCACTGCTGTTGCTGCTGCCTCTGCCACTGCCACTGCCACTGCTACTCCTGCTGCTGCTGCTGCTGCCGGGCGTGCTGGGCGGGCAGCGGGGGGAGAGCAGCAGCAGGAGGGCCCGGTGGACCGCCTGCAGCGCCTGGCGGAGCAGTGGGCTGCTGAGCCCACAGGGGGCACGCCGGGGCAGGTGCAGGGGCGCACAGGGGAGGGGGCGGACGGCAGGAAGCGGCGGTGGCGCCACACGGTGGTGCCGCCCGCTGTGAAGCTCGCCATGTGCGCCCTCGCCCGCGCCCTCCCCTCCCTCCCCTCCCAGGCCATCGCCCGCGTTGTTGGCGCCAGGTGTGTTGTGCCACTGTTGGCGCCAGGTGTGTTGTGCCACTGTTGGCGCCAGGTGTGTTGTGCCACTGTTGGCGCCAGGTGTGTTGTGCCACTGTTGGCGCCAGGTGTGTTGTGCCACTGTTGGCGCCAGGTGCGTTTTGCTCCTTGCCTGAACGACTAGATTCTCTTTCACCCTCACCCGCACCACCTCCTCCCTTCCTCCCTGTTTCATGCATCATGGTTGTAATTGGTCAACCGAACCCTTTCTCTCCAGAGTCCTCTGTCCTTTCTCGCTGTTATTGCTGCTTCTGGTGCCTTCCACATTCTCTTGCCTCCCTCTCTCCCTTCACGCTCCACACCTCTTCTCCCTGTGGGTCCCTCCCCTTTGGCATGGCGTGGCGTGGCATGGCGTGGCATGGCGTGGCATGGCAGGTACGGCGTGCGGGTAACGAACGTGTGGCTGCCAGCGGTGCTGCTGAGGGAGGACGACTGGAGGCAGCTGGTGCAGCTCTCCCGCGCTGGCAGGCCGGGCGCCGTCAGACTGCGCCCTGCTGAGACCCGCCTGGAGGAGGCTCTTGCGCTCGCAGTGAGGAAGGCTATAGCGAGGATGGAGGAGGACAGGCGAGCTGCAGGGGGTGGTGGGGGGGGCGAGGTGGGGAGCAGAGGGGGGCCGGGGGCGGGGCAGCAGCAGGTGTGTGTGAGGGCGGTGCAGGAGTATCCGAGGCGGCTGGCCCCGCTGGTGGGGGTGGGTCGGAGATTCACTTGCAGCCTGGCATGGGTGCAGCAGTTCATGCAGCGCTGGGGGTTCTTCCCCCCTGGTGGCGCGGGAAGAGCAGGTGGTGGGGCGAGAGGGCGAGGGGGCGGGCTGGGTGGGAGGAGAGGGGAGGAAGGTCGGGCGGAGGACGAGTTTGAAGAAAGGGGGGGAGGGGAGGGGGAGGAGAGTGAGGGGCAGGGAGGAGTGAGGGCGAGGATAAGGGGGATACTGGACGAGCGGTGTGAGGTGAAGGAGGAGGAGGTGGCAGCGCTGGTGGCGCTGGCAGAGGAGCAGCGGGAGAGGCGCGCTCAGATCAAGGCGAGTGGGCGCCGGCTGACTGACGTGCGCGAGGAGGAGTGGATACAAGGGGGGCGGCAGGATGGTGGTGGTGGGCGGCGTAGGGCGGCTGGGAATGGGATGGAGAGTGATGGTGGCGATGGTGGGAATGGTGGCGTTACTGGTGACAGCGAGGGTGGCTTTGATGACTCGGACACTGATGGTGGTGGTTTTGACACGGACAATGATTTTCACTTGCCCACCCTCCATTCCCATACGAGCCCGCACACTGCTGCCACTGCTGATGCTTTCACTCGTTCTGCCCCTCAAGCCATCGCTGCGCAAAGTGCTGCACCTGCTAATGCCACCACTGCTGCTGTCGCCACTGCTGCTACTGCTGGTGCTGCCACTGCGAATGCTTTTTCTGCTGCTCCTACACATGCCCCCATGATTCCGCCACCTCAAGTGAGCACGCTGCTGGCATCGCTGGCCGGCGTGCGGGTGGCATCTGCCGCCCAGGCCACCCCACAGCTGCATTCTGCGTGGGCTGCCCTTGCCGCAGCCACCCCCTTCCCCGGGAAGCTCACAGCCCACTGGGTAGCAGCGGTGGGGCGCGCATGGCGGAGGCTTGAGAGGACCCGTGTGGTGGTGTGGGAGGGGGGTGAGGGGAGTGAGAGCAGTGAGAGCATGAGCGTAGAGGAAAGTGGAGTGAGGAGCAGTGAGGAGTGGGAGTCGAAGGAGGGGATAGTTGGCGCGGTGGCAGGGAGGAGCGCAGGAGGGGGCATGCGTGGTGGGCGAGGGCGGAAGAGAAGGAGGAGCGGGGATGCGCAGGACGGTGTGGTGGCCCACGCCCGTGATGGCATCCCCGCTCCTTCTCATCACAGGGATGAGCAGGAGGGGGTGGTGGCATCACGGGCCGGGGCAGCAGCAGCGGCGAGTGGGGCGGCCATGGCAGGCAGGGGAGCAGCAGGCGGAGGGCAGTTGGCAGCAGGTGGGCAGGGGTCAGCGGGCGGGGAGGGGTCAGCGGGCGGGGAGGGGTCAGCGGGCGTGGCAGCACCGCTGCTGGCCCCGGAGCTCATAGTGGCAGCAGCCCTCCGAGCTGCTCTCGCTCCCCACCCCATGCCTGCCCCTCTTGCTGCTCACGCCCCGCGCTTCCCTTTCCCCCACACTGTGCCACCTGCCACCACCGCACTCCACTCCCTTGCACAGCTGCTTGCTGGCTTGCCATCCGCCCTTCTCCCTGTCACCCGGCCGTACGGCTTTGGCTGGGGCCAGCCGCTACTCACTGCCGCTCCCCCTTCCTTCCACGTACCTCGCTCTCTCCCAACGCCGCCTCCCCCCCGGTTTCTTGCTGCGTTCCTCACTTCACTCACATCCACCCGACCGCCTCCCTCCACCACACCTGCGCCTCCTTCCAGCACAGCTGCAGCTGCTCTTGCCAATGCCCCTATGGCAGCTAGACCACCTGCGCCTGTGCCACCTGCTGCTGCCACCACAACTCCTGCTCCCGCTGCTGCTGCTCCCGCCAATGCCTCTTTGGCAGCACGAGCAGCTGCTATTGACCCTGTGCCACTTGCTGGTGCCACCACAACACCTGCTCCTGCTGCTGCTCCAGTTGCTACTGCTGCTGCTGTTCCTGCTCCCAACATGTCCATTCCCACTGCTGTTCCTGCGTCTGCTCCTCCTTCTAATCTTGCTGCTGATTCTTCTGCTCCTGCTCCTCTTCCTGCACCCGCTTCGCCCCCCACTGCTGCCAGCAGTGCAGCAACTCATCCAGCTATTGCCACACCTGTGTCTACTGTTGCTGCAACTGATGCCACTACTCGTATTGCTCCGCTGACCAAAGCTGCTACCGCCACTGCACCTTCTGTACCTGCTGCCACTGCCACTGAAACTGATGTTTTCAAAGCCAGTTATACAGCAGCTTTTTCGGCGCAAACAGCTGTTTCGGCGCAAGCAGCTATTTCGGTGCAAGAAGCTGTTTCGGTGCAAGCAGCTGTTACTGCCTCTCCACCTCTTGCTGCTGCCACCACTACAACTGATGCTGCTATCGGCAACAATAGATCGGCACTTTCAGCTGCGCCTGCGACCTCTGCCATTGCACCTGCTGGTACGGCCACTGTAGTTGCTGCTAGAATGTCTGCTCCAACAGCTGATTCTGCTTCTGCTATTGGTTCTGCCATTCCCTCCCAGCAGTCTTGATGTGAGCATGTCTGTTAGCACCATTTTAAATGTTTTGGTAGATACCAATTATCCCTTTGCTGCTCCTCAAGGTCCATTGCATAATTAGCTCTCATCGCGGTTTTGTAACAACCGAGGTGTACAGATGGATGGCTACACACACACACACACACACACACACACACACACACACACACACACACGCATACACACACAAACACACACACACACACACACACACACGCACGCACGCACGCACGCACGCACGCACACACGCACGCACACACACAAGGAAGTTGGCAAGGAAGGACGCCGATTTCGCTTCCTTCCTGCTTAGTTCCAGCTACTGAACGCTGGGACGCCGACGGTCCTTTAGGTGCACAACAAGTCGGCCATCACAGTCGCCAAGGGCTTGGGGCTGCAGGGCAACCTTTAGCAAATGGAACGGCGATATGCCTGGCTATGGCACATGGTGAAGTGTGGGAAGTTCATGGTAAATAAACATCCCGACCACCGAGGAGCCGGCCGACTTCCTGACGAAGGTGTTGCACTTCCCGGCCTTCAACCAATGCTCCGTCGCAATCGGCCAAGCGCGCCTGGCTGACATCGACGACGGTTATGACGGCGTGCAGCAGTAGGTGCCGTGCCCTTCTGCACGGCTGATGCGGTGACGGCGTGTTGTGTGTTGTGTGCACGCCAACGAACTATTCTCCGAGTGGTACTGCCGTGAGGGGTGGAGGCCCAAGCGTGAACGTGGCAGGGGAGTGTCAACGGGAGTGATGTGTTGGCCCCGTCCTTGCTTGGGTGGAGCCAACTTCGTGGTCGGGTTTGCGGGAAGTGCAGCCGACCTGCTGCAGTGGGCGACGCCGACTTAGGCACGCAGGTCGACACGCGTGGTCGGCCTGCACTGAGGCCACTGCGAAGCCACCGACAATGCGTGTCGGTGGCCGACTTCAACCGTGGTCGACGAGGGGGCTCGTCGACTTGGGAGGAGCGCCGACTTGGGAGGGCGCCTGCTTTGGGAAGTTGACCTAGAGTTGGTCGACCTGCAGTGTAGCCGACTTGGGAGGTCGGCTGGTGGTGGTCGTCGACTTGGGCGGTCGACGGGCACGTAGTTGTCCCGGTCGACCAAGTAACGAGGGCGACGAACGAGGTTCTGCGGGACACGCGACAGTCGCCCAGGTGGTTCTGGCGAAGTCGACCTTGGAGGTGGTATCACGAGGTCGACGTGGTTGATCAGGCGCAGTCAAAGACACGTGGTCGACTTCGCGTCTGCGCTGTGCACGTGACGGGGCACATCACGCCAACCAACTGCTAGCACTTGCGAAGCTGGTGCAACGCTGTACAGCCGCCTTGCTGGAGCGTTGGCACGCCGTCGACTTGCAACGTTGGCAAGTCGTCACTTTGCACTGCTGGAGTGCGGTCGACCTTGCAGTGCTGGAACGCGGTCGACCATGCTGCACTAGAAGTCGACCTGCTTGCATGCTAGGCAGACTTGCTCATGATGTAGTCAACTTTGCCAATGTTGTTTCAATCATTGTTATGAACTTTCTCTAGTGAAACTCTTGCCGTTTTGCCCTGTGAACATGCAAGTGCCAGAGAACGCAAGGAACGCTATGATATCCCACAGAATCATGCCTTCCTCGTAATCTAGCTCTCGTTGTAGTTGTTATCTTCACATTCACAACCACTAAGCGACGTTTTTTCTTTTGCTTGTGACTTCTGTTCGCATCTTTGACTGTGCATTCTCTGTTTGTAATGCCGGCTAGCAAAATAGCAAAACAAACAAGAACATGTCGGCGTCTTAGGGGTTAAAAAAATCAACAACCTAGGAACACGGCAGAATTGTACGGTCGGCTTGTCCGTCCTTGTCGGCCTGTACAGCCAATGGTCCTCCGGCCGGATGGTTTGACGGTCCGGCCTAACCCGCCTGGACAGCAAATGTGACACATGCTGACCGGTCTGAAGGCCCTATCTTGCCGGCCCGGCTAGCCACTGAAACGACCGGCCAGAAGGACGGTCCCATTTGACCAGCCTGGTCAGCAGCCGTGACGCCTGCCGATCGGTCCATTGGGCCGGTATGGAAGGCGTGATCGACCGCTATGAAGCAGGCATGATAGAGGGACGGTAAGGACGGACCAGCCTGGCCAGCAACCGTAACGCCGACCGACCGGTCCGACGGCCCGATCTGCCTGGTCTGGGGGGCCGATAGAACACTAGCCGGCCGATCCTCAACAGCAACGTTGGTCGACGCAGCTTCACCAGCCTGCTGGGCGGCATATCTGTCTGCGTCCATTGTTGCTTGTATCAATTGCACATCCTCATCCCCGATGATAAGGTTGTTGAAAATCGTCAACGCCACCATCAAGGGCCACCTTGCCGACCTGGTAAGGCGTTGGAACCACTGGAGGAACCGGCGTCTTGTCTGCCACTGCTTGGCGTACGGCCTCACCCAAGTTCACGATGGTCGGCGCAGCGCGGGTACCGGTTGTTGGCGGATGAGGGGATGGTGCTGCTGCTTGAAGCGCGTTGATCTCGGCCAGCAGCATGGCCGAGATCGGGTCCGATGGCGTGGCCTCGGCGGCGGGCTGCTGCGTGGTTGGCGCAGCGCTGGGGCCAGTTGTCGGCGGATGCGCAATGGTGCTGCCACTTGACGCGCGTTGATCTGGGCCAGCAGCATGGCCGAGACCAGGTCCGAAGGTGTAGGACCGGCGACGGGTCGCCCCGTGGTCGGTGCAGCGCTGGGGCCAGTTGTCGGTGGATGAGCGGATGGTGATGCCGCTTGACGCGCATTGATCTCGGCCGAGACCGGGTCTGGTGGTGTGGGACCGGCAACTAAGTGCTCCGTGCAGGGCGCACTTGCAATCCCACGCGAGGTGTTGGGACAGTGGCGTTGGCAAAGGCGAAGGGTGGCTGGTGTGAATGCGCCTCAAGAGCCAGATGCTCCTCCATCAGCGCTCTTGCCACAGGGTCCTCCTCTTTCACGCTGTTAGGGCCCGTGCCCTCCACTACGCTGACCATAGTAGCGAGGACCTGGTGAGTCTGCAAGAGGATCGACGGCGCCGACGACGGGTTGCCTGCCTACAACGCCGGTTGGGAGCAACCCAGTGTTGGCACTTGCACCGGTCCACGTGTGGGTGGTGGGGGGCACAGTGTCGGCATGCACCACAACAGCTTCAAATTGCCGCCGACGTTGTTTGCACTTGCATCTGTCGCCGGATGGGTGGTGGGTATCACCGCCTCGGCCTGCACTTCAACAACTTCAACATTGACACTGACGATCGGAAGGCCGTGGTGCGACCTCGAGGACGGGGAATCTCCGAACCTTTCTTTCCAGCGGCATGGGAGGAAGACCCGCCAGCTTGCATACCCTCCGTGACGGCAGTCCTACCCTC